>JBBPCS010000102.1:267915-281398 GCA_037974645.1 Hollardia meadi | reverse complement strand
TAAACAACGATACATGCAATTAAGTGCAACCAATTTCATATCATACCTGTTGTCGCAGCTTTATTTTGTTCTGCAGGAACTCTAAATAAGCTCTATTAAAATTTACTTTCATTCTCCCATGTCGAAATGCAATTGTAGGCCACGTTGGCAAGCCGTTTTTAACATCTATTAGATACACTGGATATTTATTACTGCAGCAATGCCATTTTGCTCAGTGAATGCTCTATGCAAGACCCCAAAACCGCAAATGTCACCCTCATGATGACACAGGGAAAAGACGGAATCAAAGTCAGTAGGATTCATCCGCTGGGAATCAGGAATGTCTGTGCAAAATTTTGCACCAATTCATCAAGTAGATGTTGAGATATTTCAGTCAGAACCAAAGTGGTGCACCAACCAACATCCCTTGAGCCAATGTGCTAATGACTTTTATTATATGCATTGAGCCCCACAATTTAACACAGGATTTCTCCTCCAGAGCCACAGAAGTCATTCTACAGCTGTTTTAAAAGGCTTTGTAGGGGTCTAGGCTACTTCCTCAGAGAGGTAAATTGACCTTGACGTGGAAATTTTGTCTGGTGCCCTTTTAACAATCTTGAAACACACCTCATTCTGGAGATATAAATGTCTCTTTTTACAAAGTTTCAGTAATATGTTGTCTTTCTATGGCGTTCTTTCACATCTGCATTACTCTGCTTCATGCATTCATAATCAAATAACAGTCCTGGTATCTGCTTTGTGTAGTGGCTCTGAATAGATGTATCAGAGACTTTGTAATGCAGAAATAAATGATGGAAACAAAAACTATTTTCTGTGTTTTTTCTATTTGCAAAAAATGGGGTGATAGACACTAAAATGCTCCTTATTTTAATTTATTTGAAGTTATTATCAGAATAAATGTTTCATGGTGCAAAATGTTACATAAAAAAAGACATTTAACCAAACAATAAAACAAATGGACCACTAAAAACATGCAGCCCATAAAGCTACATTGGATATAATGGGGGAGAATTCACACTCATAAAAGGACATGAGTTGACACAAAAACTAAATTTTTAACAATTATGTCAATATGGCAACACCATTAGATACGTATTTTATTTATTTAGATTATTAACTACTATCTGGTTATTATGGTGGAGTATTAGGGCCACTGATTTTAAGAAGTAAGTCATAATATTAAAAGAAAACAGTTTATTTTGCAAATATTTGAATGATGATTGAACAAATTCATAATTGAATGGGTTTCTTATGTTATACTTTTATAACATTAACATTACATGTGCATGTTTTAGCATTTCCTGACAGTCAATAGGCTTCTACAGTATTACACACAGTACTGTATGTATTTAGTGCTGTTTTGTTCTTCATTGTTTTTTGTGTAATGTGTCCTCCGGTGCTGCGGGTGGCGCTCTTCGCTTTAACGTCACCGCACTGTCGTTCAATCAGTGACGTGGATTTTCATTGAGGCAGTCAGTGCTGCCAAAAACACAGACCCAAAACGTTTTCCGCTAACTTTCCTCATATTTAGGAATTGGACTACTTATTTTCTTTCCCATCGTTTGTCACACTTGAACTCGGCTTTCGTAACAGGTGAGCGAATCATGTCAAACGCTAACGTTTAAAGATGTTTCCTGGTCTCTCTGCTAGTCAAAAGTATCTACAGTGACGTTACAAACTGTTAACATTGGTTCAAAATCCCCCTCGTGTTTATTTTTCTCGTTAACTCTACTGATTGTTTTCTCTCAGACTCCAGAATGAGTAAAAACAGCAAAGTGTTGAACCTGAAGGATAAAATCAGTGGTAATGAAGTGGACCTGAGCCTGTGTAACCTCACCGAGGTGCCCGTCAAAGAGCTGGTGAGTTAACTTACATCGTGTCAGTTTGTGTGTTGAAATGCTGTAAAATTAAACATATGAATGTTCTGTAACTCTAGACATGAGACTGCCATGCAGTGGTTGCATGTTTCTTTCTGTTTAAAGGCTTATTAAAATTAAAATGATAGATATTAAATGTACAATTTCCGCTTATATTAAACTGACCCGTGCTATAATTGGTCCCAACAGGCTTTATTCACCAAAGCAACTGTTGTGGACTTGTCTTGCAACAACATTACCTCCCTCCCTGTAAGTACGAACACAATCATGCTGTACTTGAACACACCATTTGAGCCTCCACATTTATGGTTAAAACAAAGCAATGTGTACTTCGTTATGGCCTCAGTGTTGACATGAGTAGTGAGCAGTTCTTCAACTTTCTCTGACTGTTTTGTTTTAGTAGTTTAGTTAGCAAAGTGACACTGAGTCTTATTTTTCTTATACATTTTAGTTATTTCATAGCCCCTCATATTTATCTTGGGACCCCATAGAATATAGGTTTGGACCACTGTTTTTAAATGTGCTTAATATTTCAAGTGAAGAAATACGTTTCATTAGAAATTAATAACTGAAAGAAGTCAGGCGTTGTATTGTGTTTTTTGTTTTAGACAAATAATAGATAAATTAGTGTGCAACATCATGATGTCAGCAGTAATTTTGTGGACATTATTTGGAGTGTAATCATGTCCACAGTGGTTTTACTTGCTGTAATTCATCGAGCAATGCAAATCTGTCACAAGCAAAACAGAGTAGAACCTTACTGCTCCAAATTACTCGGTAATTAATTATTAGTATTATTAGTAACAATTAAAGATATGCAACTACTTCTTCTTGCTTTATGGCAAAGCCTGTAAATCTCTAAATGTAACTGTAAACTGGAAAATAAGAACATTTTGACATAATGAGAATAAAGTTTTTGTCTTCCTGGCTTTTTTATTATGTTGGATATAAACCAGTCAAAAATTCACATGTTTTTTAAAGATGGTTATTCCAAAATGAATATGTTCTCTACTAAATTAAGGGGATTTAGCCCAAATGCAATAAGGATTAATTTGAATCTAAGGTTATTTCATCCATCTATGAGGAGAGACCCCTCCTCTGCTGCTTTTTACCCCGTTAAAGGATTCTTTTGAGGGGTTTTCTTTATCTGAATCTACATTCTGAGAATGGAGGGTCCAACCCCACTGAGGCAGATTTGTGCTGTGTGATTGGGGGATGTATATAAGTAAACAGGACTTGACTGTGCTACGGTATTATAGAGGAAAGGGTCTCCGATGTCTTGCGGGGTGATGCTGATATCCAAATGGGTCACCCTGTCACTTAGCCTGCCAAACTTAAACTTAAACTTTTCCAATATTGTCTCTCTCACAGACAAACTGAGAATATTTTAAGCCCCAAGTTATTTCATTGGCTGAGTTTCTTTCATGTAGCCAGAGTTCTGCAACCTGACCCACCTGGTGAAGGTGGATCTGAGTAAAAACCAGCTGAACTGTCTGCCAGATGACCTGGGGAACCTGACCAACCTTCAACATCTGGACCTGTACAACAACAAGCTGACCGTCCTGCCCGCCAGCTTCTCTCAGCTCAGGGTTGGTTTCAGACACAAGCACTGTGTGCTCATGTTACATGTCTATATACTTACACATGTAACATAAAGCTGCAACAAATATCAGTGATTGAGATTGATGCTGCCTTTTATTTGTTAGGTGCTTATACTTCAATAAGAATATGAAGGTCCTTGTGATGCTAAATTTCGTGCAGTGTAAAACCAGGACTCTCACCTGTTGTTCATTGGTGAAACCTTCGTTAAATATGAAGAAAGCATCCGCAGGCAATTAGCTTAGCTTAGCACAAAGACTGGATGCAGGGGGGAAACGGCTAGCTTGGCTCTGTCCAGAGATAAAATATAAGCCTAGCAGCACCTCTAAAGCTCACTTATTGAAATCTCATTTGTTTATTTTGTACAAAAAACTGTTAACTGTTATATCAGTGCTGATTGAAATGTAATTAAACATGTCCTGTCATTCATGATGTGTGCGGTCACGGTGGCTTCTCTGGCTATGTGTGTCTTTGCTTTCAGAGTCTGAAGTGGTTGGATCTGAAGGATAACCCGCTGGAGGCCAACCTGGCCAAGGCAGCCGGAGACTGTCTGGATGAGAAGCAGTGCAAACAGTGTGCTTCCAGGGTGAGAAAGAAATAGAAGACATCAATAAAGAAGTCTACAGTGTAACTAAACTAAAACAGTATAACTAAAACTAAAAGTTGTTTTCTTTCAGGTTCTGCAGCACATGAGGGCCATTCAGGAAGAGGTCGATCGTGCACGAGAGAAACGCCTTTTGAGGGAAAAAGGTAGGCATGAGTTCATCTTTATGCTTGAGCTTCAAAATAATTTCAGGAGAGATGCAGTTGATCAACTGCATTTTGATCAACGGGGCCAGATATCAAAACTTCTTGGTACAGTACTGACCAAAATGTGTCTGTGGTACTGAGTATAGAAGGCTATCAAGTAATGACAACTGGCACCGCATGTCTGGTCAGATTTGTAGTCTCGCTTCCTTATTCTTTGATCATTTCCTGATTTAAATCTAAGTAATTCACAGCTGAAACTCCAGTTCAGTTCTCCTGTGCTGGAAGAAGCACTCAGATCTTAATTAAAAGCACAAATACCTGCTGAGGAGAGGCAGCTTTTATTTATCCAACCCGTGAAGAAGTAAAACAGCCTCCCATCATCTGTGAAAATGTGTCTGCAGTGAGCACCATCGCAGATACAGGCTGAGACCTGATTATGTGTTGTTTCTTTTGGTATTGATCCAATTAAAATGGAAGATTGCATTAATTAATCGCACACAATGGGCCATGAGCACAAAAACATCAGGCACCCGATACAAAAGCAATTCTGTAGTGTAATTGTAGAAAAGAACAAAAGAATAACAGCAGATAAAAGAAACCTAAAGGAGAGAATTCAGAATAAAAACAGCTCAGTTATCTCACTTGTTTAGATTTCCTTCAATTAGTGAATCGTACAGAATCGTATTAACTTTCATTAATATCTATCAATGATAGAAGTCTCAGGTTTTCTCAGTCAAATCTGAACTTGGAGCAACATGGAGCAGCTTTGGTGGGTGTGCAGTTTTTTGTTTTTGTCTAATCAAATTTAACTCCCACCTCTGTTTGGTTTTGCTTTGTTTTAAAGCATCAAACACAACAGAATACTCAGAATGTCATTACATTAATTACATTTCCCTGGTAGGTAGGTGGAGATGGTACTGATTATGCCTTTATAGTCTCATTAGTGTTTTATCTGCTGAGGATGATTTATTTATGGCAGGACAGTTATATTAATGTCTGATGATCTGTCCGACTGCATCGCCTCCTAACACATTTTTTTTCTTCTTCTTCCCTCAATCAGAGCTGGAGAGGAAGAGGGAGGTGAAGCAGAGGGAGCGGGAGGCCAGAGACAAAGAAGCTCGCAAACGGGAGAAGGCGGAGGAGAAGGAGAAGAGGAGGAGGGAGTACAACGCTCAGGTGGCGGCCGTGGCTGTGCGGGAACAACAGAAGAAGAAGAGCGAGGAGAAGAAGAAAAAGAACGGACAGGCAGCAGGTGGGACTAAAGGTCTGGATGATGCAACTCCTAAAAAAGAGTGTTCTTTTCTTCTTTTTACAAAGCTGACGTTGCAAAATACTGTTGTTGAAATAACACAAAAATATTATAAGACTTTCTAAAAATCTAATGTGAGGCAGTAAGTATATATAAAAACTTGCTGAATTGTTTACATTAAGTCGGCTTTATTATTGTAATTATTAGTTGTCAGAATTTATTTAATTAAACATTGGTGCACCAATCAAAATGTTTCTCTCCTGATACAATACCTCAACTCTGGGTATTGGGCAGCATGAGTACTTTTACCTACATATACTCGGATAGACCTGAATTTAAAGTAAAGAAAAGTGTGTGCAGGGAAGCTAAAAGCATTCTAACATCTCTTACTCGTTCTTTATCTCACTAGACAAAAAGGTCGTTGTGGAATCGTCACCAAAACCTCGACGCTCTTTCATTGGCCTGATGTTCAAGCTCCTCATCCTGCTGCTACTGGGATTGGCCGGAGTCGCCGCCGCCTGCCGACTGACCGACCTGAAGAAGGAGGCCATGTGCGTGCCGGTCAACGTTGCCGTGGACGACGGCCTATCGTGGGCCAAAGAGCAGGAGGGCGTGGTCAGACAGCTGGTGCAAAATCTGTTGACCGCAGCGAAGGAGTTCCTTGAATCCACGCAAGCGTCCAAGAACTAAACTATCGTACGTCTCCATCGACTTCCAGAGCTGCAGGTTTTCCCACTTCTACCTGTGAATCCTGGGATTTTTTTTTTTTTTTAATATGCTGAAATTATAAATCTGATTAAGATGGAGAACCCTGCATCCCCGTCACCCTGTTTGAGGTGCTGGAGGTGAAGAGTCTGTACAGATAGACAAAGGTGGGATGAACAAATGTGTTAAAATCATCTTAAATTCCTATGGAATTGTTGTCACTCTCTTTGTACTACAGCCTGTTTTTAAAAAAAAAACCTCATCATCTTAAATAACGTCCCTGTGACCGGAGCCCAGAGCTGGTTTGTGTTTTCAGTGCATCACACGGAGCGTCGGTTGTATTTGAGAGAGGTTCAAGTTAACTGTCAGGTGGCCCCGTCTGTGCTGCACTGGAGTGTCGAGTCACATGTTAACTGCCTGTCAGAGTTGTGCATCAGCCAGTGTTAGATGTGGCGGTCTGAGCATGTGCAGTGAAGGCTGTGTGAATGTAGAACTCACTCGTCCGTGGCCTCTTCTGCCTTTATAGTCTTACATCAGTCAAACCAGCCAAATCTCACAGCTAATACACACCGTCTGGCAGGCAAAACTAGAGCCTAACTGATACATGAGTGGATTTAAAAAAAAAAAAATCTTATTACAGATATAAATAAGATTATCAGGCAAAAAAAACAACTAACAAAAAGTCGCATTAACGAAAGGTCATGTTTGAGGTAGGGATGCACGGTATGTATTTCTTTCAGCCAATACCGATATTTACCTGCTTCTCATGGCCGATACTGATAACATAACCGATAATTTCACATTTGTGTATTTTGAAAAAAATCAGGTATGTTGGAGGAGGGCGTGACTTGAAAACAACAAAAACAACTCCGGCACACTGTCTCGCTTACTGCTGACATATTTATTTACAGTGTTGTAATAATAATTTTGTAATTTACAACTTATCGGGCCAATAAGTTATGTCCGATAAATATTGTGCATCCCTAGTTTGAGGTCAACAGTTTTATTACATTGTTTGTCCACCAGAGTAAAATGTCCTCTCAGTACTCATACAGTATTCTAATTATTAATTGATTTACAAATATAATTACTGATTATTTTTCTGTTGATCGACTAAACGATTAAGTGACTAATTGTTTCAAAATCCAGTATCAGTCTGGCTCTAATGCACACCAGTATTAAAAGGACCATACTGATAATTTTGCATGCGTTAGCACTTTTACTCAAACTCATGTCTTCATCACAGATATCCATTTACAAATACTGCTGTTGTGTTTTAGACCTTTATTTCCCTACACTCACTGGTTTCCATTCATTTCTGTGCAGTCTAAAAAGTATTTAGCAGACTCTTAAAAAATTAAGATGTGGAAAATCTGCAATAATATGTGTTAAATAGAAATAAGTGGTACACAAATATAATGAATCTATCCTGATCTATCGTGGACACACCCATCCTGTAGCCGGTTTCCAGAGTCTACGATCTATTGGTTGTCATACTGCACAGACAAAATGGGAAGCAGTGGCTGCAAGGAAGGTAGGAAAAGTCCAAAAACACAGCAGCAAAATTTGCACAAAGATTGACTCGACCTGTGGGTGCGGTTAAAGAAGTTAACTTTACTCAGAATCCTTCAACCATCTGGTGGATAAAGACCAAGTGTTGATTTTAAACTAGTGGTCCAAAGTCTGACACGCATTTCTTCTTGTAATCTGACATCTATAAAATGAACTATAAAAATAAAATCTGGCACAAAAAAAAAAAAAAAGAAGCTGCCCCTGCTGCTGCGGTTCTTGTACAGCTTTTTCCATGCTCAAACATTGTCAGTATCAATAAATGGCTATGCACTGCAAGAAATATGAGAACATTCTGTCTGTTTTTGTGAATGATGATGAATGGTGGCGAATACAACGTTCTAACTGGTAAATTATCTTAAAGAGAGTTAGGACTTGGGATTTAAAATAGGTGGAAAAATAGAGTTTAAAAATACAGCCTAAAAGTAACCAAAACAGTATTTAAATCAAGAAATAAACAGGCATCTTTTAATAGTGTTAGAAAAATAAAAATATTGAAGTTAATTACGGTACTAGTGAAGAGACATGACACACTTACATGTGTGATAGGTGGTAAACTGTATTGACATGGACTCATAATTGATCTAAACAAAGAATTAGGAAATCGCTGCTTTTAACAGCCAAATATAAAAGCTACAGCACAAATGCAGATGACCAGAAGCTGCAAAGCTAATTTTATTAATGTGACATCATCACTTCAACTGTTTGACTTCCATAATCAATATCTCATTTGACAACTAAAATGACAGAGAGGGCACAGTCACCATTAGCCTGATGAAACATTCATCTAATATGTTCTGTATAATATGTCCACTGGAGCTGGGAAACTGGGAGCAGTGGGAAGTTGAAGTGATGATGAACAATTACAGAGAAATATAAAAGCCTCAGTGAAATCTGAGTAACAGGGAAAAGTCATAAATACATTTGTGGGAAATTGCTATTAAACTGGATTCATCCATCCAATAGTTTAGAAAGCTTGCTAAAATAAAGTCAAATAAAAACATAAATTAACATTTTTTTTTTTTTAACAAAAAGACATGCAGAGGGGTTTTTCCAGTCGACTATTGTCTGCAGTCTCCCTCTCAGCCTGCACTGACCCATGACAGCCTCTATAAATAAGATGGGGCAGCTGTAAGTTGCCTCAGAGGTGAAATCTGGTCACAAAACCTCCTCAAACATTTAATGACTTTAATGTAATCAACTCATCGAATTCTTTCATTTGGATTGTGACAGTTGGGGTGAGGTTGCAATCGAATAAGAGTTCGAATAAGGACAAAAATACACGCTGCTTGACGGAAGTAAATATGTTTTTTTTTAATCTCACAAATATTGGATGCTGGATATGGAGCAGAGGATAGAGGATACAAGAATTAAATCCATATAAAAGTCAATAAATAAATCCCCTGCAGCTGGCATTTGATTTTCATCACCAGCCTTCCGGTTCTGAATGAGAAAATGATGAGAAATGCAGCAGACTAATGTGGCAATTAAGAGGAACTCGAGACAAAAACGTTTCTTGTAATGTCCGATTAGGCCTCAGTCTTCATCGGTTGTGCACCAGAAAATGGGAGTGCTGCTCCTCCCTACATGTTTTTTACTCGTTGTAAATTTTAGCATTTAATGGGACACCTCACCACAAAATCTAAAATACATATTTTTCTCCAAAAATGTGACGCTCTTCTGGCTGAATGAGAGCAAATCTTGTGGGAAGTCTTCCCAGATGAGTGCGGGATGTTATAGCAGCAGATTAATGTCCACCGTTTGGAATGACATAGTGTCATATTCAGTGTCTTAACTGTTTGGTAACCATGGTAACTAGTGTTAGGACCTGATTTAGGAAAAGCATCCTAACTTCTCAAAATCCTTTAGGAAACTTTAGGATGACTGTTCAGCTGATGACTGCTTCCTACTTTCACAACACAAACAAAAATGTCAAACAAAGTGCGGATTGACTATTTAGGATTCCCTAACCTGAGATAAGATAAGATTCCTAAAGTTAGTCAGGATTTGCTTCTGTAATACGAAATTGGGAAAAATCCTCCTGTCTCAAGTCTTAAATTAAGATTGTAATACCTCAAAACTGTGTTCTGGTATTACAGATTAAGACTATATGACGTATTATATGAAATCTATAGTGGACTGTGCTGCAGACCTGTGTAAATGCACAAGTATGATCCACACACCAGTTCTCCCTCATCTGCGTGCAGAGTAATCTCCACAGCTGGAAGTCTTGTGAGTGTCGCTCAGCGCAGCACTTCATTATGAAACCAGCTCCTCTCTGTTGCTGCAGGTCTGTCTGTAGTCTCTCTCCTTCATGACGGCCACGTTGTCCTGCAGCCTCGTCCCAACCGACTCGTCCACCGTCATCTCGAGGGTCACCTCTTTGAACACCTGACACACCGACACCTGGAACAGACACGAGGATGGTGGTTAGATTCACTTGCAAAATCTTTCATATTTTGGGGGCCGATCACACCTCACACATTATAAAAGGTCTTATTACCTCCTGGAAGTGGAGTTTCTTGAACATGGCGATGCTGACCTGGTTGTCCAGGCCAATTTTCACTTGGAACTTTTTGACCCCAAGTTTGGTGACTCCTAGTGGAAGCAAACACACTGATCACAAGAGTTTACTCCACACTGGTGGCTTTATTCTGAAGTGCTTGAAAGATTTATGAATTATACATACTGGCAGCTTCCTGCCAGGTTACTCAGCCTTTCACAAAGGCCTTAATTTTTCCACCTCAACCTATGTCAAAGCACCATAAGTAGAATTTTTATGTGGTTAAAACATCTTTCAAATTATTCCAAAAACTTTGCTGAAAAATCTGACAATTCTGGCAGGAATTGGTGCTTCGTGTCATTGCTCTCTCTTTCATACAACCATTGTTTGTCAGATTTCTGTTTGAAGCTGCTCACCGTAGCACATCATCATGCGCGTCACCTCTTTCCCGATGCCCTTGCCTCTGTAGCTGGGCTCTGTTAAAAACAAGAAACGTCATAAGTGTCAAGGAATTAAACACACAATTGCAGGAAAACAGTGTTGAAACGGAGAGATTTATGAGGGAAATGTTTAACATGTAAAAATCAAAACACAGGTTTGATTGTAGATGTCTGATAAACCTTTGCTTCTGAATAATCTTTTTAGGACAAAGACATTGGGCGTCACCTGCTATCATGATCTCCAACTCAGCCAAGGAGGGGTCTGTGGGGTCAGTCAGGAAGATGTTGACATCTCCCACCATGCACTGCTCCTCTTCTACACTCGTGTCAGCCCACCGCTGCTTGTCCAAGATGATGAACGTGCACTCTGGAAACAGAATTTCAGCTTTTCTTTAAGTAAAGGTTGAAGTATTTAACATGTGCAGAGATTAAAAAGCTTTAAAGCTGAAAGACTTTCTGTTAATACATGCTGGCTGATCCGTAGCAATAAAAACAGCTCTTCAGAACATTTATAAGGGTTGAAAAAGTTATTTTTTGTGTGCAGATGAGCCCTTACTGTCGTTGTCTTCCCTCCAGCTCCTCTGCATGTCGTACTCCTGTTCCAGGGTCAGCGGCTCTGAAGCGGTCAGCTGCTGCAGCTCAGGACTCTTCATCCACTCATGATACCTGAAACAAGTGGATAAAACACAAGGAAAGGACTAAAATCAGTGTGTGATTCACAGCTTCTGATTAAAGAGATGCATGCAACTCAGGAAAACAGTTCTCAGATAGTTATCACACCACAACAAACAGTCCTGTGCTCATATTAAGAGCCTAAATATTTTTGAAAAATCTTGCTTCAGATTTGTTTAAAAAAAAAGAAAAAGATTTCTTTGTTTTTCTTGAAATTTAGGGAGGGTTATTGAACCGCTGTACTTTAGTATTTATAATACTTTGCTTTCATGTACTGACTGAAAAGTGACGTCGGCACAGAGTCTAAAAAACTGTCAGTATATTAAGTTAACACTGAATGCTCAGTCAGATTTGTAGTGTTGTTTATTTCTTGATTGTGCACTACTTCCCAATTTAAACAATAATTTTACTATGTTTTGATTGTATTTTCAAGTCAAAAATTGGGATTGAGTTACTCTCAACCCTTGGAAACAGTCATGGACACGAAGTCTTTAATTGCTCAGATGAATGGAAATTTGAACATCTATATGTTCATGACAACTGAGCAACCTCCACATTTAAACTGTTTTTTTCCCCAAGTCTGTGAAGTTCAATGAAAATGGCAACTTCACTTTTATCCCTGCCTTGACTAAATACTGTCACAAAGTTAAGACTTTGTGGCTTAAAGCTAACTAGTCAGACTTCAGAGAGTTGTTCAAGTTTGTTGCACAAAGCTGTCTACAGTTGTACTTCTTGACGATCTTTAATAGCACTAATTTGGTATTAAATTCTGGGTAAAATAATGGTTGTTTAAAACTAAAAACCTGGCGGCCCAAGTACTCAAACTTACAACATAAAATCACAGAGCAGTTCAAATGATGAGGCTTATCTACAATTAATCAACTATATATTTAAGTACTATACTTGTACTACATTTAGTTACTTTGCAGATTCAATTAATACAGAATATAATTAATAAAGAAACTGCGATGTAATATTATAGTGAAAAATAAACTTTTATTGAGTTACCCAGCAGATAAAATATATTGAGTATTTATAATTAGCTCCACTTTTACCAGCTGCAACATTAGTGATGCTTATTAATGTGCCGATAATTATAAATCCAATAATATTCTAAAATTGAGCATTTTGCACAAACAGTAGTTTCATTTTTGTACTTTATAGTTTACCATAAAGTTTGCACTTTTGAGTAAAAAAAGAAAAGAAAGAAAAGATTGCTATTTTAACTGTACAAGTGAAGTACAAGATTTGAGTACTTCCTCCACCTCTGCTTTTATGTATTAGCTAGTCTTTATTTGTTCCTGAACCGTCTGTCTTCTATTACATTAATGTACCTCAGTTTTCACCCAGTTTGTCGGTAGCTAACGTTAACCGCGCGATTAACCGTTGGTGGTCGATTTAGGGACCGTCAATAAATTACGCTTTAAATGGCAGAATTCAAAATGTTTTTTCAGTACCTTGCTCTAATGTAGCACACAGTTTTTGTCACAACTAGAAGGTATTACAGGTATTTCATTTTTTAAATCGCTTGCGGTTAATTCAAACAGTCTGCTAACAAGAAAACACAAGCAGAAAAACAAATTAAAGAAGATAAGAGACAGTGATACCCCTCATGTGTCTAACAGCAGCTAACGTTAACAGTACAGGACAGCCTATCAGCTGTTTTTACCTGGGCACGTGATCTGCATTGTAAGGCACCAGCACGACTTTCTGTCCCTCCAGTAAAGTGTTTTCATTTATCTTCATGATGCTAAACCAGAAAACACCAACATGACCGATAATAACTTTAATACAGCTTCACGTTCATGACGTCAACTCCTCACTGACTTCCTGATTCACACTCGCTGTTTCAAATTGCAGCTGCACACGCGGGCAGAAAGGCGTCAGTCGCCCCCTGCTGGACAACTTCAGAAAGGACTGAAAATCTGGTGAAATTCACTTTTTTCCCCACCGATTTTCTTCTGAATTCTTGGAAAAAAAAACTTTATTTAAATCAGATTTAGATGCGAACACATGACAAAATAACATATCTATAAAAATGAAGTAAAACAAATACACTTCAAAATGTTCAACTTAGCTTTGTCTGCCTCTGCCAGCTTTAATAAAAGGTGTAACTCTA
>JBBPCS010000102.1:245714-263284 GCA_037974645.1 Hollardia meadi | reverse complement strand
TATCAGTTAGGTTAGGAGACTCTTTCAACTTTCTAGCGTTTTGTAATCTAATTGTTCTTAAACTTTTTGGCTTGTGATTTTGTCTTTAATTAAAAAACAACAACACTGATATAGTCCAGGTTTTTATCTCTTCGTTTCATTTTTACACATTAGAGGCTCTCGGAATGACAGTATTGTTCTGTTGATCCAGTCCTTGTTCCAAACTGAAGTAAAGAACCGCCACGACATTTGGTAAAGACATTCATTGTCCCCAGAGGATGTATCCTACTGACTTTGGTGATCCCCAAACTTTCTGTCTAGTGCCATCACCAGGTCAAAATTCCAATAATTTGGTTTATGACCTAATAACTCCAAAACTAATGACACCCCATCAGCTGTACTCTCTGAGTTTAGTGCTAATTATAAAAATGCCAACATGCTAACATGTTGAACTAAGACAGGGAACAAGGTAAGAGCATGTTAGCATGCTGTGCCTCACAGGGCCGTTAGCATGTCTGCAGACTCTTGTTTTATATTCCTACTCTTCTTTAAATAGCCTGATCCCTCTCACAAACCCAAACATGCATGTAACTGTAATATGACTGCCCTGACACTGATCTGATCTTAACTCGGAATCAAAATGCTTAAAAGCCGCCCACTGCTGTTTCACTTACACACACAGACACACTGTTCAGAGATTGGATGGCAGCTAATGAGATGACGGCTAATCCCCAGAGCTAAAGGTGGAGTAATGGCCCTCTTTTTGTACACGCACGTACGTACACATCACCACACAAGACCAACATTCACAAAGAGGAATCCTCATATTCACACAGATGCCAAGTTCACATGAGGTCCAGTTAAAAGCGACAGAGTAGAAGATCAAGTGACAACAGAGTGGAAAAGAAGTGAGCGAGGAAGAGGAGGAAGGAGTGACACCATTTAGCACCACCGGCTCTGTGGCAGGGCAGAGGGCAACACAGGACACAAGGTGTGAATTTAAAGGTAAGATGTTACTTTTCTCTTTTATCTGATATCCCACTGTATTTCTACTCATTTGTGTGTATTAAAAGCAATGTTTAGTCTTCAAATTCAGACAAATTATGAAGTAGTCTGGATACCTGTAGGTTAAAAAACACTTCTAGGTCAGTTTGGGACAGAGATGGATTTTTAGAAATGGTTAGTTTAAACATAAATATGGATTCTTTCATGTATTTGTGGCACTAAATCAGTTAGAGCATAATTGACTTTCCATAAGTGAGGGACTGAAGAACTGGCGTAATCTGCTTTTAAAAGTATAAATACACAGAAGAATAAAATTAGGCACAACATGTGCACTGACTCTGTTGAAAGATGAGAAGGAAACGCTATTTGTCCATTTCTTTGTCTCTTTTTCTTCTTTGTCCTCTGATAATTGAAGACCAAATGCTCTCTTAAACTGTCTTAATTAATCTGCATTTTGTCTCAACAATCAAATAATCTGGATCGTGTAATCCCATTAGGCTAATCTGGGAGTGCCTGTGAATGTGTGGGTGTGTGTGGGCTGACTGGGTTGAGGGTGTGTTTCAGAGTCAGAAAAGAAAAGATTGCGCCCGAGTAGAGCACACACACCATAAACCAAAGGTTGAGTTGTTACCGCAGCAGCCAGGGTTTGGTTTAAATCCCCTAAAATGTCCGACCTGGACTACACTGACTTGTATCAGTCCAAAGTTTGTCACTCGAAAAGCATTTTCACATTCCTCAACTGAAGGGGGAGATTTTGGGGCACTTCCTAAAATTACGTCATCAAGATGTGAACACACTCTAACATCGTAGCAGATATTATTGTACGCTAGTCGCTAATTGCGCGGCAGGCAGACGCAATTAGCGACTAGCAGGTGATAGCATTAAGCAGCTAAAAAGTCGGATATTTCCCTCAGGAGTTGGTAGAGACCAAAATCGCAGCTATGAAATGTTGCACTGTACCTTCTGGATGAGTAGATAAGAAACTGTTTGCTCACAAGTTCACCACATCCACTTAAATGGCGATGATACTGTATATCAATGTTGTTAAAAAATCTGTTATTGAAGGTTTCAGGATACAGAGAAATTAAACACTCAAAGATGTCGCTTTATTGGCAGGTTGGTGCCATGGCAAGCCGTGGGCGCCCTGCATCTGAGAGCTACCAGCCAGTCCGTCCGGTCTCCTTCTCCAGTGAAGCTGGGACTGTGGGACCGGAGGATGAGGATGATTGCACGCCCATTTTCTCCCTCTCTAAGAGCTCCGTGGATATGGTCATGGCCACAGGGCCGCCACACAAGCGGGACCCAGCCTGGACCACAATGGACCTGAGACGCAGCTCCAGCACCAACACACACTCTGAAAACAACTCAGTCACGCTCAAGCAGATGCACCCTCCCATATGGCAGCACATGAACGCCACCAACAGCCACCAGTTATCCCAAAACGTGGACATGCACAGCCCTCCGGTCCTCAGCGAGCGCTGGATTGTCAACATGCAGCGCTGGAGCCAGTGTAGCAGCAGCACACACAGCCGCAGCAGCACTCCAGACACAATTGTATGGAGGGATCGGACCTCACGCCCCTCCAGTCTGACCCAGGAAACCCCTTATTCACCTGCGCCGGACTCTCCAATGTCCAAACCAACCTCTCCACCAACCACACCTTCTCCCTTCACCTCCCCCCTGCAGACACCAAATTTACCCCCTGAAGATCTTTTAACTTCTTCTTCTTCACTACTAATGCTGAGCCCAAATCAGCAGAAAGACTTACATGCGTCCTCACTCACATCCTCTCCACTGCTCTCACCCCAGCAGGATTACACCTCCTCCCCCCTGCCGTCCAACTCTCCCAATCTCCTGCAGCTCACCAGCACAGAGGATGAAGGCTTCCTGGACAATAACTCGCTTTCTTTTACATTCCCTTCCCCGATCCCATCGTCTGTTAGCTTAGCAGAAGGAGGTGCGTCATCAGACCCTGGATGCCTTGCTGATGATGTGATAGAAGAGCTGCAGAATCCTGAAGGCACACAGTTATCGGAGGGTGGAGGAGTGAGAAGCCCAGTGCAAATATTAAGCTACATGACGCCAAATTCTCCCGCAAAGGAGCAAGAGTCAGTAGCCTCAGTTTGCTATCTCGAGCTGCCCTGGCAGCCGAGGCAAAGCTGTCTGACAGGCCGAAGTTGGAGGTCACCCCTGGTTGCTTCCATGAGTGACTCGCAATTGGGTGATTGCTGCAGGTGCAACTTCAACACCAGAGAGGGCATCACAAAGACTCCGAAGGTTGAGGTGTTTAGGGAGGAAGGTACAATGACTTCACAGCTGGAACTAGTAGACGCAGCAGTGCAGACGCTCTCTCCTATGGGCTCCTTGTGGGGCCTAAGGAGGAACATATCCACCTCCAACATGGACTCCCACTCCATCTTGGGCTCGCCGCCTGGATCAAGACTGAACCTGAACTCCTCAGTGGGCTCGAACTCCAATCTGGTGTCCCTGTCCTCAAGCATGTTCCCAGTAAGCAGTGAAGAGGAGGAGGAGAGACAAGGAGATGACAGGACGTGGAACTCCTTGCACGATCTGGAAAGGAGGAGGTCGTGTCTGAAGATCCAGGGAGAGGAGAAGGACGTGCTGGGGAGGAGGGGCAGCATGAAGCAGGTGCAGTGGGACGAGGATGGGATGACATGGGATGTTCACGGAGCCTCCCTGGACCCGGAGGTTCTGAGCACCGCCATACGGAAGCATCTGGAGGTCCAGAACAGCCCCCGACCAGCGAGACGTGCCTCAAAGAAGAAGAAAGCGCCAAAGCCTCCTCCCATATCAAACATGGTCAAGGCCATGGCCCCAGAACTCAATCCACCTGTCACAATTACTATGTCGCCTTGTATGACGGAGGGTGAGAGTGAGGAGACACCAGACAGAGGTGGGGAGACGGAGGAGAAAGGAGGAGGCAAAAAGGAGGAAACAACAGAAGCTGCTCGTAGAATAAGCAGAGCAGAGGGAGCTCATGTAAAAGAAGAGGACGAGGTGTACAGAGAGGAAGGCACCAGCACTCCCAAGTCACCCTCCAGAGCGAGTGCACAAAACCGCAAGAAGAGTGTGATCAGGTCACTGAGGAGGCCTGGGTGGTGTGGAGGCTCCAGCAAGGCAGATGAGTGATCCTAGAGACTAATCAAATGGCTTGATAGGGTATTGGTTATCAATAGCTGATCAAGCACTTTCATGTGCTTTTATCCTGCTGTTGTCTGGACTTTCTTTTTGTTATTTGGTCCACTGTTTAGCTTGGGTGTAGTTCTCACAGGAGATGGGGGGTGGGGGGTGGGGGTGGGGTATGTCCCCCTAATTTTTATTGTTTCTGATTGATTTTCTTTCTAAAATCTCTAGAAACAATGTCCTTTTATTGTCCACTCACCATAAAGCACATGACAGGGCCTCGCAGCCACAAGCTAACATGGGGTTCTCTCCCTGGGTTTTGCCTCTCAGGCTACATACAGGCTGCCCTAACATTTAGGTTGAGGTTGTTAAGGCTTCATTGTGTCCTCCCCCACACCTGAAAACAAACATATACGCTTGCTGTTTAGTGATGGGATAAGCATTTCTAGTGAGGTCTTCTCGAAACTCAAACGTTACCACTAACTAACTACCAGGAGCTTAATGTAGATGTTCAATAAAACCACATTTTGTCTTTGTATCGCTGCTGCTCTAAAATGTCTGTTTTGTTTTTAGATTAAAATTAATTTAAAAACATTATTGTTGTTGTTTTGAATTACTTGCACCTGGATTTTTATTTTAAGCTATTTTATATTAGAGCCTGACTGATACTGGATTTTTGAGGCCAATACTGATATTGATATCTGAGAGTTTCAAAAGACTCCATCCATCCATTATCTATCACCGCTTGTCCTATGCAGGGTCACGAGTGGGTGGACTGTACATAACATTTTTGATATGGATCCTCTAAATTGGGTTATTTAATAATTCTGACACAGTTTCTAAATTACCTCAAACATATCTTCAGCATTTTTGTACTGCAACCTCTTGTACATATGCAGATACCGATAAACAAGTGATTAGATAGCAACTGAAAATACCCTGCTCTGTACCTTGTACTCCTTCACTGCATTTCAGAGGGAAATACTGTACATTTTATATAAAATTTAACATTTATATGATATCCTTAACTTTTACTTAAGAGTATAAACACAAAACATGTAATCTGTTCATAAAATATGATGCACTTTAAGTCAGACGTATATATAAAGTAGCTCCACATCAGCTAGATACAACAATAAAATGCAGCACATTAGGGTATCAACATTAAAAATATAATATCATAATATAACACTGTGAAAGGCACCGCTCTGCATAAATAATCCTTTAACTTTTTAATCAAATACATTAACTAATATTCTGTCTTATACCTGCAGTGCGCCTTTCACCACCAGATAAATCTCTCTGTATTTTGCGGTATACCAGAGTTTTTAAATCTGGAATTTGTGGCGACACCGCGCTGGTGCACCAGTAGTGATGCCTTTTACATCAACCAGCAAAGATTGGTTTGTCACTGGTGAAGGGAGAACCAACCGTAACAAGAGGTAGGCTACAGCGAAAATGAGTATGGGGAGGCTGAATGAGAGTTCGTGTATCCAGGTTCTAAATGATACATCCATGATTACGGATGATAAACAAGGCGAGTCTTATGGAAGCAGATATCAGTATTCTCTCTCCAATATTTAAACAGATGGTCAACCGCAGCTCGAACATGTTGTTGAAGAAAAAAACACCAACTCAACTTCCCACACAACTCATTCACTGTGGAAAACATACACAAAGTTGAGTTGCATGCAAACTTGTTGAACCACAGTGGTGAGGTTTGACCATTCAGGCGCTGCCATTCAGATGAGCGGGCACATTCTCTCTCATTCACCACAGGAAAAAAAGCTCAACTCACTAGTGGCTTCCACTGCGGTTACTGTTGTCATATTTTCACAGATGTGTGTAGAGCGGGCAGGAGGGTCTCAGCTGCTTTTCACTTATTTATTCTTATTTTCTGGTCTTAAAGGGACAACACGTTCAAATTACAGAAAGATTTCTCTTTTCACTGACCTCATGTGGTCTCTAGACATGCCGATAGTTTTAGTCTCATTTGCTCTGGCTTCTATAAGATTTCTGCTTCGATACAAAATCAGTGCACCTGTTACTCTAAATAATCCACAACATATGCTTTCAACTAACAACAACTAGTAAATATGTTAAAAAAAACAGATTAAAAGGAGTGATAAAAAATTAGTTATTTTGCTGTATGAACCGACAATAGCCTGACTTACTGGATTCTTTAGGTTAATACTGATATTGATCCTTAAGAGTTAAAAAAAACAAGGTAATATATTGGCTAAACATAAAGACACTTTTAATGGGATACACCCACTAACATCTGGCTTTTGTCTTCAAGAGTGCAACCAGCGTTCATTTGGGTCAAATGACTCTGCTGTAGTCGTGTGTTTTTATCTGCTCCAGCTCCGATTGGCAGTGATGGATACATGACAGCCGTGTGGGCAGGCTAATTTTTGCCCCTTTTCTGGCGTGATGGTATGATGTGCGCCAAAGTTCAAGACATTGGTGCATAAATAGTCTGCGATGAGTTTGAGAGAGAGACTAAATCAAAAGACATAAAAAAGTTCCGATGAGTTCATGACATCAAATATGACACGGCAGAAAAAAAGAACAGAAAGGAAGACTCAATGGAAAGTCAATCCTCTATTTTTAGTGGGTTTACCCGCATTAAAAAAAAAAAAACTAAACATATGCACTAATTTAAGTGTAAAAAGGCTTACGAGACAGCCAAGCTAGCATATTTATGAGGCTGTATTGAGGCACACACGTGGTTTTTGCTAATTGACATGCTCACAGTGACAATGTGAACATATTTATGTATAGCAGGTATAATCTTCATCATGTTCACCATCTTAGTTTAGTATGTTAGCATGCTACCATTTGCTAATTAGCACAGCCGAGGCTGGTGAAAATGTTGCTAGTTTTGCAGGTATTTGTTAAGTATAAACTGAAGTATTGCGTGAATTTTTATTTTGACCTGATGGTGACACTAAACTCAGATAATAACAAAATGTATTATTCATCCAGAGCCGGACATAAATGGGTGTAACAAATTTCATGGCGATTCATCCAATAGTTGTCGAGACATTTTACTTCAAACGTAATATAAACCTCACGGTAGCGCCAAACGACAAGCAAAGGATCAACCAAACTCAATGGGAGTCATCCTCAGGGGACCATGCCAACCCATCACATAGTTGTTGAGATATTTCAGTCTGGATCAAACTGGTGGAACAGGCCGATATTTTCCCTTCATAGAGCCATGCCATGTTCAAGCTCTCTGATGACGCATGTACACGATGCATGCCTGTCTTACTCCAAGTATGAGTATCTATAATCCATCTTCAGGCAGGTAAATACTGCAGCTCACAACATCTTTTCTACTGAGTCATGTTTACAAAGGATGATATAAAGTGGAGATGTGGGATATTAGAGGTGAGTTTCAGGTCACTATGTCACTCCTTTGTCATGTGACATGATGTTTGTTTGTTTGTGCATGTTGGTGTACTATGAGCATACTATATGTACTGTATGTGAAAGTGCTGATGGGACTCCCCAAAATCCCCTTTTTCTCAGCAGCAGTGGAAACCCATAGCTACAGGAGAACAATCCAGCGCTCGGCCTTTGTTGTGGCGCAGCTCATTGTCCCTGGAGGTGTGTGTGTGCGTGTGTGTGTACTGTATTTGTACCTGTGTATGTACATCTGCGTGTGCTTGCTGCTTGGTATAAATAGCGTGGGATGTGTGCCGGCCGGTGATTCTGTGTAAGACGATGGCTGTACCTGGACCTCCTCTGCTCATACTTCTGCCTCTGCTGCTGCCGCTGCTGTTGAGCAAGGCATCTCTGCCTGCAGCTGCATACACACTCACGCCCGGACGCCAGCCTCAGCACAAGCTCCTCCACCTGGGTAAGAGCAAACATATACGGAAACATACCTCCAAACGCTTTAGCAACGAACACGAAGGGTTCCTGGTAAAACACTTTTTTTTTTTTCTCCTCTGTTGGGACTTTAAGTTTTTGTTGTTGTTTCTCTCCTCTTAGATTGGCCTAAGGATTGTGGTATGGCTCACTTCAAACCCAACATGGCTGAGAGGATTGTGTCTGGGAACGAGGCCAGACCTCACTCCTGGCCCTGGCAGGTCTCTCTGCAGGTAAATCTATATTTGAATTGACGTGACTCAGTGTTTAAGGAAGTGGGAGGCCTTCAGTGACTCCAATGCATTGACTTTGTGAAAATATTACATACACAGCTCTGCTACAGACACATTTGCACATTTGGACAAAATCTTAGCCTTTCTACAGCTGCAACTAACGATTATTTTCATTATCGGTCTATGTGTATTTTTGATTAAGTGTTAATGTCAGAATATAGTGAAAAACACTCATTAAAAGTTCATGGTGATGTATTCAAATTACTTGTTTTTTGTCTGACTACGTGTCTCAAACTACCAAAGATATTATATTTAAATTGATTGGCATTTTTTCTTAACACATTTCTGCATATTCCCATCTAAAAATGCTAGCTAAACCTAAACTGTTACCTAAACCTAGGTGTATAGATTGTTCCTTTCATTAAAAAACAAGTAGTTTTTACATGCACACTAGTGTCCCAGTTCTGAGCCTTTTTCTGATTTCGATCATACCAGTATTTGTTTATGTGGAACATGTGAAATCTAGTTATTGGTGTCCCCTTTTAGTCCTTATTCTATGTGTAAGTATACATCTCACATAACTGAGGAGGCTCTCTGGTTCTCTCTCATAGGTTCGTCCCAGGGGAAGTAAACATTTCATTCATGTCTGTGGAGGAACTCTCATCCACAAGAACTGGGTCCTTACTGCTGCTCACTGTTTCCAAAAGTAAGAAACCCATCCATTGACACAGAAAAGTAAGTGGTGGAAAAAGAAACCTTTATTTAACTATTAACTATTCTTGGTGTCTCAGGGGTAAAGCTGAGGATGCTGGGAGCTGGAGGATCGTCCTGGGGAAGCACCAGCTGAAGCGCTCGGAGACGGTGGAGAGGATTTTCCCAGTGAAGAGAATCTACCGGCACGAGAATTTCCGATACCCTGCTCACAGCGAGCTGGACTATGACATCGCCCTGGTGAAGGCTGCCATAGACATCAATCCCTCAAACTTCATCCGCTTCGCCTGCCTGCCGCGCAAGCAGACCAGCCTCAACCCGGGACACTACTGCTGGGTCACAGGCTGGGGAGACACCCGGGGTGAGTGGAGGAAAGGGGATATAAAAGAGAGAAGGGGGGAAAGCACTGGAAGAAGTCATTAAGTCCAGGCACCAACTAATGGCAAACTTGAGTCTACAGCCATGGCAGCAATTCTGAGACTGCACTCAGGCAAAGTGGTGCTTTAAGCTAAATGCTAACATTATGGAAGCAAAGAAAGGCCACAATAATTTGAATCTTGAAAGCAATTGAGTACTAATACTTTAATATTTTACTTTGAAATGTCAATTTATGTGGCTTCAAGCTGTGCAGTTTCAAGAACTTGATGTCGAGGGTTCTCAAATACAGAAAATTCAGAAGACTTTATTTCTTGAATTCAATAAAAAAAGTCTTTTAAAATAAAATAAGGTTGCTCAAATTGTATCAGTGAATTTCAGACACTAAAATTCAAGATGAAAAATTAAAATTTGAATATCAAAGCTCCCGAGGACCTGTAACTGTTAAACAGAGGAATTATAAGCGCATAAATTCAGATTGCAGTTTGCAAGGTAAAATATTTAAATAGATTGGTTGTTAAGTTTCATAAATAAGTTTTCAGTTTCTTTTAATATTCAAATTATTGTGGCTTTTCTTTGCTTCCATATAAGGTCATCATGCATTACATTTAACAGGTACAATGTTCATCTTCACCATCGTTGTTTGGCATTTTAGCATTGCTAACATTTGCTAATTAGCAATAAACACAAAAAGTACAACTAAGGATGATGGGAATGTCATGTTAGTTTGCAAGTCAAAATTTTGACCCAATGTCAAGAGGAAGTTATAACAATTCATCCTGAGGGGAACATGAATGTCTGCGCTCTATTCCAGATCTCATGACAATCCTTCCAGTACCTGTTGAGCCATTTCATAAGATTAAAAAAAAAAAAGCCGTAATAATCAAAGTCAGAAGGATTCATCCTTTGGGGATTATGTTGTCATAGTCATATGTCCAGTAGTTGCGGAAAAATTTCAGTGTGGACCCACATTACCATGCCGGCTCCAGAGGAGTAGAAAACAAAATGCAGTTTAAATGACTTTAAAGTTGTTCTTAAACATGTTTCAGGCGGGAAGGAGAACGTCTCTCTGGCAGAATCCCTGAATCAAGCGCGTCTGCCCATCATTGACTTCAAGACCTGCCGGCAGAAGAAATTCTGGGGCGATCGTGTCCGAGACTCCATGATCTGTGCCGGGTTCAGGGACAAGGAGGACCCACCT
Source organism: Hollardia meadi (assembly GCA_037974645.1). Lineage (NCBI taxonomy): Eukaryota > Metazoa > Chordata > Actinopteri > Tetraodontiformes > Triacanthodidae > Hollardia > Hollardia meadi. The sequence continues at coordinate 252,757 of JBBPCS010000102.1, read as the reverse complement.
GCTGCATGCCAGGTTAGAACTAAGACTTACAGACAATGGAGGAGGTGGAAATGAGAATGAATTGAAAAAATTGTTTTGTCTTGTTTTACTCCTCTTTAACACCCATATCCCTGCTTCAGGGTGACTCTGGTGGTCCTCTGCTGTGCCAGCTGGGGCGGGACCGTTGGGAGGTGCACGGCGTGGTGAGCTTCGGCCCCATCGGCTGCACTGTGGAGAACAAACCCAGCGTTTTCACCCGCACTGCGGCCTACATCCCCTGGATCGAGGCAACGCGCATCAGGGACTTCTTCCTGCACTAAGTGGGCCACTTGACTCAGCGCTGACAGCAAACATAAGCTCGGATCTGTTTTATGTCTGACGTCCAGAGATGACCACAAACTGTTTATTTTTCTTCCTAAAAGCCACAGTTAATTTATGTTCCAGCGACAAGTCCACCATTTCTGGAACTTAGAACCACTTCAAAATGTAAATACCTGTTCTGAATGTGCAATAATAGTTTTCTAACACACCATATTTTACAGCATACACTATGCACTACTCTACTACTGCATGGTATACACTACTGATGACCTTTTACCAAGGTTTTCTAAATTTGCGCAATAAAATTGGTTAAAAGCAAAAATCTTTGTCAACATTTCCGATTTTTTTTATTTCAGTTTTTTCACACAGTGGGTGTATGGAGAAACAAACAGCACGCACGTAGCTTTACAGTGATTTCTTCTCGCACAGTAAAACAGAACGCACTTCACACTTCAATAAATACAAGAATAGAACTGACCGTAAGGTTTAGTTCTGTGTTTGTAGGTCATAGTTGAAAATCTCTTTGCTCTTCTACAACAGAAGAGTCTTTCGGCCTAAAATAAGACCATGAATCCACTGCTGTTATCATCTGGTGAGCCACACACACCAGACGTCATCTTACTAGTTGGCTTATTTAACCCAAATTTCATGGGTTCATTGATTTCAAAATAGGCATCAAAGAAGACTAATGAGTCTCCCATAAACAATGATATAATAAATGACGCACTTCTATATAACATCCTCATAGGGTTTCCTCATTATTGATCAAATCAATGACAAAAATACCTCAGAGGTAAAAGACAAATGAAGAGAGGGGTGTTCTAGGATGGTGTACATCTGGATTTCCAGTGGAATATAGTCCATATTTTCCACATCTTCTTTTTCAAACACATCTTTTAATTCCCAGAATGCACCTGGAAAGGAAAGTGGCTATGGAGGCGTGAACCAGCAAACTGGGACCTACCCACACTTCCCTTAAAAAGGACACTGCCTTTGACCAGAGTGTAATTTCCTCTTAGCGCTGTGGTTAAAGGCTGTGTCCTGGAGAGATATTTGGCCCTAATGTGGAAGCAAATGTGTGTGGGAGAGGTTAGTACAGCCTGGAGGACGATGACGAGGAACCAGTGATGTGGTCCCAGTTGTTGTAGAGAGCGTAGGCACCAGACAAGGCTAAACCAACCAGACCTCCTCGGGCTACACCCTTAAAGCCACCTGCAAACACACAGTGGTAGCAGAATGAGTGATAAAGCTGTGCATGAACATTAAATGAACAAGCATCACATCAGTCAAACAGCAACTTTAGCAAATAACAGTGTCAGTACCAGACAGTCAGGGGTCAACACACTAATTCAGATAATGTGAGGTGATCTGTCAACTCTCAAAAAATGTATTTTATTAATATGATTTTTTTTTTTGCCTTTAGGTGCACTCCAGTAACAATCTCAATATTATTTATTGTACTGCCCTTTCTATGTCAGCACATGCCGATGGAGCATTTACACAGTACAAGATAAATAAAATTTAGACATCAATGTGTAATTATTACAGATGCACCTGCAAGGGTTCCACAAGGCTTCAGAGAGGAGGAAAAAATATATAGTTAATCCTATTAAAGCTATGAAATATTAAATCATCTATCTTTGCTCATTATATCTTAGCCTTTCTTACCCTCCGGGGTGCATAAACTACAGGATATGAACTTCTTTTTAAAACAGTGGTTTTCAAAGTCGGGTCCAGGGACCCCCATGGGTCCTTGAGGACGATTTCAGGGGGTGACTATTTTGGTTGGTCATGGATTTCATACACTTTCTGAAATAAAATATCTGAAAGTAAACTTCTTATCAGATGTGGGGGGGGGACCCTTGAACAAAATCTTATCAAACGGGGTCCAAGGTCTAATTTGTGTCAGTTTAGAGGTCCTTGACATGAAAAAGTTTGGGAAATACTGTTTCAAAATACAAAAATGTGAAATTATAACAATCAATGAGTCCATCAACAGAAAATTAATCAGATTTTTTTTTTATAATCAAGAAAAATTGACAAACAATAACTGGTTTCAGCTTCTTAAATGTGAGTGTTTGTTGATTTTCTCTGTTCCGTGTCACTGTAAATTGAATATTACAATAAACTGGACTGTTGGAAAACTGAGATGCGAACTAGATTAGAACTTATAAATCCACAATATTCAAACAGGAGGATTTTATATGGAGAGGCAATAAATATTAAAATCTAGTTATCTTAAACTCATCAAAACACATATGGATAAAAGTCAATAACACATGGAGGTACACTGCACACTAATGGCGGATATACAAGCAGAAAAGACACCTACTGCCTGACTTAAAGAGCATCCCAGTTAGTGTCCCAGCAGCCACTGTGTTGATGTCATCTTCGGCTCCTCTGGCCTTTTCTATCACCACACCAAAAACACTATATAACAAGGCTGCAATGACAAAGGGAAATGCACTTAGTTTTATGAAATGGAATGAAAAATAGCTTGTAACACACAACAGCCAAGTCACAGTCATTCAAAAGAAAGAAACCTGAAAGTTAGCATACCCCACATTGAGACAAAATCCATGAAAGCGCGACAATATTATATGTTTAAATGGTTTTCATCCATGAGATGAATTAATATGCCTTTCATAGCATCATGAGACTGCATTATTTTTGAGTTATGTTATAGTGGTCTTACCAACAGAGCCCAGAGAGTTGGCCCATGAAGCACCTTGCCTGGTCACCATGTTGATGATCCTGGGGACAGAAAGCAAACATTTAGAGGACAGGTCACTTACTCCATGTGTAATATTAGGGGTAATACTACTGGTAAACTGAACTCTGTCTCCATACTCACTGTACATTCCGAGGTTTGGACCATGCCATGTCTCTAGTCTCCTTCAGACCCATCCTGAGGCCATTTAAAGCTCCAAGTGTTGCTCCTGTAGTCAAAACAAAGAGACAGAGAAGCTGAGTGAGGCAATAAGTTAACAAAAGTCACGTTGTACAGAATAAATCATGTTTATGTAAGATTTATGGAAGTTGTGTGACACTATGATGTTACATGTGTTAGTTATCTATTACCAGTCATGCAGGATCCTCCAATGGTAAAGAAAGCCAGTTCAAAACGCCCTCTTGTTTTATTGGCGCCTGTGGGTAAGATGAACTCATCTGTATCCTAAAACACAACATCTGTTACAGTCAGAAACTATTAATTCACCTCAACTTAAAAAGCCTAAATTTCACTTTAGCTGTAGCTTACCTGAATTAGGTAACGAGGGTCAACATTGAGGTAAGGGGACAGAGGACTCATTCCAGTCACTGAAATTACATTACAACAGACATGTTCATAATATATATAGAGAAAGATGTATTTAGAACAAATGTAAAGCCTATGACTGAGCGTAACATAGCTGTAAGTAACCGTTACAAGTAGCTTTTAAGCTAGCCACAGCAGTATGACAACAGCTAGCTAACGTGACATTACATGAAGCTTACAGGGAACACCGGCGAGCTCTGTGTTGGAGTATTCGGGTGCACCGCCTCCAAAGAGACCCCCGAGGCCGGCTTTGAGTCCCCCCGATCCCTGTGAGTTGCTGTCCATGGCTGTGAAGATCCGAGGGGTCACCTGGCGAAGACTGTAGCCAGGGGGAACTGTTGGAGCTGCTAGCCGAGCCGACCAGGCTAACGTTAGCAAGCGCTAGCTATGTCGCAAACTCAGAATCCAAGACAAACTGATCAACGACGAGCTGCTGGATTCACCGCCAGCAATAGAAGTTGACGTAGAAATACTTATGTTGTATCCTTTGTGAGATTTCCTAGTGAGAACACCGGGTTTTTGTGTCAGATTACTGAGCTCGAGTTCTCCAAGACCCTGACCTCCAACAACACGCTTTGCCGTAAAACGATTGCCGACGCCGAGCCGTCGTTACGTCATCAAAACTAACCGTGAAAGGTGGGGGAAAACAGATAATGCTGCCATAAATATACATTTCATCTCATTATTTTAAAACCACAACTCATTTAAAAGCGATAACTAAAGTGTCAAACCCGTCTTGACACTGTTATCGAGTCCCAAGACTTTACGACACCTCCACAGATCTGGGATCTGTTTACTTAACTCAAGGGCAAACGGCGTGAACAACCAGACCGTTAACGAAACTGACTGTAGGCGAGGAGGAGAATCACGAGCAAAAATAACCAATAGTCAGTCAATAAATTCACCATATGGTGAAACATTTTACATAAAAGTAGTCTGTATAAATCAAGCAACAGGCTATCACAAAGTAAAAATACTCCATTATAAATAGCTATTCGGTTTTCAAAGTTATACTAAAGTAAAAGTACAGGAGCACAGCAGAGTAGCCCTTTATAAACTTATATGTAAAGTTTTTAACACTAAATGACAAATAAATGGAGTAAAAAGCACAATGATATGTAGTTCGATAAACAGATTAAATGGAAACACTCAAGTACGTAAACTACCTCATTAGAAAATAGGCTATAACATGGAATAATAGCCAGTTTTTAATTAATTCAATTAAGTGAGTTGGAAATACTCAAAAGCAGTCTGAGAGGTAACAGGCTGTGTCCTAATCGATTCTTCTTCTGTTGGCTTTAATTTAGCTTATATTGCCTCACCTTAATGAGTATCCATTTTTATTTTTTTTCAAATTTTGTAAAATAGCTTCCTGTTACAGTGAATTTAAAAAATGCTTTATTGAACAAAGAATTTACAATGAACAAATCCTATGTCTAAGCAGAGGAACCATAACATAGAATACAGGAAAAAGTAACAGAATAAATTATATAAATAACAAAGGACCATGAATAAATCTTTAGTTTACATTTAAAGCACTGTACAAACAGATTATATTCATTTACAAAGTCTTACAGATATTAACAGTTCTTCTACCATATTTAAATATATAGATTTTTGTGATATTTTGCCCATACTGTTTGTTAATCACTAAATATTTCTTTTATACAAATTTTCAATTTATTTCTGTCTGTTGTTTAGACAAAGCGCAGATTACTGTTGAAACTGAATTTAAACTGAATGGATATCAATAGGAGAGTACTCACATTTAAGAAGCTGGTGTTAAGATATATTTGGTTGTGTCAGAATACATTTTCTGTCACTGGACTAATCGTTATAAGTATTGTTTTTAAGTATATTTTTTAGGTACCTGTACTTTACTTGAATACCTCCATTTTATGCTAGTTAGTTGTACTTTTTACTCCACCAGTTATATTTAATAAACATTAGTTACTAGAAGTTACTAAAATTAACTACTTTTCTTCTTTGCTTTAGTAAGAATTTGACTGCTGGACTTTTACTTGCAAGAGAATATTTCTACTCTTTTATTTTTTCAAGTAAAATATTTGAAAGCTTCTTACACCTTGCTGGTCACCTGTTACAGTTTATTGTGAAACTGTTGAACTGCAGTTCCTCCCATGCAACACAGGGAGGCAGCAGAGAGCTAAGAATTAACACACAAAAAAAGGTCAAACCTGTTAGTTCTGCTGCTCCTCAGTCGTCATTCTAATTAGGCCTGATTCAAGTGATTGATTTAGTTAAATTTGTTCCCGGTCAGATATAAGAAGGATTTGCATGATGCAGTTTGCATCACTTAAAGTGGAGCAGGATGAAAAAAAAACTTCCATGTGACACCTGTCACTCTTTTAAATGCATGTTTTCCACCATTTAAACCTACTGGATACTTACCCATGATGCAACGGGGAGACCACACACATGCACACGTACGTGCACATTTATGCAGCAAGGCCCCAGCCATCTGCTACCGGTCAAAGGGACAGAGGCACTGAAGGAATTTAGTGTGTTGAATTTCACGAATAACAGAGCATCTTATTTGGATTCTGCCATTGTATGTGTGTATTCAGACGGGGCCAAGTGGAGCGATGAAGTTTGCCATTGTCGCCCAGTGTGGGTGTTTTCAGACTCTCTGGCATGATCTGTGAGTTAGTGTTCTCTGTGTTACTGCCCAGTGTGCCCACTGTCTTTCCCACAATGCCCCATTCAGCCCTGGGCCTCTCTCTCCCTCTCTCCCTCTCTCCCTCTCTGCTCACGCTCTCAGACTGAGCTGCCACCCATTTTGTGCCTCTGGCTAATCATCATCATCATCACCACCACCACAGCCATCATCATCATTGGGCTACAAACCAAATTTTCAGTTGTGGGACAAAATAGCTGTGATGTCATCTCTGTTATCTTTTTTCAGCCACTCTTGTTTTCATCTTCTCCTTCATTTCCCCTCTTCCACTCTCTCTCTCTCTTTCTTTCTGTCTCTCTGAGCTCCCAAACACAAAAGACAGAGAGGCCACGACAGGACCCCAGTGTATGCTGGTTGTCAAGGAGACAAGTAGACAGTGTTGGGTCTTTAAACTGCCTCCGAGGGGTGTGTGGAGTTCGGGGGAGTTGGCCTTATTTACATGGGAAGAGGACAAGGGAGAGAGAGAGAGAGTAAGAGAGAGAGAGAGAGAGGTTTGAAATACAACTTTTGAGCAGCTTATAGGACTCCGGTGTTATTCAGCTAAAATCATTCCGCCGCTCCGTCATCAAATATTTACCAAGCAGAGGAAATCTGGAGCTGTTCATTATGTGGAGAATGCTGTGCATACATAGCAATGTAAATCAACCTGTCCTCTCACTTTCTCTCTCTCTCTCTCTCTCTCTCTCTCTCTCTCTCTCTCTCTCTCTCTCTCTCTCTCTCTCTCTCTCTCTC
>JBBPCS010000102.1:222575-236034 GCA_037974645.1 Hollardia meadi | reverse complement strand
GGGGGGTAGGTGGGCTGGAGAATGTGAGAAATGTTGAGGAGTGCAATCAAAATGTCCTCTTGTGTAGAAAACAACAACAACAACAAAAAAACCCTAGGGAGATAAGTGAATACTGTAGCCAGTAGTTGGGAATGAAGTGAGTTGTGAACGAGTGAAAGGAGTGATGGAGTGGGGAGAACAAGTGAACAGACTCTCCATTCATTCCCTCAGCCTTTCAAACAACCCGGGGTTACCATGGAAACCCCTTTATGCGTGTTCCCTAATTACCCTAACCCCTTACACATACTCTCTCATACACACCGAGACACACACAAAAACACAAAAAAAAAGACACAAACACACACACACACTTTTTGGACTGACAATCCCCTTCCCCCTTCTATGCATACCAACACAGTGAACTCTCATCAAGTCACACACAGTTTTTCCACCAGTCCTGTCCATAATATTTGACACCCGAGGGGTTCGGGCTGATACTCACAGCGGGCACCAGGAGTTTCTTGACCTCGTTGATGGCCCGCTGGAGTTTGATCTTGGCCCGGTTGTGCGTGTCCTCCACTGTGATCAGGACATGGAGGTCCTCGCTGAGGTGCTCCCAGTTGGGCTTCCCTCGGTTCATCTCCTCCTGAAACACAAAAACAGCCCTTTTTTAAATGCACCGCACAAACTCGGTCCATTGCCGCAGACGGGGGAAGAGGATTTCACTTTTTCTTCTCGTTTGGCTCAGTTTTTTGGATCGGCCTAAAACGACACACGGTGGTTACACAAGTTTGGTGATGCAGGAGCTCAGACGCTTTCTGTAACATTTTCCCAAATCACAACATTCTTTGCCACTGCTTTTTCTTTTTCTTCCTCTTTCTCTCTCTATGCTGATACGATTAGTCAATCAATTGATATTCAGATGATGATTCAATGACAATAAAAGCATTAATGGCTGAATAATCCTTTAGTCATTATGAAGTAAAAATGCCAAATATTGGCCAGTTTCTGGTTATATTTGTTTTTCTCCTTCCCTGTTGTGAACAGACATATAACAACACAGGTACATGTGGTTAGTCTTGCAATTGTCTGTTTTTGATAACTTTGTGTTCCAAATAGTTACATAAAATACCAAACAAAAGCTGGATTAGCTGTTTTTTTTTAAATGAAGATTGTTGTAATATTTTGCATTTTTTCAAGTTCATCAGACAAATTAAGCAATTTGAAGAAATTCAATTGAGGAACTTGTGAAAGACATTAGTTTTTATTTTAGGCACACTAACTTTAGGGACTCTAAGGACTCATTCCATCACTTTGATCCAGACTGAAATATCTCAGTAAATTTTGACTTAATTGTCATTAAATTGTGTTTCGACAGTCGTGGATGTTTCATTTGTGATTAAATACCTGCAAAACCGATGATATCCGCCTCAGCTGTGCTTTGTGTTTAGAGCTATCTATTAAATGCTAACATGCTAACTTGTTGGGGGGGGGGGGGTTCAGCTGCTAGTATGCTTCTTCAGATGTGGTAGTTCTTCCCCCTACACCTTTCCAATGTCAGATTAGATTAGTGGGGGCTCTGTCCGACCATTTCTGTTTCTTTCTTTCATGACATCCACACCCATTTCATGCTGTGATTGGCCAGCTGTGTGGAGGTGAGAAAGTAAGCGGGATTGGAACTTTTTCCTCTAGTTCTCATGTTTCATTCTTGACACAACTACATGCCACTTTCATGTGAGCATCATGTGAGTGGAACAGAATGAAGTCTTCCAGGAGAGACTGTATGAAAATGTGCATTATTAGCCCTGTATTTAAACAAGTTCTTCCCCCTCTTCACCTTTGACTGTGGCCATCTGGAACAGCTGTAAACACCATGGCTAGCTGTTTCCCCCTGCTTCCAGTCTTCATGCTAACCTAAGCTAGCCATCGCCTGGCTGTAGCTTCATATTTAATGGGCAGATGTGAGAAGATGTGAGGTACAGCTGCTAATGTGGCTGCAGAGTTCTGAACTATAAGTTAATCAAAACATCTTAATCTATAATGAAATTAAGCATTAGTTGTTAAAGCTGAAATTATGAAGTCTTCTGCCTCAGTATTGTGTGCTTGGACATTGTATCCTCCGTGGATGTTTTGTCAAGTGAGATGTCTCATTTTTAAAAACACCAAAAGTCAACATCTTTCTCTCCTCTCCCCCTGTTGCCTCCCACTGTGTCTCTGTTTTCCTTCCTCTCTGTCTCTGTGTGTGTCTGTGTGTCCCTCTCTCCCTCTCCCTCTCTCTCTGAGGGGCGTGCGGGGTAGGGAATGTTCTGGAGAGAGAGAGAGAGAGGGTGGGTTGGAATGCTGGACTTGCTCCACCTGCCGTTTGGAAAGCTTGAGCTGACTCCGTCCAAGAGCACACACCAGGGGAGAGGAAGGGAGAACAGATGGAGTGAACACCAGGACAGGAGGGAAAAACTGAGCACCAAAAACTCAATGATATATAGATAGATAGATAGATAGATAGATAGATAGATAGATAGATAGATAGATAGATAGATAGATAGATAGATAGATAGATGGTGTTTTTTGGGCGTTGAAAGAACAGGTTTTTGAATGTTTCAGCACGTTTTTGTCAGTCATACAGACTCCATTTTACTGCTGATCGTTTTCCAAAACAAATCGTGGTTATTTGTGATTTTCAAGCATATCTTTTACAGCCTGCAGGCTGCTACTGGCTTACATTCATGTCAGGTTTTGTAATCGCAGGCTGGTAATCTACCTCAAAGTAAGATCGATTTGAAGCACATCAAAGATGTAATTTTGACAATAATGACAGTACATTGTACATGTATGTATATTGTTCATTGTGACAGATTACTTGTCTTATCCAAACTTACCGCAGGCTGACTTTTTAGGCGTGTTAAAACTAACGACTGCCTAGATGGTGAGCCAAGTACAAAAAAGCACTTTAAAGGAATAGCTTGTGAAATACACTTAGTCGCTTTCTTGCAGAGTTAGATGAAAAGATTGTTACCATTCTGGTGTCTGTATGGTAAATATGAGGCTACAGCAGCTGGATAGCTTAGCTCATCCTATAAAGGGTAAAAACCAGAAAACAACTTGCTTTGCTCTGTCGAAGGGTGACAAACTCTGCCGAACGGCACCTCTAAAGCTCAGTAAGTGCTCACTAATTTCAACATTATACCTTGTTTGTTTAACTGTTCTGTAAAAATGACAAGTTGGGGTTTATCAGAGGGACTATTTCTTGGCCGGGTGCAGTGACTTCCTGGAGCATCTGGTTATGTTTCCAGTCTTTATGCTATGCTAAGCTAAGCTAACTGTCTACTGGTTCTAGCTTCATGTTTAGCATACAGACACAAGGGTGGCGTCAATGTCCATATCTAACTCAACATTGCTGCAGTCTATTCAGAGGCACACAAATCAAGCGGATTTGAACATAAAATGAGAGAGAAAAAGAAAGCATGTACCTTGTGTGTTTTTGTGAGTGTGTATGAGTGTGTTTACCTTCTTTTTGTCTCTCATGGAGCCCTTTCCTCGAACCATAATCTTGCAGCCGGTCTCTGCCTCCAGCTGTTTGGCTGTCAGTCCGCGCGGGCCCAGGATCCTCCCTACAAAGTTAAACTACGCAAAAGAATACACACTAATAACGAAACAGGCCCAAGGGATAGACGGACAGATTTTTAACTCACAGACTCAATCTGTCTTTTTACAATGTGTGTGTGTGTGTGTGTTTGATTGCATGTGCGACAAGTGCGCCTTTGAGGTTTGTGCATCTGCGATGTGTTTGTGTTACTAAGAGAGACAAAAATAGCTCATTATATGGGCGCAGGATGGTGCTGGTGGCATGACAGGACAGCGCCGTTCTCTTAACCTTATCTGTCACTAAGACTGAGTGATTAACTAGACAGCTGCCCCTCTGTGGGTTTGTGTGTGTTTGAGTCGTTGCCACTATACGTCTCTGTCTCTCTCTGCTGCGCTCGTAACATCTCTCCAGCCTCTTGCTACGTTTTTTTTTTACTCCGCCGAAGTGAGTTTAACCCGAATGTTTACTTCAGTTGCAACATATTAGCTCCAGCCTCTACGATGACCGTGGACTCTCTCTCTCTCTGACATACACACACACACACACACACATGCAAATTGAGATAGAGGAACTGCTCTCTAAATTTAACCTTGATCTAAACTGTCTTCCAAAGCAGTCCTGTGTGTGTGTGTGTGTATGCTTCCTGTTAGTCTTCTGTCATGTGAGTGAGGACAGCCTGTCATTGTATTCGGTGATTGGCAAGCTGATGCTTGAAGAAAATCATGTGAGCCATTCAATCTGGATCCCTGCAACACATATTGAAGTGCTTAACTGTACTTGGTGCAAGCAGGGATGTACTGGAGAGTAAAGTCTCTTCCCTGCACTGCACTTGTTTTTATATTTGGAGAAAAGACTTAATCCACCTTTTTAAGCTCTTATAAATATTTATGGCGCAAATTTATGGCTGAAAATTGTGTCGCAGAGAGGGAATTTACAACAGTATATTGCCTTTCTGAGTGTACAAAACTAATCATTCTAAATTATTCATTTTTATCTTGTTGGAAACACTGGGCAGGGGTCATTATTGATTTATTTTATGTCTAGATTACATCACTGGGTGTGAGCAGAAATGATCTCAGAATGAGAATCATTAAGCGGCGCATAAAGTGTCCCTGTGATTAAAAGGCTAAATGACTTTCTGGCAGCCTTTCTGTAACTAAAAGGAGATACAGTGACACAAAGTAAACAGAAACTCTTCTAAAAGGTCAAAGGTCATGGATTTGTCCACTCACGTCGGGGTACTCTTTGACAGGCACGTAGAGCTTCTCCTGCAGCTGAGCCACAGGGCCGATAGCTTCAGGAAGCTCCTCCATGTCCCGCCCGTTGAACATGCCACCGTTCACTGTGTCGTTGTACATGTCCTTGCGTACCCTGCCGATTTCTGTGGCAGAGACACAAAAAAAAAGAGAGAGCGCGTAAAGTTGAGTAAATGTAGCTGTGGACGACCGGGAAAGTGTCAACGAGGGGCGACAAGTGTCACGTTTCTTCACACGTCCGTTTCTTAGGACGATGACTCACTGTCACCAGACATTACAGCAGGCTCTCGGTGTGACGGCAGACAGCTAGACAATCAGACAGACAGGAAGGCAGAGAGACAGTCACAAACATTCTACACCACAATGTAGAATCTAACCACTGAATGCTTTGGGAGCAGGCCTCCTCTATTACTGACAATTTCTCTCTTTTCTATTTCTATCTTTATCTCTTTCTACACGCACGCACGCACGCACGCACCTTCCCCCTTCACTGTGTAAATAATGCATGAAAAAACACACATGTTAGTGGGGTTCAGAGTGACCTCCTCTACGCACCTGTGTTCATGACGCCCTGGTGTTACTCAACAACCACATAGAAAGCAAATGGGCTGCAACTAATGATTATTTTTTTAAGATCGATTAATCTGCGTGGTTATTTGGTTACTCTTCTGGTCTTTAAAATGCCAAAAAAATAGAGAAAGATGCCTTTTTGGCATCTTTAAATTATTTTTTTTTGTCAGACCAACAGTCTAAAACCCAAAGATATTCACTTCACAACGATATAAAATAGAGAAAAGAGAGAAAAGCAGCAAACAGATAATTTTTGCTATATCTTTTTTTTAAATGACTGCTTAAAACAGTCATGTTTTTGACATAGGTTTCAGTGCATTGGCGCTATAATTAATGAGACTATGTATGTCTGCCTGTCTGCTTGTTTAGTGTTGTCTCAGTGACCGATGTTAGCCTCTGATGCCTTTGTAATGACACGCTAGCACAATAATAACCGACTCCTGCATCACACAAACACATACGCAACACACCGAAACAGACTGACATACACACACACGCTCATGGCAGAATAACTTCCTTGAGGCACAAATATCATCTGACCTAACCTAACATGACATAACTACAGTAGGACGCTATAATTACAGCCAACAACTACAGCGACAATGATGATCCTCTAATAACCCATGCTGACCTGTTGCACACCAAAAGCCACTATTAAAGAAAACAACAAAAAAACAAGCACAGACAAACAAATCTGCACAAGCAAGCAGGGCTTGGGTCACACTTCAGCTGAAACAGGGACTCGCTGGAGTAAAAGGAGAAGTGAGAGAAGACTGAGTTGAAGGAGTGCAAGATAAAGGGGGGGGGGAGCTGCAGCAGGCCTTATCTTAACACTTCAACCTGTCATTTGTTTATATATAGACTGGACTCAGTGTTTCCAAATATGCAACAAACATGCACCCTGACAATATGTGTGACCGGCGGGCTTTCTTATTGCCCTGCACAAACTTTTTTGTGACTGTGCCCTTGTCCACATTACTTTAGGGAGAGGGTATGGCCAGGCTGAAAATTGAACATGGTACAATGCCTTTCATTCTAACCGTGGGTGTCACATTATCATGTGTGAGGGATGACTGTGCTCGGCTGTCACTCTTCAACACGGTGAGAACCGTGAGATGATAAGTTGACCTATTTGTCAGGCTCCGGAGGTCTTGAGAATATCCTTGCTGCGTCATGAGACTTGTCACAGAGCACAAAGTCAGGACGTTGGTGATCCTGATGTGCAACAACAGTAGCAACAACAACAGACCTTGGCTGCTTGTAGCAACTGTTGGAATTCAAAAAGGGGACACTTAAAAAAAAGAAGAAGAAAAAAAGAAGAATTTCTTGCAGTGCTGTCTTTTACTGTTATTTCAAAATTTGCTGGCAAATTATAGCAACAAGTGAAGTGCATGTGGGCAGCTGTGCAGACAGCGTGTAAGCAGCCTCAAATTAAACATTTTACTCTTGCTCCTGCTCAGGGATGGGCTGCAGCATTCACACAAGCCTGCGCATTAGGTCACTGGGAAAGACTAACAACTGTCTGTTTGTTCCCATCACCAACTGCCCATGTGTGTGTGTGTGTGTGTGTGTGTGTGTGTGTGAGAGAGAGAGAGAGAGAGAGAGAGAGAGAGAGAGAGAGAGAGAGAGAGAGAGAGAGAGAGAGAGAGCTCATCTGCTGCTCTCAACAAATTAAACATCTGACTTAAGGCAATTCACATAATGCTTTAAAGCAACTTTAAATTCAGGTTTATTATGAATTTACAATCACAACATAATGAATACATCAGGGGAAAGTAAGTGTTTAACAATTAATCATTAGTATCTTTCCGTGTTGGATGGATGACATTCCGGTCATGTTTCCTAGGAGCCTGGGAAGAATACCTGCAGTTGATGACTATTCAATAAAGTGAGTCAATACTGGTAACTTTTTTTTAAATTAAAGCTGACCACTAAACCCAACGTGTACAGCCAAGAAAAGATGGGAGTAATTTCCTGTGTGGCGTGACAAGTGGTTTTAAAGTCTCTAGTGGATGTGGGGGTTAGCCGAGTTACCTTCATCCAGAAGCCGCTCCAGATGCGTGAAGATGCCGCTGAAGTTGGGCAGGGAGCTCATAACCTTCCGGTCGTTCATCAGCTGCATTAGATAGTCCGGGTTGGACTTGGGTCTCTCCTTCACCTCTGTCTCCCCAACCATGGTTTATGCTTCAACAATAAAGTGGGCTAGCTAGTCGAAAAACTTAACGGGGGGAAATAAAAACAAAAAACAAAACAAAAGACACGCCCCGACAAGCGATGCGAGGACCCCAGGGGATTCCACCGGCCGCGACCCGCTGACCGCCTCTTCTGCTAGCTCGTCAAACTCAAATCTCAGCACCGGTTAAATCGACTCTCTTTTCGGTTAACGTTTCGTGTGTGTGTGTGTGTGTGTGCGCCCCTCTCTTCTTCCAAACGGTTCCCCCCTCCTCCAGAGTTTTTTAAAAAGTTCCCTTTTATTCGGAGTTTGGCTCTATTTGACACTTTCAGCGACTCCACGCGCTTCTTCAACGGCTAAAAAAAAAATCTACCGTCAACTCGTGTCCTCCGCCCTGGCTCCTCCGCTTGTGTCCGCCCGGTGGTCGGTGTGTCGGTATTCTGCAGTGGGGATCGACTCCCTATCATATGATTACAGTATAGCAGCAGCACGAGAGGGCTGTCAGGAGCGCGCGCCGCGCGTAGCCGCTATCGGAGGGGAGGAGGCTCGTGCTCGTCTCCTCAGCAGCCCCCGCCTGTCTCACACACACACACACACACACACACGCACGCGCGCGCACACACACACACAATCTACGACCACAGGATAACAATATAACAGCTCTCCGTGGGTATGCACACCTGTTCTGCAACAGTTACTGTCCATCACTTGTCTTGTGAAGTGTGTGTATGTGTGTGTGCCCTCAAGAACTTTACTGTAATTGAGTATTTAAATTTTATTCAACTTACAGCTAATTTCCATAAGGAAATGTACTTTTTACTCAGCAGAAACCTATTCTGAAGTGTCAAAAGTAAAAGTAATAGCATAAAACAGTTATGCATAAGGGTTGGGGTCCCTCTACATGGTGATACCAGATCAATCTGAGGATTTGTGATATGATTAATGAGAGCAAAAAGAAGAAATAATAGGGGGAAAAAAGCTCTTATATGAATGTGTAGGCTATTAATTTATTTAGACTTTTCTATAACATGCTTTTATTCTGAAATATTGGATAATTTTAGCCCTTTGGGTCTCTAACAGTTATTTAAATTGGCCTATAGGTGAGACGTTTAAAGGGGAAATGTCTCTTTGGTGAAACTGTTGACAACTCATAGACATTCCAACTAAGGGGGATTCTATTCTATAAGATTATCAATTTTTTTTTTATATGAAATGTTAATTTGTAGAGTGAATAGCAACTGTAGCTGTCAGGAAAGTGCAGTAGCTTAAAAAGTTGTTGTTTTTTTCTAAAATGCAAATCTTGTGCGACTGAACAGTCAGAAATTCAAAGATATTCTAATTACAATGGTTTAAATGGAGAAAAGCAGCAAAGTATTTGCGTGAAGTATTTAAGTGAATAGTATATGAAGCTGTTAACATTAGCTCCACTGTAACCACACTGAAGTACCATAAGTGATAATGACATTATAATATTACACTGACAAGGACTTTTACTTTTCACACTTTTTTAGTAGTTTTTCTGCTAAATACGTCTGTAGCTTTACTTCACAGTTTAAATGCGGGACTTTTACTTGTGTTGTACTTATATTTTACTACATGGGTTTTTTTTTGCTACTTGTACTCAAGCAAATGATCCGAATACTTCACCCACCACCCGAAACAAATCTGCCCCCTCCTGTTCACACCCTTCAGCATTCAAGACTTTTGTCATGCATCCTGAAATAATAAGAAGAAGGTGTGATGTGTGCATTGGTTCTCTGTGGGTGGTGGCTGTTGCTGCTGAAATGTTATTGCTGAGGGAACAGATAGGTGCGAGGGTCTAAACTTAACTTGCTGTAAATCACCTACACACACACACACACACACACACACACACAGGCGACACAATGTGTGCCCATGCATGCCTTGACTTAAGCCTTTTGTCAGGCACTGTTGACCTCCCACCTGGTTTCTCTCCTGTGTCCACTGTTATACGCAGAGTTTAAGACTAAACTTATCACCGAGGCTGGGTGGGAAGCTGTGTGTGTGTGTGTGTGTGTGTGTGTCGGAACAGCAGGAATTGTAATGTGGTAGCAGTGTTGGTAATGGCTGGTCAGCTGGTATGGCGAGTATTCAGGGCGGGGGCAGTGCATTGTCCTCTCATAGCTCCAACAATGCCCCTCTGAGCAGGCCACACATCTACCAGTCACGGGCCTCTCTCGGCCTCTGTCTCTGCTTTTCTTTCTGTCTGCCATATTTATTCAGCCCACAGTGAAGTGCAGAGTGAGATCTGATCTGCAGCACTGTCCCTGACCTCTGCCTGAAACGTCAAGGTCAGCCGGTAACCTCGGTTGATATTAGAGCACATCACTCACACACCTCGCATGTTTGTGATCACTTTAAATGATTAATAAAGGCCTCAAATGGTGCCTATGCTCATCACTTCAGCTCACACCATGATCGAATGTACTCCATTCATGTTTACTCAGATATTCCACAATTAATTCTGAATCAATTTGTTTTTTATTTTAATTGGCCGACTGACAAAAAACTAATTGACAACAATCTTGATGACTGATTAATCATATAATAATCTATTCAGTCAACAAAAACAAAACATTCTCTATTTTTAGCTTCCCAAATGTTGTTGCTTTTCTTTGCTGTTAATCATTGAAAAATTCATATTTTGGTGACAGTCAGTCACTGATTCAATCAATTGACAAACAATGATGACTGTTTTCTGACATTTTATAGACCAAACAATTAACAGATTAATCAAGGAAACGATTGGCAGATCAATTCATCATGACAATATTTAGTTTGTTGCAGTCTTAGTCATTTTTCACTACTTTCTTATATCTATCTATCAACAGATTTATAAATAATGAAGACAGTTGAAATTTGGATGAGGATTTATTCAATAGAGGGATTGCAGAGAGGAAAATAATGATAAAATCATGTTATCTTGCATGTTTTGCTTTATTAAAAGTTATTTTTGGTTTTGGTTCTGTTGGTCTGAACTGTTGGTTCTAGCTTAAGCTCAGGAAACAAACAACTAATTGATTAATCAGAAAAGTAATCAACAGATATGTATGTTAAAAAAAACAACCTCCACCTACCTCCACATCATTACATATAAATGGACTTTACTGCAATTGTGTTATGTGTGTTTCTTTATAACTACTTCATCTTTAAGGTTTTCCAGTAATGGGGAGGCCACGCATGTGACAGTATCACTGATGGAAAGACGCCCTCTTGTGGACGTTTAACGTAACTGAAACATTTCAGAGTGAGGCGCCCAAGATGCATTCCAACACATTTGTCAGCTGACACAGAGGAAGTTTGGGAGACATTTGGAGTCCAGTAGGAAAGTTGGCTGCACGCAATGAGAACACTTAGTCGGTGAAATCACAGATTAGGCTGTCATAGAAAAGTTGGAAAGCTAACTACACAGCATATCAGATTACTGCTGGAGAGATTTAATGGATTAGATTAACACACAGTCGGTGTGATTTTATTACCTTCAGTCACCAACAGAGAGCAGCAGAATACAGACAGTTTCTTAAAGGATATTTATGTAAGAATACTGTGATTGATTATGTATTGGAAAGTTGGTTTCTTCTACAAATGACAGCGGTTGACAGGCTGTTTTGTTGTGTAATAAGAGCTCTTTGGAAGTAAAAACTGCCACGAGGAACTGTGGGAAGCCAAACTGACACTGAAACCAGAAAAGAAACTAAGATTATTTACTCAAAAACTCCAGAGTAGTTCCATTTAATACTACTTTATACCTCTAATTTGACAGCATATAGTTACTTTTCAGATTAACAAACAAAACATATGATTAGTTTATGTATAGATTAGGCCACCCAACAGTATATGAAGCGGTTACATAACAATGCATCACTTTTATTTTGCGGTACTTAAAATATATATTAATGCTAATACTTCTGAACTTTTACTCAAGTAGTAAAATAAATAGTGAATACAGGGCTTTTTACTTATAATGGAGTATTTTTTACAAGTACTATTTTTAGGCACTTTCCATTTCCCGCTACTTCATAGTGATACTGTACTTTTTATTCCACCAGATTTGTTTGATAACTTGAGTCACTGGTTAATTTTTGCAGATTCAGATTAATACAAAATATAGTCAATAAAACAATTATGTGTTACTATAGGTTAAGATAAAACTTTATTGATCCCAGAACGTTTATAAAGTAGTTAAAGTTAGCTCCACCCTTACCAGCTTCAACATTAAAGTGATGATGAACAAATGAATGCATCAGTGATCATAATCCAATCATATAATATACATTCAAAGTATGAAATGGGGCATTTTGCATAATGAGCACTTACGCAGACACAAATGACTGTGTTCCCCTGAAATCGTATTAGTGTGTAAAAGTTATTTAACAACACTCCACTGATGTTAAATTCATTTGTTGCAGTGAGTCTTACATTACTCATATATGCAGTGGTGGAAATTCCTTTTTATTTATTTTTTGTTCTCTTACACACACTTTCTCTTGTTTGTCTTTCTGTCTCTGTGTCTGCCTCTGTGACGCGAGTCCTGCCTCACCATCTGCTCACCTGGCTGAGGGGCTCATGCTAATCTAAATCCGATTAGGCTTCTTATCTACTCAGCGCCTGTTATGTGGTTTGGTCCAACAAAAATAACGCGCAGAGTTGGCCTCTTTGCCGTTCATGCCGACTCTTCACAGCCCGCCCCCCCCCCCTATCTTCTCTAAGTCACACTGGCTTTGATATCATCATGGCTCCTCATGTTTGCAGAAATATGTGAATCTGAGTTCAGATGCAGTGGACTGTGACAGTACCTGGTTGCCATTATCAATATATGGGCTTAAGGGATTAAATTATTTGTTACTTGCATCCTCTGAAGTGATGATTTAAGGCAAAATATAAATCATATTGTGGATGAAATCAATAAGAAATGCAATTCAGGAGAAACTTTCACCTAGGAAAGTTAGTTGCACATAGTTGTGTGCACTATTTTGTTTGTACATCCACACACAAACCCATGTGTGCTGTACATGTGAAGAGTCATCCCAGGTCCATGTGAACGCAGTAATGCCATAATTGCCCTCATCCTATTGACTTAATCAGGAACCCTGTGGCTCTCCCAGCATGCTCTCGCTTCTTGATCTCAGGTTTGTGTGACTGAAGGTCGAGACAACGCAGCGCCCTCATTTCACTGTCGAGTCACGTCTCTAAAATCCTTTATTCGTGTGTACAATCAGCGTAATCTCCTTTTCTACACAGACACACAAAGCCAAAACAAGAAAATAAATAAATCATATGGAAAAGAAAAGAAACTTTACATTTAAATAAAAGTTTTAGCTTAATTACATTCTTAAAAAAAAAAAAAAGTTAAATTTTCATTTCTACACTATGTACAAAGACACCAACCCAGTTGTTAGAATATACATACATATGTGTCACAGATACTGAATGCACGAGGGAAACATCAAAGAGGGTCTGAGGTTACAGTACAGGGGTCGGGAGCCAAGATTTAGCTGCCAATTTCAGTCGTCCTCCACAGGTTTTGGAGCTGGCCCTGCTTCTCTCCAGGGCTCACATCCCCATTCCCATGACTCACTCTTCGACAACGCACCGCAACATTCACGCATTAATTCATACCGATTCATAATTTCACTCCATCTCAGGAGCGTATCCAGTCTTCATTGTGGACAAAGGTGGACTGGAGTATAAAAATAGCTGAATGGGGTGAGGGGGGAGGGGGGGGGGGGATTAATTTGTTTAATTTGTCTGTATACAGTATGAGCTAAAAGCCAAAGTGCTATAAATAGGTCAACAAAAAAATTAAACTTGGGCTGTAAATATCTTTTCCATCTGCACCTCCATGAGGGGGGGGGGGGGGGGGGGGGGGGGGGGGGG
>JBBPCS010000102.1:179489-222475 GCA_037974645.1 Hollardia meadi | reverse complement strand
GGGGTCCCCGCCACCATCAGTAATGGTGGCGGGGACCCCCCGCCAAACTATACAACAATGATACAAAGGACAGATTACATATTTACTTGTGATTGTTATCGGTACATATCCCGTTTACCTGACTTTATTGGAGAGATCCAAACTCGCAGAGTGAAAAAGTTTGAGCCTGAGATGGATTTGTTTGAAAAGCCGGAACATAACTCATCCTACTCATTATCTTTCTCTATGTATGGATGCACAGGAGTCCATTTGGAAGGAGTTCATAGCCAAATATGTGTGTGTGTGTGTGTGTGTAGGTTAGTGTCTACATGATAAATGTTGGTAGAAAAAGTATTAATCTCACATGTCCCCTTCCTCCACTCTTCAGGTGGTGTCAGTTTTTGCAGGAGGGGGTTAGCTCAGCTCGCCGTGGCGGCCTGTGCCTCTCCCATCTCCTCCACCTTGCTGCCTTTGCCCATGGTCTTCATTTTGTCCATGATGTCGCTGAACGTCTCCTTCACCGTCTTCTCCAGGATCCAGCCCTCGCTCTCGCTCTCCGGGTCGTCCGGGTTAGCCAGGGTGGACAGGGAGCTGCTCACGTACTGCAGGCCGATGGTCACCGCAAACTGCAGCGGACAGGGAACACATGTAAGATAAACCTGGACCTGGGCCCCGCAGATATCACAGTATCATCCCCTGATGAGCAGGGATGAAAATACGCTTTAAGAATCTTCTTTCTAACCATCTACTGTTCGACTTAAGGAACATATCATCAAGATTAGCGTTTGTGAAGGACAAATAGATGAGAATTTGCATTATCGTTATCATTATTTGCTAAAAGTTTTGAATTAGAGCTGCTTAATAGATTAGTCATTCTGTAGAAAACAACTGTTTTGATCATCAATTAATCTTTGAAGTCACGCTTCATGCAAATCCATGCAAGTCCAGCTTCTCAAATGTGAGAATTTGCTGCTTTTAAATGTCTTACACTACAGTAAATTTAATATTTTTTGGATTTTGTGAACTAAACAAGACATTAAATGAAATTGTGATGGCCATTTTTTTTTTTTTTTTACCATTTTCTGAGGATTGACCAAACATTTAAATGATAAATCAAGAAAATAATCAGGCAATTAGTCAATAATGTAAGTAATTTAGTCGCAGGCCTATTTTGAATGTCTTTCAAGTATCTTTAAATTCCTCTTCTTCTTTTCATTAGTTCACTGTCATAAAACACAAAGAGATGAATTAGGCAACAACAAAATCTACAGACTGCAACAAGAGGACAAACAAAACAGAGGCTATGTGTTGTTTTCATGTGTGTATGTGTCAGTATGCAAAGTGTGTAAGTGTATGTGTGAGTGTTAAAAAGGAAATGTGTGGGTATGTGTGAAGAGGTATTAAAAGAATACAAAAATAAAAATGTACATATTAGTCATTGCCATAATCTAGAGCCATTAGATGTGTGAAGAAGTAATTTAAGGGCGTAAAATGGTGACTTCAGATCAGATTGAGAGCTCAAGCTCCAGGAAGCAGGTCTGTCCCTGTAGATTAACCCATTACTCCGACTCTTAACCCACTATCTGTGTCAGCGCAGAGACGCTTGCGTAACTATTAAATCTGGAATTCCTCCGACTGGGAGTCGGATCAGCTTCCAGGGTATCCACGTTTTTAGAGCAAGAGTTTGTCTGCCAGATTTGTGGGACAGAGGTGTTATCTAAACGGTGCTAATTACTGTCTGCTATGGATTAATCTGTGCATTAATGCTGTTTTCTGTAACAGCGAGCAGATTCTCGGGCCTTAAGGATAACAAATACAGCAGATGTTGGCAGTGGAGGTTCAGGAGAGAGTTGAGGAGAGGCTGCCAAAGGATTACCATTTGGTTAGAAAGTAGCAGGTGAGATAACGTCGGTAAGCTGCAAGTACGTACATGCCAAAGGTGGTGCAGGGTAACCTCACAGCAGGGGAGGAGGATAGAGTTGTTTTGGAAGATGTAGTAAGTATATGTCTATGATAGCAGGGTGGAGTGTGGAAAGGAAGTGCTAACTGGGTCAAGGCTTTGCATGTTTATGCACGGGCTCATCACCTCACATCTTGCTTTGAGGCCATCAAAGTCCTCACCTGACTCCCAAACTAATTTACCGAATCACCAAAGACCCCCTCCACTCAATGCGTTTTTCTTATTGTCACTTCACTTGGATGTTTGACCTTCATTGTGCAGAGTTTGACACTTGAAGACTGTTTTCGCATTCATCTACTGAAGAGGGAAGTTTTGTCTGAGCTCACCTTAAATTTGAGTATAACACAAACGAGATAAAGTTGTGGCATCACAACTAATTTAGAAGCCAATCATGGTTCAATACGTAACTTCAGTGATGAGCTACCTTCCTCCAGCATGTGTGCGCTGATAAATTGACTTTTCAGTGACGTATTTCATGCAAAAACCCTTTGAATGTCACATTTCATAGTAAAGTGATGTTAGTGTTGTTTGCTCCTGTGCCTTCTACTGCATGGAAGACCAGACATGCATTTGCCAAACCAACCTGTTAATCTTCATCCTTAAAGGTATACTATTTCATATTTTTGCATTAAAATGTCTAAAAACAACTAGATCTATGTTATAGATGTTAAGTTGTGTACTTACATTATCCCAAATGTTTCCAACAATGTTCAAACGCAGAGAAAGTAAAAGTATTGAAAGTGCATTTCATTTGTTCGCCCATCAAAGGTGTCATATCCCCTTTAATGCCTCTAGTTGCTCTAACTTCCGGGAAAGATGGGAAATGATCATGGACGTATAATGAGAACTGGATACAGCATCGGAAGCACTGTGAAAGCCAAACACGTTTGACTTCCTGTGTAAAAAATCAAAGATCTTCTGCATAGCTTCTGCATGGTGGGGCCCTTAGAGCACACTAGAGACTTCAGAGAGACTCCAGGTGGCAGAAATTACATACTGTGCATTTAAAGTCTTTTTATCTTGTAAAACCAAAAAAACATACATACATAACATAAAACACATTTGTTTCACTTGTCGAAATTTGCTTTCAAGTGTGGGATGGGCTCATTGTTGCCCTTTGTGGCCAAACTCCCTACAACTGCCCGCCAATTACCAGTGGGTGTTTTCCCCCACCTTGCCTCAGGGGGCAGTAATGAGCCCACTATGGCTCAATGCACCACAATGAGGACACACAAAAATGTGACACAAATAGTAGGTTTATCAGAAGTGTTTTCAAAAAGACTTAAAAATGAAGATTACTGGTTTGTTTGGCAAATATCGGGTTGACTTTCCCACCATCATTAAAGGACAGCAAGCAATAAGACAGTCCTGAACGAGGCTACAAGTGGAAGTGGAGGAACTGAAACTTAAAGTTTAATGTGTAATGTAGTTGATTATTGAGTCTCATTCCCAGGGCGTCAAATAACAACGCTTCGGTTGAAAGCATCAGTATTTGACAACCAAAGGAACATTATCAACATCTTACAAATTGCTCCTTTAACATAGAGGAGTAAAAAAAATAATCTTAAACTAAACAGTTTGAAATGAAGTGGAAAATGATCACATTTGCATGAATGTTTGCGTGTTTGTGTTCATGGGTCGCTGGCCCTGACCTCCAGCATAGTGACCAGCACCACCAGGGCTCCGATGGTGGTCATCATGCCTCCGTAGTAGGACAGCAGGGCTTCGCGGCAGCCCCACTTCCACACGTTGAGCTCCTCTGTGTAGTGGTCGTAGCTGTAGTGGGCCGAGTTGTTGGTCATCTGGGCCTGGATGCAGGGTCTGGGGGAGCTGGGATTACAGCAGCTGAAGGGGACTCCATCCATCAGATACTGGCCGTCCACGTTGCTCCCAATGCGGCTAAGAGGATGAAGCAAAGTGTCATGTTAGTGTCACGTTATGATAGGTTGGAGGTGAAAGTGAGGTGGGACTAAAGGTCAGGGACTACATAGTGTGTATGTGGGCTAAAATTAGCTCTGTCAGACTTGCCTTCTACCAAAATAACTGTAGGTTGTGATGTTTATTGTTGCAGTGTTTCAGAATGCTATCAAATTGAATCAAATTCTGCTAAAAAGCATCAGAAGCAAGTTTCTTTCAGACTATTGTGTGCAGACATCCCATCTATTGATCCCTGATTTCACAATGTGAAATCTGATTTCACTTAAAGGACTTGACCCAAATCTCCTTTCTCAGCTATGATTGATAGTAGTGGGTCAATGGAAGGACATGCACTATTATTATCACTAAGACCTGAGATGATCAGAAATGGATCAGTGATCTCTACAAACATGGGGTCAATTCTACAAAACAATGAAAACTAATCAAGGGTTGATCAATTAGAAAGATAAATGAACTGATATTTGAGGTGATAAGGAATGTGGTGAAATCATGTGGATCTTTGAAACTTTAAAACGAGCCTTTTCCATGATTAGGCCGAGAAAAGTTTTCACCAATCGCCTCCCTACGTTACTGTCCAGTATCATCGTAATCTGGCAGCCAGAGTTCATACAGATTTTTAAATCCTGGCTACAAATTGTTTTATTGGACAGTGCTGTCCCTGGAATGTTGCCAGGTCCTTTGCTGATTGGACAGGACATTGATTCTCGAAGGACATTGACACTGTAATCCTTGAGATTAAGCCTAATTATCAGACAACACTCAAAACTGACCTCTTCACAATCCTCACAAAGCTAACTGATATTTTTTGCAAAAAAGTCTCTGTAGATATAAACCAGTTTTCCCAAAGAGGTCGGGGACAATGTATTTTTAATCCCTCTCATGACCTTGTGTGTTCTTTTCTGTCCATAATCACCAAAGTCCCTCCCTCCACCTTGATCCATAAAACTGCCTAGTAACCTCTTGCGCCCTTGTTGCCCCAGTGGCCCTTCCCCATTACAACCAATTGCTGTCACCATTTCTGTGATGGTAATCCTTAGTGAACGAAAGTGAATAATACACCTGCTCTGACCTACCCTCAAATCCACTTATACTGAACTTTGTATCGACAATCCATAAAGCACTGGCCTCCACCTTGATGCACCCATTGACAATCTCTTTGAGCCATTCACTGTCATATCACACATTTACGATCTCTAACTTCTAAAGCTCATAATGAGGAGTTTAGTTTTTCCTCCTTGTCACTTACTCTTTGACTTCCTTTGCGCTGAAGTCCAGGTAGCGGTTGCTAACCCACTGAATCTCAAACCAATCTCTGAAGTTGTCATTTCCGCAGCAACGAAACTCCATCTGCATCAGGTCCAGGGTCCTCTTCATGTAGCAGCGTCCCGGTGTGTCCGTGTCTTTGTAGAACTTCATGCCGTTCTTCAGCCCCTCGGCCAGGGTGAACTGCAGAGGGATCCTCATCAAGAAACAGAGCAGGGCCGTCACAAACAGCAGAGTGTTGAACACCACGCAGAACACCAAGAAGTTCTTCAACATGGGCTTCCATTTTATGAACTTGGCAGGGTCCAGTGAGTCGTAGCAGATTTTGCCTCCAAGGGCGTTGATGCTGCAGGCTATTAGACCCATAACGATGAGCAGGTTGGGCAAGAAGTGGCTCTCGTTGTTGTCCATAAGTTCAGAGCGCTTTCGCAGCTCGATCTTAAAGAACAGGCCCATGCTGAAGACCAGCACGCCGGCCATTACAGCGGACCAGTACATGAACCAGACTGTCTGAGCGAGCTTCACTCGCTTCTTCAGATCGAACTTGACCAACATCAAAGCCATCGTTCAACCTGTTACGTGTCCTTGCCTGTGAAAGAGAGACTCAAATGATAATCTATAGCAGCAGGTGCTCCGAGATTTCCAGAGAAGCCCCTTAGTTCAGATAAACGTCCTTGAATGCACCAACCTGCAGTTCCTGTTTCCCAGTCTCTTTGCTATCAGGGTGTCCTCTGGCTGGTCCAACAGGACAGGAGAGTCAGCTCAGCCTGTAATCCATCCCACAGCCAAAGAGCAGATGAAAAAGAGCAGGAGCAGCACTGGAGGGTTATTTCTCCAAAGCTATCGCCTCTCCCATTGTGACAGAAACTTAAACTTTCATAAGGCTTTATTTCCCCCCTACTTTTACCAGTTATTTCTCCCTTAACACACAGGTGAGGTTAAACGTGGCGTTCCGTTGTCCTGGAGAGGTGGAGGATTGCCGAGGATCCTCATGATTAAACTCAAAGTTGCAGTACGTCATGCTAAGCCCCTGTAAGAAGCCTAATCCAATTTGCAGAAATCCTTCCTCACAAGATGAGCCTGATCGTAAGCCGCTGCCAGGGGCCATAATTGGTTTGAGCGTTCACATGGTCATGGCCGCCTTGATCGAACACACCACGAGCTGTAATGGCGTCATCTGAAGGCTGTCAAAAAGCATGGACATGAGAGTGGTGCTAATAATGGAGCATAGCCATTCACAGGTAGGGGTCCACAAGGACAGGATGCTGTGCTACTCAAGCCCCAGTAACCCACAGAAGAGCTTTCGGGCTCACACATTAGCCCCTCTAGTAGGACTGAATTGGTGATTAATTAATTAATTTACAACTGCACAAAAAGCATAAACCTGAGAGAAAGTGGTCAGTCACACATCAGTCAATATCGACATTAGATACGTGTAGAAAACTTTTACCTTGCATGCTTATAAAAGCACTCTTAATTATCTTGTTTGTCTTATTGTCACTTGCTATTGGTTAGAATCAACACTGTGTCTGGCACAAACATGAGCCAGATACTTATGTTGACCAAAGCCAGGCTTCTGTTGTGACTTCTTCAGACTTCACTTTGACTTGACATGAGAGCTGCTGTGTTGCTTCCTGCAACTATCACAGTTGAATGGTTGTGGTTCCCGCCAAATGCTGTACAAAGAGTACTGAATGCATAACATCTTTCATTCAGTTTTTAGAACTGCATTTTGACTTTTGCATTTTGATTTTGAAGCCAAAGACAATTTTCTTCTTTGTGGACCAAAAAGTTTCTTTCTATCAAATTAATTACAGAGAGAAATATCTAGAGATAGCCCAAATTAAGAAATTTCCTCAGTATTTCACACACTAAAAATGCCAACAAAGACTGTCCCACCAAGCCTTCTTACATTCTTTTTTTAAACTCTACATTAACATGTCAAATCACACTTACAGCGCCTCCGCTTCTGTGTATAACCGTATTGTATTACCGTTACTGCATTGATTTATGTGCATGTAACAGTCTCTCTTTGTCTTGTCTCAATCCGTTTTTGTCGTAAATGTCACATTTTGAGCGCAAAAAGTGCAAAAATGTTTCATGAAATGGCTCGACACAAATTCTCAAATATTTAGATGTCTTAAAGTTAAAGTTAACGCAATATTTTAAGTCCCCCTTTTTTATAATTAATGGTTTATAACAAACTGCAATGTATTATATTAAGATATTGTGAAAGCGTTAATGTATTTTCAGTATTTGTCAAGAATTTACTTATTCTACGAGGACATATTTTGACGTATGAACTGGTTGTATCTGTTTATACATCATCCTTCCCTGTGACTTCCCACAGGAGGAGCTATAGTTGTTGAAAACTATATTACTTATCAGTGCTTTATAGTTTGTAAAATACATTTATCAAATGTTTATATACAGCTTAGAAATGCTAAGTAGGGAAGGTTTAAGAAAAGTGTTACCAAATTAGTCAACTTTGTCTCAGCAGTAAAGAAGAATTGAAATTTACATTTTGAATTTTGTTGCATAGGCATTAAAGGCTGATTAATGTTAATTATTTGAAATGGTTTACTTTCTGTGATAAGAACAAATCATCAATAGAAAACTCAAAAGGCTCCATGGTGTTGAGCAGGACTTGTGTCTAATGTCAATGATCTGCATTTAGGTGCATAAGATCAGAGCACTGCTGAAGACTTCAAGTGACATTCATTCAATAATTTTAGCATAGGGCTCTTTATCTGAACTTTATTCAAATCGCTCTTTACAAAGCCAGACTTTGTACCACTGTAGAGTGCTTTAAATAGGACCCCCCCCCCTTAATAACAGATTGCATCTTCTTTTAATCGTTTAAGAGTTTCTGACTATCATTAATAGACCGTTCAGGCAATTGCATGTGCACATGTGCATACATACTCACCAACACTCCAGGTATGCTCACATGAAAATGTTTCACGTCAGATGAATGACCCTCTGCTGACAAACATTTTGAGTACATATTCTGAAAACACAGGAAGATGAGTGATCGTCTACTTTTTTGTTAATTTATTCCACAACGGCTTGTCTGTAAGCAGAATGGATCCCTCTTTAAAAAATAATGAATTCCAACCAGACAAGCAAAAATACCAACAAATCTCTTGTTTCAGCTTCTCATCTGTGAGGATTTCATGCTTTCCTTCGCCTCATGTGACAGTAAAGTAAATATTTTTAGGTTTTGGACTGTTGCTCAGAAGAATCAAGTGATCTGAAGGGGTCACATTTGGCTTGAGAAAGATGGGATTAACATTTTTCACTATTTTCTGACATTTAATAGACAATCAATCGAAAAAATGATTGGCAAATTAATTGAAATTTAAAACTGTTAGTTGCAGCCCTAGCTCACAATACTTTATACTATAATACTATTATTATTATTTTTTAGGTACACCTAGCTAAAACTAATGTCATATAATACAGTCAGAAATAAATCCGAAAGACATAATGGTCAATTGTTGTTGAAACCGTCTGGCAGAGATGCAAATTGTATTGACATTTTGGAGTTGTATTATATAAAGAGGTGTTTCTGTTATTTAGCCTGCCATCACCGATATAAAATGGGTTGGATAAAATAGTAGAAACTACATGTATATATTAGTAATATTCCTTTTATATAAACACATAACTTGAACAATACTAGTGTACATGTAGATTTTTATTCAAATATCTTGGTGCAGCTTTATCCTTGCCATACATGCCCTTGACATTTGTCAACAGGAACTTAAGAAATATCACACTACCAGCTAGTGGCTTAAAAGAAACACTTTCATGAATTCAAATGAACTTCGTGAAATAACACGGACAGGGCAATTTATGTGTATATGGGCTTAAACCATTCATTAATTCTAGGGGTCCCAATTGGTTTTCCTGTCTGCTTCTGGAATGACAGTCCAGTTAGGGGAAGGTGTTCCAGCAGCGAGCCAGTTGAAATCATCCACCTGGCTCCAGTTGTTTCGGTCCTGGGCTAGGCCAGACACGGTGAAGTCCTCCTCCAGGGTGGGATAAGACCAGGAGAACGGGGCAAAGCTTACTCCGTGGCAGTCCTCTATGATGGCTCGGCAAGTGATGTGCAGATACACCTGTGTGTCTGTGGTGTTGTGGGTGCGCAGCTGCTGACAAGGGAAGGCCAGGGTGCTGTTCCTACACTGATCAACGAACACTGAACTAGACACGGGCCCACACAGGATCTCACAGCTGTCGATATGTTTCAGATGCAGGGTGCTGGGGGAACCGAGCAGACGGACCTTGCAGTTAGTCAGGTGACTCAACAGCACGTCTCGTTTCTGGATCTCCTCAGCTGTCTTTGTCAGAGTCACACCATCCATGTTGGAGAAGCCGCACTGCTCAGTGGCTGCAGCTCCATCCACCTTGCTACCCAGTTCAGCAGGTGTGGCAGCATCAGGTGAAGGTGTTTCTGATACCGGTGGGGAGACTATAACTGCTGCTTTAGTGCGATTTCGAAAGGCAAACTTCTTCTTGGGCAGAAACTCCTCTCTGGTCTCAGCAATGGAGGTTTGGAGCGTCTGGAGAGCGCCCTGGGCTTTTCTCAGCTCGTACTGCGTAAGAAACATTATGCTGTCGTTGAGAAACTTTTGCAGCTGTAGCATTTTGGCCGTCGCCTCCTCCAGCCTTTGAGATGCCACAGCCCGGTCGGCTCCGGCGCAGCTGAACAGCAGCTCGTCGATGGACGCCTGCTCTGTTTTGAAAGTGCTGGAGAAATACTCGCCTTTTTCCTTCGCGACAGTCTGGCTCTCTTTAGCTTCCCTCCTCCGCTCGGCATCATCTATCCTCATCTGGTTCCGTTTCTGAAGTCGCTCTTGCATCTGGGCGGCAACACTTTCGCCGGCAAACCCAGTTTCCAGGCTCACACCAGCTACTTCCTTCTCCATGTTTCTCCACTGTTGGTTGTTGCGGAAGAAACGTCACGGTTTCTTCTTCGTGGTTATTAAGAGCCAAAGTGCATTGCGCCACCTACTGTCTCGGAGGGTGTCATGGCAGTAAATCATCTAGACAGTGACTATAAAATTAATTGTAAAAATCAAATAATAACCTAATATCTATTTAGGTTTTAGTAACTTGTAACCAACCAAAGTAAATGTAAATGTATCAAGTAATCGTTGAGGTGCCTGCCTAAAATTAGGTCGAAAATGACAATAAATTAACAATCAACAGTTGCATGAAATTTACATGCAAAGTCAACTCTCTGTTAGTATCAATACGGCCGCTTGCAGACTGTACAAAATATATATTTTTAATTACAAAATACAATAAAATAGAACCAATTTACGAAAAGAATATTTTAAATGATTAAAATATTTTCCCCCAATAGTGTTAAGTGGGCCTATTTCGCTGCCGGGACATTTGTATAAATGTATCTATGGCCCAGGCACTGGAATATTTCATAAACAATGGCCGTCATACCTGAGAAACGTCAAGGTGTGGCAAACTCATCAGAGGCCCGCCCTCTACTGTTGATAATGATAAAGTCTAATAACACTTATCTGCAATTCATGGGGGCAATGAACGATATTATAATTCATAAACATATTTTTTTAAATGTGTGTTTATTAATGACTTCTCGATGTTTGTCTATTCTCTATTCAAATTCTGAGAGTGGTATGGTATGCTACCGCTGTGGATTGGTGATTTGGGTCGCCTTGTTCTGTGCACTACCCCTACAACCCGTGCGGTGATGGCGAGGAAACCCCGTTGACAAGGCACTGCTTTTTCATGACGGTGAGTTTCCCTTTGAGTGTATTATAATTTTGTGATAAAAATTTCAAGGAAAAAACACACACAACCTCCTTCCTCCCTTCCTTCAGGGAGGGAAGAGAGTTTGAGCGGAGAGAAAAATCTATCCGAGACAGAACAGGGACAGTGAGAAAAATATATGAGTGGGAGAGGGAGAAGGAGGAGGAGGAGAAGGAGGGGGGAGCAAATTAAAAGTTGCCAAATGGAGATATTGGGTTTCAAGAGGAGTGAGACAGGAGTAAAGGGTTTGCCTCTTTGAGTCGTCTTTATGTTTTGCTAATCGGGATTAATTTGTGTGGCTCGACACGGTTTTAGTCCTGTAGCATTTTCGACGAATTCTAGCCAACGTTTTCAAAACAGGCGTCGTCGCCACCGCGGCTAGCTAACCAGAACAAGGCCGATGTTTGTCGTTAAATGTCGCGGAGCGTCCAGTCTGAAGAGCTACCCGACCAGAAGACGGGCTCGCACAGAATCCCCCGATCGAAACGCGTCGGTTCGACATATCGAGACAAATGTGACGTTTTTCATGCTGGCAGATGAGCCACATAGAGGACAAATGAAAGCCTCCCCAACAGAGAAAGAAAGATCACGTCAGCGACGACCAGCCACAGGCTGGACGACGGGCGTTTTGTGCTGCTTGAATGCGATTATCATTCTGTCGATTCATTCTATTTTTGGAAATAAAACTTGCAAGCTGTACATTAGCGGGCTTACTAAACCGACGGCGACACCACACACCACCAGTAGCAGGAGTACAGCAGGGACTAGCTTGGTTTGCGTCGAAGCATTCATTCCAGGGAGGATTTCGCTGGCTGATTTTTAGCTCTAAATTACACAAAATGTTCAGACTTTTAGGAAAATGTGGCATTATATTGACAGCATGATCAAAATTGGCGATTCATATGTGAATCCGATGCTCTTGAGCCGCTAAAAACGATACGTTTTTGTCCGCATAGGAGGAACTTAAGGCTCTGTCTTATTTTTTAATGTAGCTAACGTTAGATTTTTAGTTATAACAAAATGCGTGACATTAACGTTAACCTGTACACGTTTGAATTAATGGTTGTTTTGGTGGTTTGATTCTGTATTAAGAAAAAGGCGTGTAGTGATGTTTTTTTTAACACACTAACAGCCTGCATTTTGAGCTTTTTGCGAAATAAAGTATCATTGTGCTAATCGTCTGGTTTCCGTTGTTTGTTTGGAAAGGTCGACATTAGTTCCTCACACTTTTTTTGTAATATTGTCCACTTTTGAAGGACGAAGGAGCCCCACTGGCTGTGTTAGCCTGTCCCCTCGAAAAAATGTATTGTGTTCGGTGTGGATGTACACAAAATACCTCGATATTCTGTGATATAACTTGCTTTAGCAGGTTTTTGGGTATTTTTAAGTCATTGTCCGGCCATTTCAAACACTCTTTTTGTACTCAAACTCCGCCGTTCTTTGTTCTCCCTGAACCAAAGATGGAGGCTGAACGTGGCTCAGTTGTAAAGACAGCTCATGTCATGGTAACAGCCATTTTGTTGCATTGCAGTCGTAACGTTTTGCAGTCTCAGGGACACAGCCTACAATTCTCCACGACTTAAACTCAGTACCTACAAAATACATTATAATTTAAAGACCAGTTTATTCAAATAGTGATGTGGGACAACAGGAATTTTGATTGTATGACTCTTCACCATGTGCTTAATTGCTTAAATACACAAAGACAACAAAAATAGAGATTGAAATAAGACAAAGTAACCTGACCCAAACACTCATAACCCATTACTCTTCTCATGGGCTTGTTTTTGTCCCATTTTACCAAGATAGCTGCATACTTCTGGCTGACAACATAAAGCCACCACCTCTTTCAATGTAGAAACTCAACCATTCAAGGTATAAAAGGAGAAGGGTGGAGTTATTTACACACAAATGCCCCTTTAGACTCGAAAGACAACCAATGTGGGACAGCAGAGGAGGGTAATGGGTGGGAGTTTGTGTGTCAGACAGACGTGTATAGGTGTGAATGAAGGCCATCCTGTTCTTTAAATACACATCTCCCATAGCAGTAAATAACAAATGTCCCCCCACTTCCTCTCCACCCATCTCTCTTTCTATCTCACCAATCTCACTCTCCAACACTCCCCACGCCATGTGTCTCTACAGTTTTGTAATCTTACTAAATGCAGTTTCTCACCCTGCAGCCCAGGAAACAAAGGGTGTTAAATGACTGAATCCATGCTTCCTGCTGGAAATCTGTAAGTGAGATGTCCTTACTACTAACATAATAATACATAAGCTGAGTCTTCACAGCTCATACACTCCTACCTCTGAATTAAAATCAAAAACAAGCTATCAGCCACTGGTCCATGCAAAGTAGAGCATGAATTGTGAGTTCTGCCATCTCCTCACCTGCGTCATTCTATCCCTCCATAATCTTTCAGGTGTCATGGATGATGAGGACGATCGCCGTCTTCTGGATATTTTAGGGTAAAAACCTCTATAAAGCTGACAATATGGATGTACCATTACTTAATGAATGGGCGCATTGATGTTTTGTCTTCAACGGGCAATTCACAGTTTGGCCACACATTTTGACATTTGTTCTTACGTTTAGCGGAAATAGTTAGGCAACATCACCAGGCTTTGAAATCAAAATCACAAGAATATGCAAACTTATTTTTTTCCCCCTCTTTTGTTGAATTGGTGATGTAATAACCCCATTTTACGAGAGATTTAAAAGAATTTTCACCACAC
Source organism: Hollardia meadi (assembly GCA_037974645.1). Classification (NCBI taxonomy): domain Eukaryota; kingdom Metazoa; phylum Chordata; class Actinopteri; order Tetraodontiformes; family Triacanthodidae; genus Hollardia; species Hollardia meadi. The sequence goes on along the minus strand of JBBPCS010000102.1, from coordinate 208,803 downwards.
ATAAACCACATGGAATTGAAAGGGTTGGCTCTAGGCACCTAAAAACCTGTTATGTAACCTTTTCAGAGATGTGGATGCATTGAACGATTATCTCCATGGCAGCAACAGCAAGTCTGTGAGTGACGTCTTTCAGAATGTATTCACAGTCATTCATCCTTGCAAAGTCTGTCTGGATAGTTACTGCACTTTGATACATAAAGTCCACTCATTCTCTACTGAAACTGTTGTCTGTTTTGTTTCTGCAGATTGAGGAGGATGATGTAGCAAACGCAGCTTATGGTTCAGATGGATCTTTCTTTGCTAACGACACGGTGAGTGTACCTGTGATTGTCCTGATCCACATTAACCGAGAGTTTTGACTGCTTAAAAGCAGTTCAAAAACAGTTTTCCACCTTGTGCTTATTTTCTCTAAATGCTTCGTTTAGGCTGGCTCAAACACTGGCCTCAAGGATGGCTCTTCTTCAGTGGGTGAATTTGGCGAGGATTCAGCAGGGGCAGGCCTCCAGCTCTCCAGCAGCCTTTCATTCATCGAGGATGAATTGGGGCCGGAGACCTCTCCCGGAGGGGTGGATCTCGGGGGAGAGGACCAGCCGTTCGATATCCTGCAGAAGTCTCTCATGGAGGCCGATATCACAGAGCAGACATTGGCCCAGGAGGCCTTACTGGACTCGCAGCCTGCTCCCACTCTTGTGCAGGCTCCTGTTCCATTCTCCTCACAGCTGGTCTCTGGGGGATATGGAGGGGGAGTGGGTGTGGTAACCACAGCGACAGCTGCATTTCCTGCAGGTCAGTTCCTGCAAGGGGTGTCCCAACTGCCCAATGGCTCTGCCCAGCACATCCAGGTGTTGGGCTCATTTGGGGCAGGCGGGGGTGTGATGACTCTGAGCAGCTTGGAGAGATCTCCTCAGATTGTGCTGAGGCAAGGGGCACCTGTATCTGCAGCAGGAACCCCAACAGGGGGGCAGGTGTTTGCCCCTACCCAAGGGCAGATAGGCCAAGTGGGTTTACCTTTCAAAAACATCCCTCTTCAAAATATCATCATCCAGAGAGGCCCGGGAGGGACCCAGACCCTTGTCAGACCTATCCAGCCTAAACCCCTTCAAGCTGGGGCTCAGACTGTCTACAGCCTCGGTCTTCAGCCCACTCCCACCACCATGGTTAATGTAGTTAACGCTAACACTGCTACTCCTGGGGGACAGTACACAGCCAATGGCTCCATAGTAGTGCAGCCGCCCCTGGAGCAGCAGCAAGCACAGGCCCAGACAAATATGCCACCTGGACAGTTCTTGCTGCCCAGTTCTTTGGCGCTCACTCCGGCCAGCACCATTCACAACGGCTCCGCTGACCCAAACCCAAATACCCCAATTACCAGTCAGAATGCGGTGCAGATTGTTGCAGGGCAGAACTTCAGTGCACCGCCAGGAGGCCAGTTAATTTTGAATCAGGGAGTTGTTGGGGGGAGTCAAGTCGGAGGGGCTGTAACTCAAACATGGACAGGAGTTTCTTGTGCGAGCTCCACCCCTGTGCAGACATCGTGCGCGCCGGGACGGCTGACTCTGGTTGGCCCAGCGATGGCGGGGATCGGCGGTCAAGGTCAAGTGACGGCTAGCCCTGTTCAGCGCCTTTTAGTGACTCAGACCCAGAATTGCGCTTCTCTCTCCCCTTTACCCGGTACTGTGACACAGGAACAACAAGACTACAGACAGGTACAATCACAAGTTACTGGTAGTATTTTGCTCTTTCCTGACAACTGTCATCTGACTGACATCACTTACATTTAAATTTTTCAGAATTCTTCATCACCTGCCATCAAACAGGACCGACAGGTGCAGCTCAGCAGCATCCATGGTAACAAAGGCTGATTATTATTTTTTTTTTTTTTCAATTACTGATTTACATTCAGTCTGCCACGCTCTTACTTAATGAGATTGCTTTGTGGTTTGTACGATCTCTCTTAGCCATGACAACAATGACTCAAGATTCAACGCTAAACTCTCAGGTATATCACTCACTCTGCACCTCATTTGCTTTGCGCTCATGTGAGTGGATATTTAAGGTGAATTATGCTGATATGGACACTATCGGTGGTAATATGACAACATTGTTGTGTACACTTTCTCTTTATAGGCCAGTGCTCAGAAGAGACCTGCCCTTCCACCACTTACAAGAGGAGGAATGTGAGTTTTTTGACTTACTGGCTATTATTATATCTGCCAGGTGTGTGTGTGCATGTGTCTAATCTAATCTTGCATACTAGTAGCTTAATTAGCCTAATACTTTTTTTCTCCCATTTATTACTGAATACTCAAGGACTTCCTGTGGGTGCGATGATTCACAATTTTATGAAAAACCTATTTTATTGACTGTCCTGTTTTAAACCGCAAACCTCCTTCCTCTTAACCGGCTGGGAGGGGCTGCAAGTGATGAACAACTGCTTCAGTTTGGGATCTTGTTTCCGCTAGGTACAAACCTACGTGGTGGTCACATTAGCGTTGGTAGATTCTTTCGTTGGTTCTTTTGTGCTTTGGAACCTGCATATTGTCTCCCCTTCATTCTACTACTCTCTGGACACACAGCCTGCCCTGCACTCCTTGTCCCCCACCTATATGGCCCCAGACACACTTGGCGGAGATCTACACTCTAAGGGACTTAAATATACTCTGAAACGGACGCGTACACGAACACCACGGATCCACAGCACTTCTGTTTATACTAGTTTTTGAAGGACACATTCCACACATGCGCAGATCTATTCCATGGCTTGTCGTAGGGTAGTGGGCCTATGCGTTCACCCTCTGATGATGAAATTTATGTCTTGCTGACCTTCGCATATTTTCTTTTTCATTTGTCAAGTGTTTGTTTTGCTTGTCATTCAGGTAATGAAGGAACTTCTGTCTTTATCCTTCCATCTCAATAGGATTTTACAACAGCTGAGGAAGGATCACGCTGGAGTTCAGACCCCAGATCAGCGTAGATTCACTTCGGTCGACGAGGCACTGCAAAGACTCCTCCCTTACCACGTGTTTCAGGGGGCTCCACCCAGCCAGGATGAGTTCTCACAGGGTACGGCCTTGAATTCTTTACCCTAAATTTGGGAAAATGGAGCCTTGTTATATTGCAAGTTTCTGCCTGTAAAATGAGCAGAATTAAACTACTTTGTACCAACAGTTTCGTGTGGTTTTTGTTTGCAGTGGATGAAGAATTTGAGGTGGTGGCAACTCAGGTGCTGAGCAGGACCCATGCAATGGTGAACAAGTACAGACGGCTACTAATGGTGGAAGCTGAGGTAGGCACACACACGAGCAACTGGTTGCATGCATACATGTGTTTCATGTATGTGTTTCAACAGGTTGCCTCTCCCTTCACTATAGCGTTCCAGTCCATCGTCAGAAATGGTGATGATTGACAGGACCTTCAACCAAGAGGAGCGCAGCAACCTGACGCAAGACAAACGCATGGTACTAGTGGATCCAGGTAAAAAAAAGAAAAAAGAGTGAAGCCATTTGGAGCAATTCGTTTTCTTACAGAAAGGTTAACTTTTTCTCTCTTCCTTGTCTGTTTTATAGACAGCTTCTTGGAAGACTTCTGTTGTGGGATGAAATCCAAACTTTTCCAAGAGCCCCTCCCCTCTCAGTCGTTGCCCAACTGTAGTTTGAACCAGTCAGTCAGAAGCTCTACGGAGCCACCATACAGGACAGACTCCCAACCCGGGTATGGAGATCCAGGAGGGGGTGGGGCTGTAGGTACACGTGCAGCAGATAAACTCCACCCTCCGCACTTAGAAAACAAGAGTGTCCTGGAACTGAAGAGATCCCAGCAACACTACGGACCCAGCAGCACCAGCAACAGCACCCTCACCGCTGCCAACAGTTATCCCCAAGGTAACCGCTCACCTTTTGCAGCAACGTCAGGAGGACAGACGCACTACCAGGCGCCCCACCACCTGTCCTCCCACCAGTCCCAGTACCCCCCCCAGCTCACATCACCCCCTAACCCCGACACAGACTCTGCTCTAGAGGCTGCAGTCAACAGCATCTTGGAATGTTAAGACTGTTAAGTCATCCCTAATGTATGGTTTTGACTTCTTTTGTGTGTGTGTGTGTGTGTTTTTGTCAAAGTCTCCTGTTGTAATATTTGTTGTATTCCCCCACAACCCTGTGTGAAGAGAGGTTAACTCTTCTTTCAGGTCCATCTCCGGCCAGGTATGTATTTTGTTTGTTTTTGGTTTATTTACGGGGTGTTTGAGGCACGATGTAGGAGTCAGAGACTCTCTGTCACCCTGCCGGGTGAAAGCAGGCACTTAAAATTACCTATAAAGATCCGGGCATGTGTGCAATGCAATGGACTAACAGATCTAAAATGTTTTGTTTATTTTAATCTTATTTTAGAGGGGTAGCGTCTGCAACTTCAGTAGCTTGAAAATAAGAGTGTTCCTCTCTTCACACACACACACACACACACACATACACACATAATTAATATTTTGTGCCAGTTGATTACCCCCCACAACCTATGCTGAAAAAAAAGGGGTGAGGAGGAGGGACAAAATGACGACTGTGCCTAATTCTAGGTTTTTATTTTGAAGTGTTTACATGAAGAAGCTTAATTCAAAAAATATCCAATCACCCGGTTCCTTCATGCTTTACAAACATGCACAGTGCACACACACACATGCTTTAGTGCAACGTGTTAGGTAGGTCCATAGATTTCCTTTAAGGTGAGCTCAGTAGAGATGCGTTCACATAGACAAATTGCACTAAACGTACTGTTGCTTTTTTCAGGAACTTTATGGATTTGAGGCTCTTGTCGAAATATACGCTAGGTTAAACAGAATGTGAACATTTGGAACCGAACCATAATATATCTGCCTGCTTTCAGCTGCCTGCAACAAGGATAACCTCCGAATCACACTAGAAATCAAACTCGTCACATACAGTAGACATATTTAGTAGTGTTAACTGTACTCGGCAATGCTTCTTTTTTTTTTCTCTCTCTCTTGTGCTTCAGTCACATTTTCTTTGGCATTTTTCTTTTGTACCTTAAAGGTATGCAAGCCCCGACACAGACGCAGGACAAATCTCGATCTGAACCACTGGTTATCATTTCAGAGTGTGTTTGTGTCAGGGCAGCCCAGTCCTCAGATTGAGGAAGATATGTTACAATATGTTTATCTTTTTTATTTAGATTTTTATTTCCTCATTTTTAGAAATGGAAAAAAAAGATGTTTGTTGTAATGTGTTCCCTGGCTCTGTGAACATGACAATGTTGTCATTTGTTTAAATGACCCTGGAGGGTCATTGATTGTACGTATATTTGTCTGCCTTCTGCATACATTATAATGATATATTGATCATATCTGTCTATGCTTCACTACCTTGACATTGTGTGTGTTAAACTGCATACACACACAGTGGCCTATGACTGTGTTTTCATGTAGTTTGGTTGTTTGATTGCTGCACTCTTGACTTTATTCCCACATGTTTGCTCAGTCCCCCCAGGATGTTTTTCTCACTTTCCAGTGTTTCTTTTCAAGCATCTCTCACATTTCTTCTCTTTTCCCTCTCAGCAGCACAACCAAATTTCATAATGGGAGAGAGTGTGGTCTTGTCCAGAATCGCTGTCAGATATTTTTGTCGTTGTGCTGGTGACAGCAGCTCTGTGGCTGTTTAAAACAAGCTGTGGTGTTTCCTCTCAAGCTGTGCCACTAAATTATTTGATTTTGAGTTTTGATCTAGTTTTTAAAAGCTAAGCTAAAACTTAGCTTACTGTGATAATTCATTATGACAAAGAAATACTCCTAAATATTGTATTTCTGTTTTTGGACTGACATTTTTTGCAAGAAAGAAAGAGTTTTCTCTACCAAACCCAACACAGGACCAAAGCTTAGATTAAATGTGTTAAATGCTCTTGGGGTTGATTCTGGATGGTGTCACCTTTCTCCTATAAACATGTCTGTGAAATATGCTTGCCAATAGGCTACAAGAGCAGACTGAAGGCCTTTAATATGGGGTGATGTTTTTTGTGTTTGAGTGCCAGTGGCCATCGCAGCCCGCATGCATCTCTGCCTATAGACCTCTTTTATCTGCCAGTGCACACTGAGAAAACTGGGTCTCTAGTGACATGTAAGGGTCACTTTAGATTTATTTGCTCCCTCAAGTGGTTGCTGCAAGACGTTGTGCCTCTATAGCACTTATATCCGCAAGACATTTTCAGACTTGCACAAAGTAGGGACGTGTCCATTGTTGGTGAAACATTGTTATCTTGATGCATATCAGTGTCTGAGGGCTGGTAGGAACATACTGTGCTTTTTCACCCCTGTTTCAGTGCAGAGATGTGCTTTTTCTGCCTCCATTTTCACTGTTATTTTGTCTCACTTGATTTGTATGGTTTGTTGTTTTGTATAAAAATGAAAAGTGAAACACAAAATATTTATAATTTTTGTATGGAGATTAAAAAAAAACAGAATGTAAAGCAAAAAAAGTAAGAAAATGGAAATTATTTTTTATTGTGTTGGCAAAGAAGAAGCGGCGTCAGGAAAAAAAAAAACTTACAAAAAATAGTCATTTCTTCATTTGTAGCTAATGTGTGTTCACTGCAGCAGCAAGGAGAGTCAATAATAAATTCATTTTGAATACAATAAGAAACTGGTCCAATGCAGCTGAGAACCTCCTTCAGTGTCCCTCCATTACTATTCCGTGAGTGTTCACATAGTGGCACAGACGAACTAAGCATGCATAATAACACCATGTGACAGGGGAAGCATTTGCAAAAGCAAAACAGATGTCTAACCCTCTGCTACACAGATATGATCTTTTCACGGATGTCACGACATTTTGAATTTCATGTTTCTTTACATCTGGGCTGTCAGAGTAAGATTTTTTATCAAGTTAAAAATCTGTTGGTTTTCCTCCAACCCTCTCATGGACCCCAGCACCCATGCCTTTAGCACAAAGGAGCTAAGAAAACTCTGCATAGCAAACATTAGACTGGCCAGCCCCTTTGGTTTTGGTAACACAACACAACAATGACACCTAGTGGAGCCCCTGGGACACAGTGGGACTGTAACACACGGCCTCTGATGACCAAAAAATCCTAATAAAAATGAATTAAAAGAAGTTATCTATTGAACATTTTCTCTTCCCAAACTAATATAAGATATAAAGTAAACTTAACAAGATAAACATAAATAAGTAAATAAATAATCTAAAATAGATCAAGGTTATTTATATATGCCACACTGCAGTTCTATAGGAAGCTTTCATGTTGGAAACTACTGCAGGTGCAAATCAGTCAAGAATTAAATTAATCACAATTATTCCAGTTGTTAAAGGAATAGTTCAACATTTTGGGAAATTAGCTTATTCACATCCATTAAATATAAAGCAGCAGCCGGTTAGCTTAGCTTAGCATAAAGACTGGAAACAGGGGGAAACCGGGTCTGTAAAATGGCAACAAAATATGCCAAGCAGCATCTCTAAAGCTCGCTAATAAACATGTTATGTCTTGTTATGTGTCACATGCCATTTCCTGTCTATTAGCAGTTTCCAGGAAACCACAAAGTTACTGGTCGCCATATCCCCATAAAAAAAGGGCAAATTAATGTTTTTTTCACTGGAGTTTTGCATGTTTTAAACAAAATATAAGGTGTTAATTGCTTTAAATGTGCCAGTAGGTGGATTTTTATATCATTTGAGAGAGAGCCAAGCTAGCTGTTACCCCATTTCTAGTTTTTGTGCTAAGCTAAGCTAAGCTAAACAGTTGCTGGCTGTAGCTTCATATGTAACAGACAGTTAAGAAAGTTCTCTCATCGAACTCTAAAACCAACCAAAACAATCCTGTAGAAGAAAACAGCATGGGCTGATTGGGAGAGCTACCATACTGACTTGAAACCGATTTCTCAGACATAACTCCTGTGGAAATGTTTGGATCAGGATAAATGATATATTATTAACATAAAAGATGCCTAAACGTGGGGAACCCATGCTCTTCAAAAGAAGCTGTCCAAAAATCATCCCTTGGCCTTAGTGGTGCTTCCTCCAGCGATCCCGCTCTAGAAAAAATAAACAGCCGTCAACATCCTTAGTTATCTCCAAATCTATGTATCCCACTACATAAAGCAACACTGAGAGTAATCCACACACTTACTTAAATGAGGGTAACTCCAGATGTAGCTGAGCACACAGTACCCTGCTAACAACATGCCCAGTCCACCTACACCACCTTTCTTCACGTCAATATACCTCTTGTAATACCACTGCCAGCCTGATTGAAGCACAGGAGAAGTTTCGAGAAATTAGATGAGACGATTACCTTAACTTACTTAATGTCTATTCATAAAATATGAAGCTAAAACCCGAAGGTTAGCTTACATTAGCATAGCAAAAAGACTGGAAACATGGATGAAAAAAAGCTAACACAGCCCTGTACTAAGGTAGCAAAAGCTCAGTGATTAATATGTTTTATGTAGTTTATTAAAAGCAAAGACATATTGAAGTTTTACAGAAAGTTATGTGTCAGACTATTTCTTGGTTGGGAGCAGTGACTTCCTCTAGGGTTAGCTTTACTTTTGCAATCACCACAATCACAAATAGTATTTTTATTTTTTTTTTAAAACATTTTTTTGTACATATTAAACAAACAAGCTAGAACGTGTATATCTGTGAGCTAATTGTTTCCCCTTTTTTCCAGTCTTTATGTTAAGCTAAGCTAATTGGCTGCTAGTTGTAGCTTCATATTTAACAGCCAGGCCTACGAGTGGTATCAATCTAACTCTCATTCCCCAAAATAATGAAGCACTGCTTTAAAATCATATAGTCACACGGAAAAACACAAACAGTAGGCCTACTCTGACTGTTTTGTGAATAATACATACATTTATATTAGTGTGAGTTGTGTGTGATATTTACCTTTTTGTGCCATTTTCACTAAATCTCTTGGATGGCTGGGAGTTTTAAATGCCAGCCACTCAGGTAACTCCTTCAGTCTCACTTGTCCAAGACTCTGCTGTGCCAGAGCACCTATAATTCATGAAGAATCAATGCACTGACAGATAAATACACATTCTAAACACATCCACTTTCTTTCACTAGGGCTATACTAGTGCCAGTACGATACCTGAGTTTCTGTAGCAATACCAGTTTTCAGTACCTCACTTTGAGGTTTTCTACAAAACCTTTTGTAATATTTAACTAAAGAAGCCTTAAAATGTTAGATGTTGTCTAAACATACAATTTGTGTAAATAAAGTTTAACAGAACCTGAAAACAAAGACTATGAATCTGACCAGCTTTTGGTACTACTTTAGGACACATTTCAGTCTGTACCAAGAAAAAGTTTAGAGGTTCGACACCCAGCCCTGCTTTTTACTGTAAAATACCGACCTTTAGCTCCATTATCAGCAATATTTTGTTTCCTGACCCCGAGGTGCGACTTCTCCGTCGTCAACCCATCATCAGCTCTCAATGGCTCCACCTTCGCTGGCAACATTTGTGGTGCAAGAAGGAGAGGATGAGAGCTGGAAAACTGGGTGACTAATGGTGATATTGTGGGGAGTCCTGTCATGCGATGGCCCACCTTCAGCCCCTCGTTCATGTTGACTGTATGTGGAGGGGACATGGCTTGGCTCACCTGAGAGGATAGATGGCCAGGAGGGAGGGGAGTTATAGGGGAAGTTAGTCCAGACTGAGGGGAACCATCATGTTGCAGGGGGATTAACGATGCTTGTTTGGACTTTGAACTTTTTGTCTGAACTGATTCTAGCTCTGTATGTTGTGAACTGGTGCTGGGCAACTGGTCTCCTCGATTCCCTGTTGGGAGTGGAACCAGACTGAGACTAGTACCGGGTCTGATTTTACTGCTTAGATCAGTAGATCCAATCTGGCTCAGGATGCTTGACCTGCTGGACTGATGGGTGGTGTTTGCTCGGCCTAACGTAGCTTTAACATCCTGGAGGGTAATCCTGGCATGGTGACCACTTCCTGATTTCAAGAACGTGTGATTCACAGATAAATCCTTAATTTCCCTCTCTGTGTTAACAAAGAAGTTGTCTCTTACACTGGGTCTTGCACTACTTTCATTTACTTTAGAGTCCAGAGTGATAGAGGAGTCTTTGGTTTTAGAAAGGGACTGTGCCACCTTCTTCGTCTTGGAATCTTTCAATTTAGAGGTACCTTTGGGTTTGGTGTCTGTGGACAGAAAGGCGGGATGGGCGTCGTCTTTGTCGGGATTAGATTTGGTCTCTGTTTGTGCTGTGGTTCTGAAGCTTCGAGTATCTGCCACAAATGGAGCTGAACCTGAGGGCAGGTCCTCTGAGGCAGATCTGGTTCCCTCTGGTGATCCCTTAGAAACCTGTTGGGACTTTGCAGCTTCTATCAGAGCACGGACACTCTTCTTTTTGGGCTTAGAGATGGTGGGGGATAGAGATGGTGATTGTGATTGGGTGGAGATGAGGGAAGTGGTGGTAGAGGAGGGTACGGTGGCTGCATTGATTTGTTCGGACAGCTTCTGTTTCTTCTTCTTCGTTGATGGGTGAGGTGATGCAGAACTCAGGGACGATGACTGTGAAGAAGATGATGCATTTTCACTCTGGAAAAGTGGTGCTGGAGTGGATGACAGTGGTGGTGCTGATGATACCACAGACACCTTTTTACTCTTTTTTGATTGTGGTCTTGTAGCCACTGACAGCGTCTGTGTGGACTTTTCCCCCTTTGCTGGTGATTTGGTCAAGGCTGCGGCCAGCTGAGAAGATGATGTATGACTCACCGTGACGTCATGGTTGGTTGGAGGTGTTGTGGAGTTCGCTGCTGCCTTGCAATGTGGCAGGTGACTCTTCAGCCTTTTGTAAATTTTCCCACAGAATGGACACACCTCTGTGGGGAAAAACAGTGACAGAGCAGTGCTCCTGTGTGGTTAAAATAAGTACAGCGAGGCACTAACACTTCTATGTTTAGATGTGACCAATATCTAAGTTATAATTATTCACATTATCGGTTAATCTGATTGTTTTCTTTCAAAGTACATTAGAAAATCGTGAAAAATGTCTATTATAATTTTCAAGAGCCTAGGTGATGTATTCAAATTGCCTGTATTGTCTCACCAACAGTCTAAAACTCAAAAGTGTTCAGTTTACTATCATGCATATGACAGAGATAACATCCAAACGGAACATATGAGAAGCTGGAACCAGAAAACTTTTGGCATTTTCGCTTGAAAAATTACCTAAACTTTCAAAATAGTTGATTAATTTTCTGTTGATCCACTGCTGTTTTCAGCTCTTAATTCAGCTCTGTAAAATATTACTACATATCAACCAATATCTGATTAAAATTAAATGTACACACGATTTGTTTTTTGTTTTTTGCAGGATGCACATTTTCTCTGCTTTATGGGCTGACCTTTCGGGGAAAATGCTTCAGTAGTTTATTCTACTGCATTCTACTGTATTTCAACATTCAGCACTTCTGTAAGTCCCAATAGAGATGATAATACAAACCTAAAATATTGGCTGTGACTAAGTCAAGTGATGTTTCCCTTCTCCGTGAATTACAAACGATACTGTGACACTTACCGGAGCTCATTTTGCCCGCTTCTGTGAAACAGCCAATCAGATAGGAGCATGTTCCCAACTTCCAGAGCTCCAGCAGCAACAAGAGTAATGAGAAGTTACATTTATTATCACATTACTACACCGTGATGTGACTTCTACAAACTTTTAATTATACACGTTTTAAAATTCAGTGATGTAACTGTGTGCAGGGAAAGACCCTTTGGGTAGTGCCTTAGGAGCCTGAGTGTAAATTACAAAAAAATATAGCTAAATTATCTTTAGCTTGCTAAATTAATACTGTATGATTTAAAACTGATTTGAATAGAGATGGGATTAAGGGAGTTGTTTGATACAAATCAAATACCCATGTGCTATGATCATGTAGTGATCTGTGCAGTGGGTGTGGCGCGGCGACTTCCTGCTCTACGTCGTAAATTAAGATGACTCACTCCTGCTTACTTCCGGTTTCGCGTAAACCCCCGAACATTCAACTAGATTTTTTGGATGTAATCAGTGAAAATTCCCACTAATGCTTTTGATATAGCCGTCATAGAGGAAATTCACGTGTCTACAGCAACATTCGCGATATTATCTGTCAGAACAAGACATTTAATCCATTAAGAAACGGTTTGTTGACAGTGTTTAGAGTATCAGAAATCCATAGTTTCTTTTTCTCACGAGCTAACTAGGACAAGCTAGCTAAAATTCGCTTTCCGCCGAGTAGCAGTTATGTTGTTTTAGCAATAAAGTGGAAATTGTGTCTCAGTTAGTACGCCAGGAAGCATATTTGACTTTTATATTTATTTATCTTTTAGGAGCTCTTTCCAAAAGAAAATGAAGTTAGGATGAAATATTTTCTTCTGTACAATAAAATGTATCTGTATAGTGTGTTTTATCGGAGGTAACGATTTCAGAGGGGACATTGTAAAAACATAAAACAGGCACCTCGAATGCATTATTCTTTTTAAAATAGCATTAAAACATTAAACATTTTAATTTTGATATGTGTATACTTGAAAATGTATTCAAAGAATTAATAGTATAGAAAAATAAACGGTACATATCACTTAGCATATTTAGCATACAAAATGCATTTCCGTTTGGTTAGGGTTATATATATATATTTAATTGTATGTACAATAAAAACACGAGCCTACTTTCATTAGAAAAGTGTATTTTATTTGATAGGGTTAGAGTGGCATGAGACTTGGCACAGGAATGGATTTCAAAAAGATGAAAAAAAAATTACACAAAAACATCTACATCAAAAGGTCATCTTCATTGGAAAAAGCAGTGATTTGAAACATTCAGAATGGAAAAATACACCATTTCTACAACCATTTACATATATGAAGATAAACCTGAATATTATTTACATGGCAACAGATTACAGTATGTACAAAGCCAGAACAAGCAAACTGAAACTCACAGGAGCTTTATTTTTTTGGAGAAAAGCTACAGCTCTATGTGAACAGTCCCAGGAATGAACGGGGTGATTTGGCAGAAATACAGATTTTAACAGTGCCTGGAAGTTGTCCTCTAACAAAGATTGGCCGCCTAGAGAATACAGTTGTTGACAAAAGTATTCAACTCCAGTAGTTTGTTTTTTTTCCTATGTTTTTTTGTTTTTACAAATTCAAAATGTATTTCAAAAAGGGAACTCCTAAACTGCACAAGATTGCATCTTCAGAGACGCCTGGAGTCACAACTCCATACCAACACAGATATTCTCACATGACTGGTTACATCAATGTTGGTTACAGTATATTCAGACAATCTAGAGCAAATCTCTGTACATGTATTAACAGACATTCATCATTCAGCCAAACAGGGGAGGTCCGTCCCTTTACAAGGCATCTAATCAGGTGAAATCTGAGGGAGAGGGGGGTAGTCTGGGTTAATGGCCAGGGGTCAAAGCCAGCCAACTAACTGTACTGAGGCCTGACTGAGTCTCACTGCTCTGCCACCCTAATGAGGACTATTCAGTTCAACAACAATGACATCAGCATTAATGCTGGTTTTGATTCAACCCTGAGAAAACAGTGGACTGCATGTTCACTTGCTGGCACACCTGATTAATGTGCCAATTAAGGTCATTTTGCCCTCTAAAACAACCAAACATATAGGACAATCTACATGGAAACGTGCATTTTAATTTATCTGTTTTAGGGAGCTAAGATTAATTTTACAGAGACACACAGGCACAAACGCAGGATTTAAACAGTGATTAGGTCTCCTCAAGACATTACAGTATATGGAAAGACATTGTCGGGTTCAGTCTCGCAGTGATGCCCTTTTCTAGCTTTTTTTCCCCCCACAGACAAGGTGCCAGTGCTGGAGCCATTTTTTAAAAAAAAATCTTAAATGGTTCTGAGTGCTTCACCGTCAATTAAATGGATCTTGTCATGGCAAAATTGGCACTTTCAACCTGCCGATCTCAAACCAAGAAAATGTGATGACTGGGAGGGGAAGAGGGAGGACAGTGCTGCAGTATGAAAGAAAACAAGGATTGATTAGGCAGATGATTAGCAAGATGACAAACCCTTCTATAAACTATAACAAGGCTAATAAATTAGCACTGGAGAATGCAACAGAAATAATGAAGTGATTTTGGACTTGTGCTTCGATTCTGGCTCACATGATCTTGGTGCATTTTGACCACCTTACTGTTATCTGCTTACATGTTGTTTAATGCCTGTATTTGTTGCTTGGCAAGTTGTATATCTGGTTAAAAACCATATGCCTGGTTTGCAAAATGTTTTGCTGGTTTCCACAGACAGGCACTGGCGCCAGGACCGACACCTTGTGAGTTGAAAAGCCCCCCTGAGAGTTTTGTGCTGTCAGGCAGCACTCAGGCCAAAGGAGCGAGTCCCAAGACGAAGCAGCAAAGATCAGATGTTGTACAACCTCCAAACTGCCTGCTTGTCTTTTTTTTTTTTTTAACCACACACAGACATTCTGTCCTCCTTACTCGTCCCCCTAACCAAACCCTGAACTAACAAGAAGGCCAACTCTTTAAAGAGGAGAGTAAAATCTAATATAAAAACGGCTGAAGAAGAATGCTGACGTCTATCGGATTCTTCTGAGGCTGGTTTCCTCCAAGTCCTCATCGGCGGTTTGTCCCCATTCAGGTCCTCTACTTTCACAGGTTGACAGGGGTCATTGGAGCATGAGCTGTTTGAGGTTGTCATGCAGGATGGTGTCCTTGACGTCCCGGAACACCAGCCTGATGTTCTCCGTGTTGATGGCGGTGGTGAAGTGGTGGTACAGGGGCTTCTGGGTGGCATCGCGTCTCTTGGACCGGAAGCACTCCACCATGAACGCCTGGACGTCCGATAGGCTGTGCTCCAGCCCGGTGTATTCAGGAAAGTAGTCCTTGAGCGGAACACTCTTCACCTTCTCCTCCAGCAGGTCCATCTTGTTCAGGAAGAGGATGATTGAAACGTTGACAAAGACGCGGTTGTTGACGATGGTCTCGAAGATGTTGAGCGATTCACGTAGCCTGTTGGTCAGCCTGTCCTCCATCAGCACCTGAAAGACATCGGAGGGATTAAGTACAATTACTACCATTATTATTGTACTAGGTGTAATTAGTCATAAAAATAAACACAGTTGCAGATGGAAATTAATGCCACCCCAGAAAATAGTGCCAACTATAATTCAAAAGGCTTTTCCTGTCTGTTCTTTTTCAAGTAACTTAGTTAATTCCAAAACCATTTTGTAGAGGATGTTAAATAATAGTAAAATATATAGTAAAAATATATTCCACAGTGTAATGGCTGAAGAAAAATCACACCATCTGCCAACCTAGATTGGTTCCCTGTATGCCTCGCTTTGACTTTGCTTGTCATGCTGCCACCGCGCTAGATTTTTCCGCAGAAAAATGTACGGCACCAAGGAAACGGCAGCCATTGTGGAACCAAAACAGGAAGAGGCATTGTTCTCCCTGGTCGCTAGCCCCAGGTAACAGTGTAACAAATGGAATAACTGTAAAAAAACAAAACAAAACCCACTGCTAATGGAGAAGGCAAAGAAGGCGTTTAAGGAGAGTGATAGAACCCGAAGTAAAACAAGAGGGAACGGACGGGCATTCACTCGATAGAAAGTGCTCCGATACGTTAACCCTTACCACCAGGACTCTCTACCAGATCAGTAATTAACAAGACCTGCCTACTGAGACCAGAGATTCTATGTCCAGTTAGAATTCTTACAGTTGCTTTTGCTTTGGACAGTAGCCAGGCTGCTAGCAGTAGCCATGTTGCTAACGCTGTCTTTTCAACCGCTGCGCCAACAATAATCCCACTTGGAAACACTAGGGGGAGGAAAGTTGTCCATTTCCACTCCAAGTTTTTATGTTAGGAAACGAGATGCCAGCGTGTTCTCACCTGGTCATATTCAGAGGACGAGACGAGGAAGAGGATGGAGGTGACCGAGTCGAAGCATTGGAACCAGCGCCTCCGCTCCGACCGCTGCCCTCCCACGTCCACCATCTTGAAGGGGACGTTCTTGATCTCAAAGTCATACTCGTGGATGCCCTTGGTGGGTTTACGGGCCAGCAAGATGTCCTGTTGAGTGGGAAGGTAACTCTGGAGGAGAGACGGAACGACACCATGAAAGAAAATCTACATTTATAGAAGATAAATTGGGAAAAAAAATTAAATTTTCGACATCAAGAAGATGAAGAAAGAAATTGAGTAGATGTAATCTTTTGTACAAACTTTATTTATACAATTAGGTGGATATTGGGTGAAGAAATACATGATTATAGGTAACGCATTATCTAGTTTTAGTCATATCTGGGGCAATATATCATTCAAACCAGGCACATTTGATGCAGGCTTTCAATCGTGGTCAAGGAAAGGGCTTGAGAAAGTTTATGATCTATAAACTACACATTTATGATCTTTGTTAAAATCAAAAAGTATACAATTACGAGGAAACACTTAAAGGAGGAAATTTATACTGAAGATTGGAGGGAACCTTTTTGTTAATTCTCAGGCACAAAGGATGAATGAACTGTTAAACTAAACAAATATGATGATGTTCCTGCTATTTCTTTTAAATTTGAAGAGGCTCACGGTACTCTCATTCATGTGGGGGTTAAAATGCAATTAGTTAGTATTTATAAGCAGTCTATAACCATTTAATAAATGGTTTATAATGTAAAGTATTCATTTGTCAACGACTGTTACTCCTGAGGGCACCCATAAGAGGAGGCTGGTGGAGAAAAAAATACATAATGCAAGGAGTTTATAAATAAAATGTTTCTTCATATGAGAAGTTATAATTGTTGTTAAATACTGTACATTCATAAACACTAAAAACTTATATCTTCCTATGACTGTGTTACAGGCAGGCCAAAGCAACCAAGCTGAGGGAAACACTGGTATGAGGAATAAAAGATTAACTTAATTGGTTGATTAGGCTTTAAGTCTTTTTGTGTTGCTATAATCTTTCTACTTTACCCCACTTTACTGTTTATATGCTGTTCAAAGACATATCATAGAAAAAGGCATGTATGTTGGTTGTAGAAATTGATAATAAATAATGTAAAGATTCTTAAAAAGAAGGAAAAATATTTGTGATTATGAAATGAAGACATATACAGGGTTTCTGCAGGGTTAAATTTAAATTTGAGACATTTTTAATGTCATATAGAATAAAGTAAGTTATGATAGAGAACCAGCAGGGATGATATAAAATATTTCAGACTTTTGTAATAACTTAATTCCTTCAAAGGCTTTTTTCTTTTAAAAGGAAACTGAATTTAAAGCTTTTTAAGTTAGGACTATTTAAGACCTGCAGATACCCTGGTATAATTTCTACTGAGTTAATACATATTTTGTCTCCCAAACCAACAAGACTGAGGTGATGCCAGTTTTCTCATGGCAGTTGGCAGTCAGCTAATAGGAGCTTCTTCTTCAAAATGTCAGCATTACCTTTAGAAGGTTAGCTGAAAAGCAACCATCATTGTTGCTCGTCAGCTAACCTTCATTTGTCTAGACATGGCGCAATATTGCCTATAACATGTACACGTCTGATTATAACAAGCAGTGCAGGGCAGAAACAACTTACCGGGTCGCCAAGCTTATCCAGATTATCCAAGAAATACTTCACTGACTCACCCTGCGACAGGACAGAGGAGGAATTTCTGTTAATTCCACACAATTTATTAGATACAGGCATTTTTATCGTAAAGTTTGCATGCAAAACACTCTTACTGTCATTACTGCATTCGATAGAACACAGTTGTTGAGGCGCACACACAGTTTTCTAAAACTGTGTGTCCGCCCGACAGCTCACTCTGCTTAGTTGAAGCAGGATGCACAATATTTGGTACTGCAGAAGACACGTGTTTGTAAGTGTGTCTTTGATCTATACAGAAGTCTACAGAAGGGGGGGGGGGGTTTCTAGACCGTTCTGATGCTGTTCATGCACAATTAGTGCAAGCCCAGACATGAGGCTGGCAAGACTGAGATGCATTCCTTTATCTGTGTGTGTTCTTGTACTCGACGTAAAGCAAGAGTGGACTGCAAGAAGTAGAACAGATTTTTCTGTGACCCAGAGTCTCTCTACCATAACTCACCACGCCTTTTTCAGCCAGGGGATCATTTTGCATGTATTTTGCATTAATGACACAGTAAAGCAACGCCCTTGCTTTAAAATTCAAATTTTATCAGTTGGAGTGAATGTTTTGGTGTGTTTATGAGCGTTAATGCCATGCGCCATCCATTTCCCCCAACTCTACCTTTCTGTATTTACCCTTTGATCTTTTTTAAAAAACTAACCTGACCTGAAAAACCTGTGCGTGTGTGTGTGTGTGTGTGTGCACGTGGGAAGTGTGTGCAAGGCTAAGATTACACAAGGGAGGGGTAGAATGGTGTGGCCCTCTAGCTAAAGACAGAAGAGCTACCCTTTCTGTGAAGCAGATTTTTTTAAATTCTCGCCACATTTCTGGCTTTGCTCGAGTAAAGGAGCTCAAATCTGCAGGGAGTGGTGGTTTTGAAATCTTCAAAGATCAGTCACATAAAAAAAAAAAAAAAAAAAGGAGAAGAGAAACAAGAAGAGCAGTCATTCTGAACGCTTTCTGTTCATTATAATATGTATATATATATATATATAGTATATGTCATATGCAGTTAATCTGAGTGTGCTGAAAACGAAAACTGAAACGTAACATTACAAAATAATGTCAGCATGTCAACTGAACCCTAGCCAAACACTTAAAAGCCAGATCTACTGTGTTGTTGTTTTTTTTGTTGCAAATTATAATCATCAGTATGTGGTGCTACATTGATTAAAAAAAATAAAATAAAATTCTGAGGTGAGAAGAGAACATTTTTTATGGCTAATTTTAAAGAGTGAGCGTGAACTTTGTACCACACAAAGAGAGAGAATCCATGTGCGGTTTTTCAGCGCGTACATGTGTTTTTAATGATAATTACAAACAGGCCTGAAGGCACTGATGCACACACGTAAAGGGCATGGTCAAAACACAACGGGTTGTACTGGCACAAAAACAAATTAGTCTTTGTTAACAAGAGCAGAATTTAAACGGCAACTCTTCAGCTTCCGGCTTTTATGTGAATGGGAGAGCTTGTGTTTTCGATTTACTTTACATTTAGACTTAATATCTAGGTTTTATACACTACGAAGGGCTGCAAGTCATGATTATTGTCATTACTGATTCATTTGCCCATTATGATTTTGATTAATCATTCAACGTTGGGGTCTGAAAACAAAAAACGTTGGAAATCCTCACATTTAAGAAGCTGTTTCAGCTGTACAGCAGTGCAGCAACTAGTGACTATTTTCATTATGATAATTTTTCACACATCTATTAATCGTTTAGTCTATAAAATATTTTAAAAAACTGAGAAAAATGCTGCCCAAAGTGACGTCTTCAAATTGTTTCTTTTGTTAAACCAACAGTCCAAAACACAAAGACTTTTTTAATTACTATCAGAAATGACAAAGAAAAGCAGCGTTTAAGAAGGTGGAACCAGCAGGTGTTTTGACATTCTTGCCTGAAAAGGACAGCAATGATTAATTACTCAAAACTAAAAGATATTTAATTCCTAATAATATAAAAGATAAAATCACCATCTCTAATAATATTTTGTTGACGCTGCACTAATATAAATGATCAGTTATATTCCAGATGAGATGACAGACTGAGAAGGTAAAAATAAGCTTCTAAAATGTGGACTTTCTTGTTTTCTATTATATTAATTTGAATATTTTTGAGTTTTGTCTTGTTGGTCCAACAAAACATGCAATTTGAAGATGTCAGCTTGCACTGTGGGAAATTGTATGGGGCATTTTTCATCCAACAATATATGTAAATAATGGTTAGCTGCAGCCCAACAGGCACACTTTTTGTATGTTAACTTGTTCTTGTGTAACTTGGTGTGTGTTTATGTTCCAATAACGCTGAGTGGAGAGCTCTGTTTGTAAGCATAAAGCTGTTTAACTACAGATCAACATTCCAGCTCTCTTATTCCCCTTTCTGTCTGCACAACCAGCTCACACCAACAAGCTGAGCGAGTGTGTGTGTGTGTGTGTGTGTGTGTGTGGGAGGCTAACAAAACGCCATTGAGAACAGTTCAGCCTTATGCAACTGACAGAGAAACATTTTAATTTAAAGCTTTTGTCTCATTGCTGAAAGCAACTTGGAGCAGTGTGCCCCCTCTCCTCAGACGGGACTCCTCAACTAATGAACAATGTATAACGTTCATCACATGACCTGACGGCAATACAAGGCAGCACAGTCAGTAGTTTTTAAAAATCACAGGCAGCAGGTAGTGAAAGTGATAACAGACAAATGAAGAGCACAGAAAAGTCCCAGTGAGGAAATGTGAATGTGCTCTTGTCCACAGCTGTTATTCGAGGGTTAACGTCAGTATGTTAAAAACGTGTGGTGGTGACGGCCAAGACATAAGGAGCGGGGAGAGGTGTAAACAGGAAGTTGACTCAATCACATGTCTGACCACTCAACAGAGAGAGTGAGGAAGAGACACAGGGAGAGAGGAAAAAGTATTTGAATTATGAAGAAATCCAGTTTCACTTTCTATTTTCACTGCTTTTCAAATCAAAAACCAAAAAAAACTAACAAAAACTCTTACTGGGTTTGGTGATGGAGGGTTGTGTACCAGAGCCACATAAAGAAAAGTCTTTATCTTTCACTGTGTGCACATCCACCTACCAGCTGAAACTCCCGGCGACGATCGTAGGCGTTCTGTATGCCCGAGTCCACCCACAGAGCTTTGATGGCGGGCAGGTACCGCAGGAAGATGGAAGTCTCCAGCTGCCCGCTGGCCATCTTAGCCGACCGGGTGTCGAACGCCATCAGGCTGTCGCCATGCCGCTGATTGTCCTGGTCGCCCCACGGGATGTGCAGCTTTTCCCGGGCGTCCACCAACACACGCACACCTGGAGAGGAAGTGAAAAGATCACATTAAGAGAGGCCCAATGGCGCCATCTCAAAGTCCCCCTCCACTTAAAAGTATGTTTTTCTTCTTGTTCCTCCAGTTGAATGTTTGAGCTTCACTGTGTAGAGTGATGTGTGTGCAGAGTCTGACACTATAAGGCTGTTTTCACATTTATAGCTGAAAGTGCCAAATCTCTCTGTGCTCACTGAAAATCTGATTTGAAGAGGCCGGGCCTACGAGCGTGATTTTGTGATATCACAAATAGTTTGGAAGCCAATCCTGGTCTAATATTCAGCATACACAAGTGTGATGTGGAAACTTGAAGTCTTCTTTACAGTGAAGGAGGAAACACCTGTTGTTTCAGTGGGAAAACTTTTGAAATGAACAAAATTTGCATGTTCACAGATTCTGGAATTTTAATGAGATAGAAGGAGTAGGAGGCAGCATTTAAAGGGTTTAAATGTGAAAATTATACTTTTGTCCCCACATAGTTCCAAGCAGACTATTTGTATATGTCTTAACACGTGTGGAGGGGATTTTTAAACATGTATATATGCGTGATGTGAATGAAAACCAAAGTGCATGCCTGCAAACAAAAAAAGAACAAGATCAGTGCATGTAAAAAATAGACATAATCCTATATTCCTAATATTTCTATAGGAGGAAGTGTTCCTACATGAAACTGCTTCTGTAATAATGGCTGGCCTCAAAAAAATGGCACACACAGCAACACCTGCTCTGGAAAATGGTGCAGATAATCAAATTTGTGAAGCTTATTACGTTTTATATTGCATTTTATGATTCTTTGAGAGAGTCACATTAATGTAACTGTAGCTTTATATGTCGTTTTGTTTAAGATGTACTCCCTGTACATACAAAGAGTGGACTAACGGTATCACCTTACTTCATAATGTACTTGTGGGTTTAGCCTCCATAAGCTACATCCCTTGGTTAGTTGTTGTTGAGCAACATAACTTGCCTATGGCTAATTGCGACTGGCGGAGCGTAGCTAATGGCTATGATGCAAGTTTAAAGCGTTTAATATGTAATGGCTACACGGCTATGCACTCTTTAAAAAAAGGAGAGATTTAGTAGAAACATGGGTCGTATGGGTGTGCCGACAGCAGATGTAAACTGTTTATGTATGTCCTCTCACCCAGCCCAGCGCTGCTAAACAGATGTGGAAACTTTCCCATCCGTTTTAAACGCCTTTCTGTCGCAGCCAAACGGTTTACCCCCCCCCCCCCCCCACCCACCCACCCTAATACACCTGCCGCCAACAGAGATGTTACCTTTGATAACATTGCTGTAAATTGTGGCTCTGAAGTCCTCTCGGGCTTGCTGGTCGAAGTCCTGCCCGTGAATGATCCGCATTTGTTTGAGGAAAGTCGACTTGCCGCTCTCGCCAGCGCCGAGCAGCAGGATCTTCACCAGCCGTTTCACGTAGGTTTTCTCCCGGGAGAGACATCTGTCGATCTCCTTGGACTTTCGCAGCTGTTCCATCTCGCCGCTGTTCAGCAGGCAGACGGGTAGGCAAACTTTTAACACGGACCTGGTCGGCAGGAAATCCGCCATGTTCGCACAAACTTCATCGATGCTAATTTGATGCGCGTTCGCGGGGCGCAGGCACGGGACCAAGCCCCTTCCCTAAACTCAGGAAGTAGCGTTTCTGACTGTTTACCATTAATCTTAGGAGACGTTATGTCTAGCTATGTACGTGTTGTCGACTCACACGAACATAGCATTTTAGCCTTAGCTAAATATGTCTTGATATGCACAAATATAACTACAGGAGGTTTATACAGGAATATGTTAATTGGAGTGTAAGATACATAATTATGAATCCGAACGAGCTTTTAACGATGCAATTACACACTTCACAACTAAAAATCTTAGTTTAATGTACATTTAACTAAATTTAAGGACTCGATACGGTTTTTAATTGACTAAAAATTTATAATTACTGAGATAACTAAAATAAATCTGGTAGCCGCTTTGGTGGTGCAATGTCGCCCTCTGCTGGTTCAGTTTGGTAATTGGGCAGCACAGTTTCGCTTATAGAATAAGCCGCGCTCTGATTGGTTGATTCCCTCTCGCTTGAGGTATGCTGCCTTCAGAGGTTGTCTGAATTGTGTAGATTTGTGCATGAACGCATTTAAAAAAAACAAACAAACAATCAAATTGACAAATCCTTGATTTTCTCCGAGGAGGACTTTTTTGTGTCTTTAAGGTACTAATGAGGTGATGATCACAGAACGATTGTTAATATTTGATGAATAAAGTGTTACATTTTTATTATTTCGGACTTTCCGTTATCATTCTACATCATTGATTGATATCGTGCATTTGCATGGTTGGCGTTTATTACACACACGAAGTGTGATGAACATAACTCCCACTTGAACGTGAATAATGAGATTCCACCTGCATTCTCACAATTTCCAACCTTACAAGTAAGAGCTTATGGGGAACACGTGAAGGCAGCATCTGTGTCTATCAATGCACTTTCCCTTGTAGCATCCCCACACGACACAGGGCTCTCAGGCGACAGAAACATTGTATGTGTGAGAGAGTTAAACATACCAGACACGATGACCATTAGAAACACTCTCCGGGATCATGGACAGAGGTATCGACCACGGATGGCTTGTCTCAAGAAGGTAGGCTGTCCTTTTACATGAGACTTGATGATCGTAGCCTGGCTCAGGCTTGCAGACTATACCTGCAGACGCACCTATGGATGGGTCACTTACATGAATTCTCTACACAATGCTTGGTGTGGTCTGCCGTAACCTCATAAACCTTGGCTGTATTAGCATTTGCTCACCGCCTCTAAAATTGTCTATTTTCAACAAGTTTCATGATGCTTTTTGTCTATTTAAGATTTTTTGCAAAGCAACAAAGCTCCAGAATGTTTTAAGGAAAAGCAAGAAAACATTAAAAAAATGTTCCATATTTCAAAGTATGCACGTGAATCCAAATTTTAGTCACCTGATTGATTATAAATTAAGAAAAAAATAACATTTCATAAGAAGCAAGCATTCAGAAATACACGTAACAGCATGGTAAGATCTCAAAACAAGAAATGTCATGTTCAGTGTGAGCCCCTGTCTATTTGTCACACTAAGTGTGACACTGTTTTGTCGCAACCTTTGCACAGTGATAAGGTCATTCAGTTTAATAAGCACTAAGCCTGGATCAGTATCAGCGCCTCCATCTACACCAACCAGCCGCTGGAGAAGAAGTTAATCCAAAACAACAGCCCGCTCCAGAGTTTAAGGAGCTGGATGTTCATCAGAGTGAAATAAAAAATTTGGCATGAAGGGAATAATTAAGACTTTCATTCGAGAAATATTCGTAGAGGCTTTTGATCCAGCGCTGACAGTGTCAATGAATGCTCACAGAGAACTCGGGTGTTTTTTGGTCCATGAAAGCCCACTTTGGTCCGGCTCAGCCTGGGGGCTTATAGCCTCTCCAGGATGACTTCAAAGCACAAAGCCACTTCAAACAGGGCCGGGAGTCAGCTGCTTACACACACACACACACACACACACACACTGAATTAATGTACTGCATGATTTCCTGCTCTCCAGTACACACCTGAGCTGTGGGATCTGTGGGATCTGATGATACGGTAGCTAAAAAAAGAGGGCAGTGTTAAGAGGGCAGTGACTCACCGCAAAACCTCCCACACAAGCCAAACAAAAGCCATGAGATCACAAACCTCCCATCTCACCTCTCTCCATCTTTAAATGCAGTGTTATGGTTCATTATAATGTAGTTTTTTTTTTAAGAGTTGGCTGATCACCCAGTGTTTGTCTAAATTGGAAGTTTTCATTACACGCTTTGATAGGGAGCCTTAATACCCCACAGGGGCAATTTGCCCCAGAGTTTTCAAATCTGTGAGAGATAATGCGACTTTTCCACATTTTTCATTAAAAAATGTTGCCGCAGATTTCATTCACAAATCTGGAAAACCCTTCTTTTAATTATTCAGGAAATTACACTGTGTGCTTGTGTGTGTGTGTGTGTGTGCCCTTATTGTCCCCCACAACTTGCTTCGATTTGTTGGCATGGTGACCTCTGGCCCCCCCAGCCTCATTCACGGTTCATCAGTTGTCGTGGTAACCCATTCCTCTGCAGGCGGAGAAGGTGATGCTGGAGATGCAGGACCCGAAAACAGGAGTGAGGTCACAGCCTCAGAGACTGGTTATCACAACAATACCGCACGCTATTACTGGTAAAACAGGACACACACACACACACATGCACACACACACACCCACACACACACATGCACACACACATACACACACATGTAAACAAACCCTGATGAATGCACATGTATACAGCGGTACACACTCGATGTTATTCAGCAGCTGGCTAAGTGATTGCGCCTGCATAGTCTCACTGGAGGATACCAGAGCTCTGGGCTCAAACTCGAGAGCTACAGATTTAATCTCCATGACAACCCCCGCGGTCTTGGAGTCAGAGAGAGGGAAAAAAGTAGGAGGTGGAGGAGGAGGAGGAGGATGATTGAGCGGGCGAGAGGGTAAAAAAAAGAAGATGCACGTAACAGAGACAGACACAAGAGCAAAATGAGAGAGAGTGAGGAGGAGGAGGAGGAGGAGGAGGAGAAGAAGAGAGGAAACCCAGACTTGTACGTCATTTGTAAGCTTTGAATCCTCTGCTTCTCCTCTCCACTCTTTACCCTTCCTCTCCCCTCCACCTTCTTCCCACCCTTTCCTTTCCTTTCCTTTCCTTTCCTTTCCTTTCCTTTCCTTTCCTTTCCTTTCCGATCCTGTCCTGTCCTGTCCTGGGTTTCCTCCACAGACCCCCTCTCCTCCTTCTCCTCCTCCATCCTCCTCTCCTCTCCTCTCTCCCTCCATCTGTCTCCTCACATTAGCTGTAGAGGCCCACATGCTATTGAAACAGTGCGTCGCGGTGTATCAGAGAAGGGTCTAACTGCTGATATTTTTCTACCTCTGACTTCCATCTTTTCTCCTCAGGTGAAGACATAACTGCATGGTTGGCGGACAGATTCCAAATAGATGCACAAGGTGAGAGATGATGCAGCTGATGCTGTTCATGTACATGACGCACAGAGGAAGTCAGTTGAAAATGTTGTTTTTTTTTTGGTTAAAAATCCAGTTTTTAACGATGTTATAGAATTAGCCATAAAACTTCCCTTCGAAGTGAACATCCACACAGTTAATTTCCTGTTCGTCCCTCCGTCTGTTGTCTTCAGAGGCGAGGAGCTTTGGCTCTATGCTGGTGGCGTTAGGATACATCTACCCTCTACAAGACCACAAACGCTTAGTCATCAAGCCAGATGCATCCCTCTATCGCTTCCAGGTAAACACACCTCATTTCAAAAATCCAAATCTTAGGCCAGTTTCTGTTTTTAACCACTAGTAGCACCACAGAGCAATGGTTTTCTGAGTCGGTCCCTGATTCTATTACAGTTTTTATTGTTTGATTTACTTTTTATTTCCCGTTTTTAACTTTATATTTATCATTTTAATTTTCTTCTGTGTTGCATTCTACAGCACCTTGTAACTGGTTTTGAAAGGCGCTTTATAAATAAAGTTTATTATTATATTATTATTTTATTTCATTGCTGCCTTTCTTGGTTTAAGCACACAGGTAAGGTGATAATTAAGAGTGCAACTAATAAATTTTTTTATGATTGATTAGTGTGTTGATCATTTTTTGATCAGAAGATTAATCATTCAGTCTGTAAAATGTCAAAAAATAGTGCAAAATCCCCATCACAAGAGCCTGAAATTATGTTTTGTCCGACTACACACCCAAAGAAATTTTATTCATGATGATATAAAAGTGAGAAAAGCAGCAAATCCTCACATTTAGGAAGCTGGAAACAGCAAATGTTTGTCCCTTGTCACTGCAAAAGAAGAAGAGTCATTCCAATCCTTTAAAACCTAATGTTTGCAACTTCCTGATGAACCATTAGAGGATAAAAAAAGGGCAAAAGGATAGATTATTATTTTGTTTTTTTTATTTTGTACTCCCAGTAACACTTCTGTCTTTATGCCCATTCTGTTTTTGTCCTTTCCAGACACCGTACTTCTGGCCCACTCAGCAGTGGCCTGTTGAGGATACAGATTATGGTGAGTTTTTATTTTTTATTTTTTTCATATCCTATCTCACGTCTCACTCGGTTAACGCTCCGTTCTTTATTGCAGCAATCTATCTGGCGAAAAGGAACATACGTAAGAAAGGAGTCTTGGAGTTGCACGAGCAGGTGAGGACGAGAACGAGAGAGCCCACGAGTAACTGATTTTGCTTGCTGTCATTCACTGAGGTGTAATTCTTTCTGTCCTCAGGAGCAGTATAACCGCCTTCACAAGTGGATGAATCATAAATGGGATTTCATTGTGATGCAGGCGAAAGAGCAGTACAGGTTGGTTGTGTAAGAAACCCGGAGGCGTCGCTCGGTTCTAGGATCAAGGAGGTGTTACGATTGCGTGTGTGTTTGTGTGTGATTTTTTTTTTAGGGCTGCGAAGGAGAGGAAGAAACCGGACCGGGTGGTGTTTGAGTGCCAGGAGAGAGCCTACTGGGTGGTGCACAGGCCTCCAGTGAGTAAACACACACACACACAGATAGTTATCAGACTTGCAGCACACACAGTATTCGGCTTCATGGAGATATCGGCAGCTTGCCGGCAGACAGAGGGGTCTGGAGATAAATTGCACTCCACCTCTTTACTTCCCAGGGTCTCTAATTATCTCCACCCATGATGCCTCATTACCAGTGCACGTCCAGTCGGAGGAAAAGGGTACGACTGATTAATATTTCACACTGCGTGGGAGAATGTGGTGCTGTGGTTTGCACCCTGTGTTTGTGGAATTGTGCGTCCGAGTTTCACCCAGTTTTCCTGAAGCTGGATTATTGACCGGGTTTAGTGGGGAAACTGCTCCCCTGAAAGACCCAGGTTCACCATGTGTCATTAGATTTGTGGTAATTTCATTAAGTACAGTTTTGTTTGAGAATACATTTCAATAAAGCAAATGTCATGATAAGGGCCTTAATGCAGGGCATGTTTTATTAAATAATCTTGAGGCCCAGACCTTTATTACTTCAGGTCATATTGTGTTAATATGTCGGCATATTCCTCAATAGATTTGCATTTTATCAAACCATCTACAAACTGTTTGACACACAAGAAACCTGAGGATGCTTTTTATTCAACTTTTCATTTGTAAGAGGAAGATTGTGTTATTTCACCTTTAAATGGTGCATAGTCTCAATTTAAAATACACAATGTTTAGAGAGCAGGATGATTTTTGCTCCATAGCGAGTTAATCCGGCATTGGTTGTGTGTCACCCCTCCCTATAAATTAAAGCAGAAACGATACTTGAAATATAGAGGGGATACTTAAAGAAATATATGTGTGTGCAGGGATTAAACAACATATATAATGTGTTAAAATCGGAGTTTAGAGGTGCTAGTAGGTAGACAGTGTGGCTAGCTGTTTCCTGTTTCATGCTAAGCGAGGCTAATAGCCTTGTGGCTCTTTCTCTGTAACATACAGACATGAGGGTGGTGTCGACTTTCTCATCTAACTCTCATCTAAACATATTTTCCAAAATTTTAACCATAGGAAGAAATTACAGAAACTTGCTTTTTAGTACTTTAATAGAAAATTTTGACACATTTTCTTGAGATACATCATTAGAAAAGGACCCTTTCTATAATATAGAATTATATTATATGTACTATAATATATTAAATGGCTCTGCTGGAAACAAATCACTTTAATTTGTATTTGTAATGTGGAACACTGATTGGCCTGTTGTTGTCTCAGATGGTCATGAAAAGTGTGACACATTAACATGAGAAAACAGCCGTCTGCTTTAATGAATAGGGTTTGGTAAACACGCGTTGTTTTGTTGTTGATGTGTGTGCATGTGTGTGTGTGTAGCCTGGGACAGTCAGCGCCATGGACTACGGACTGGATCGACGAGTGGACCCTAACGCAGACGAGGTAACAGGTGAGCCATCGCGTGACCTGCATGAACATAACTCCTGTCAATCATCTTATATACGATAAGAAGCTTTAATGCGTGAATCGAGGTGCAGTTAAAGTTATCTTCCCTCTTCTTTCTCCTGTCTGCGGTTTCTTATCATTTAACTTATCTTTTACTGCAACTAATCTCTTCTTCTCTCTTTTCTTTCCTGTCTTTCTGCAGGCATTTCCCATGGCTCTCTCTTTATTTTTATTCAGACTTTTAAAACTGGTCACGAACACACACACACACACACACACACACACACACACACACACACACACACACACACACACACACACACACA
>JBBPCS010000102.1:153983-179389 GCA_037974645.1 Hollardia meadi | reverse complement strand
CACACACACACACACACACACACACACACACACACACACACACACACACACACACACACACACACACACACAGAGTTTTCCTCATGACACAAGAGGCTAAATGCAGGGCTAATACTGTCATACAAGGAGACAGACCAGGAGAGAGAAATAAGGGAATGATATGTACAGACGGATTATTGTGAATTATGTCAAAAATATCATAAAAGTAAAGCAGCTTGTATGTTTGACTGTTGCCCTCTTTCCTTTCGTTTTCCCCCTCCCTCCCCCACCCTCTTTTTCTACCCCTCCTTTGCAGGCAGTAGGCTGCCAACATGGCCTTTTCCAGGGGACATCCTCCTCCCTCCCCTTGGCCTCCCCTCTTCCTCCTCCTCCTCTTCCTCCTCATCTCCTCACCGCTCCCCCTGCAGGCCCGGCCGCTCCTGCTCCACCCGTCCATCAACGTGGCGGTGGTGTTCAGCGGCTCCACCTACCAGACCGAGGTCAGAGGTCGCCTCAGCGGGGAGAACTTTGTCGACCTGCCCGTGGTGGTCAGCCCAGTGACTGTGCTGGTCAACGACACCAACCCCCGCGACCTTCTGACACACCTCTGTGATACCATGGCAACA
Organism: Hollardia meadi; assembly: GCA_037974645.1. Taxonomy (NCBI): domain Eukaryota; kingdom Metazoa; phylum Chordata; class Actinopteri; order Tetraodontiformes; family Triacanthodidae; genus Hollardia; species Hollardia meadi. Next base: position 178,784 of record JBBPCS010000102.1, on the reverse strand, counting down.
GAGAAACTGCACGGCGTGGTGTTTGAGGATGATGTGGGCTCGGGTGCTGGTGCTCAGGTAAAAATGTTTTATGCATTTTTTGGTTTTTCTAATAAAACATCCTCTCCAGAGTCACGGTGTTCAGTCACCCACGTTCATGCTTCCTAAAACCGCACGAGGCAACATTTTCATGTCAAAAAAAGAACCCGTCCTGACAGGTTAAAATCACCAAGCAAAACCCCACCCCCCCCAAAAAAGATCTAATTATGATGCCAAGCATGTACTGTCTTTGCTCAAATTGAATTATGGTGTAGATTTGAGTAAAGGGAGAATTGATATCAAATCATAAAAGCAAAGTACAATACTTGAAACAATAATACAAAACAATCAAACATTTTTAAAGGACGCAAGATTGCTTTGGTGCAGTAACAAGAGTAAATGTAATTTGTTCAACCCCTGTCTCCTTTTAGCTACTAATAAGAGCTTTATATCTGAGGAATGTGTGACATTGCATTACATAATTTTAAAATCACCAAAGTTTATACAGTTTGAACCTGTCACATGGAAAATCGCCTGGTCCACCTGAGAAACATGACTCAATATTTGTGGGATAAGAACTTTTTCTTTAAAAACTTTTTTTTCTTTTGGAGTCTTTTTCAGTAGCTGTTTTGGAGCTATTGATCGTATCTCTTGGTGTTTATCAGCAGATGGAGTTTGTCCATTTTTCATTGTAGATGTTCAGATTTTCTCTTTTCTGAGCATTTTAAAGGTGCCTGGAGGAGTTTTTTGTAAAAAGAAAAAATTCACATGCATTGGATGCATAAAACATATGCAAAGCCAAACCTTTTGAAAAATGTTAAATCTGGATTGTTTGTTCATTGCTGCATCGCGCTGCTATGATAAAAAAAAATCTTGTCCATCATGCTGTCTTGATCAAAAATAATTTTGTGGAACGAAAGCTCTTGAAAAATTGTGTGTGGATCTTATGGTGGGACTATTTTTCAACTAGCTGTTTCCAAGCTCAACATTTGAGTTTTTGACCCATGACTCAGGCTGTTTCACCATGGCAATCAACTTTCAGCTGAATCTGTCTGTTTTGCCCTCAGGTGGCAGAAGTTGCACAGATCCTGGACTTCCTCTCCACTCAGACAGCCCTGCCGATCGTGGGCATCAGTGGCGGCTCTGCAGTTGTCATACCATACAAGGTACTGTGAACCAATCATTTCAGCATTGGCCCATCACCACCCTGGAGCTTGAACCAGTTGGCTAGAACAGTCTGCTTTCTTGCTATGTCACAGATATGACACAGAAAAATGCGTTTTGAGTCCCAGAGGTGTTGACGTAACATTTTGTCCCAAACAGTATAATGAGCAATTAAGGAAGTAAGAAGAAAAAGATCAAAACCTGTAATGTAAACCCTGTCAGCAGCAGCATCCACCCTTCACAGCCTCCTTAGTCAGAACTCTTCCACGCTGGCGTCATTCAGCTTAAAACAACTTAAGTAGGTCAGAGCGGTGAAACCTACTTTGCCAAGCAACTCACTGCATGCAAATATTTGGATATGAGCAATACAGATGGGTGAATTATCAGCGATGACTGCAGCCATCGACCCTCATCAGCTCCTCTAATCCTTGGCTGGGAAAAGTCTGAGTTGTGGGATGGGAAACTTTGCGAGGGGAGACAAGTGGCTACGGGCGATCTGCGCCTCAATCAATCATCCTTGCGCATTTGAAGAGCAGCAGGTTTTGCTATGATTTAGCATGTATCTCATTGATGAATGGAGATGGCGAGCAGTGAGCTATGTAGTTAGATTGTAAAGAGGAGATTGATGACACCAGACGGATTCTTAATCTATACTTTTTCTCCGCTTACTTGCAAAATGGCTCCATCCCTTCTTCCTCTCATGCTGCAGGCTCTCTGCTCGTCTTCCCTTCCTTTAATTGCTTAACTGCCATCATCAACACCTTGTATTTATAGAACCAACTCTCACACATAGAAACACACATGCAAATGAACACCCTCACATATTAGAGCACACACGCACACACGAGCCAAATGTATGTATTCCTACACCTATCCACCACAAAAAGCTTGTGCATAACGTGTAGCTATGTGACTGCGAGAGGTGGATTTCACCCCCGGGTAGCATTTTGTAAGCTACAGCACATTGTATTTATCAGCCTCCTGTTAATCAAAAGGTATCTGCAGATGTTGCATCGTAGTTTGGTATTAAACAGGAGGAGTCGTAGCTGCAGGAGGGTGATTGATTTGCTGTGTTTTGATGGTGGAGTGGGTAAGACGGAGTGAGTAAGAGACAGAGAGAGGAGAAAGATGCTTGGATGAAGCTTGGCTGACAGCTGCCTGAAGGCAGTGTTTTACTGTCTCCCTTCCCTCCTTCACGAGTGAGATAGTCATTTTTGTTTCCCCACTTTCTTTTCCCGTCCCATGTTTCTTCCTTTTTGTCTCATTTCCTCCTCCTTTCCATTTTTCTCTTTCGTCTCTCCCTCCAGTTTTACCATCTTTCCCTTTGCTCCCTGATACATTTGTATTCAGTTTTTTTTTTTTTTACTCTGTTGTGTGCCGACTGAATCCATTAAGTCTGTGGCTAGAAGCGAGAGGCCTGTGCTCTTTTCAACTCACTCGGAGCTCCAGGACCCCATTAAACCGTTAATTAGACCCTTCAGGAGGCTGAAGCCCCCACAGCTCTTATCATTCACCCCAAAATTCAAACCATTCACACGTCTTTTCCATCAATTTTTCTCTTTTGCTGCCTGTTCAGTGCATAACCTCCCACTTCCCTCTACCTGTCGCTGCTTCACCTTAAATTACCTAGAAGGTGTTTATATTTACCCCAGATGTGCTTTTGATACTTATCTCAGGCAGTTCTTCCTCTCTGTAAAGTATCTCTGACCTTCCAAAATATTTGGGTGAAAGGTTGTCAGTTATGAACAATCTCTGGTTTGTAATTTTCACTTCGTAGTTCAGTCTTTGTTGTTCAACCTCTCTGCTTGACAGCGGCAAAAACATGCAGATGTTATCCTTCTGACAGACCGTTTGTCTGACGATCCCAACATGTTAAATGACAGTTCTCTATATAGCACAAAGAGTAAAGCACTCTCCTCTGAGGTCTGCCTGTCGAAGGCCTCATTCAGCCCTCCTCCTCTCTCTTATAAACTCCTTTATTGTCAAAAAGGAGAGGAAAAAAGCTTGTCAGAGGTGTCTTGTACAATGGGACAGGTGGATTGGATGGAGAAAGACATATGTGCGAATACATGAGTCTCTTAAGGGATAAAAGAGCTCAATAGTGCTTGATTATCAATAGCCTGATGATGATGAATATCTTTGATGGCGGGTTTAAAAAGAAACAGCACCCGCCTGAGCTGCCTATTTATGGTTTCTGTCTCAGTGATCTCTCTATGGCAAACAACAAGGAAGGAGGGAATGAGACAGATGAAAAGATTGAAGGGTGGAGAGGAAGTGTGTCTTTTGTCAGACGGCACGCACACATCAAGCAAAAGGCAAAGAGGAGGAAATGAGAGAGCGTGAAGAACAGCTGAGAAAAGGCATAAATACTGTTCAATAGGGCCTGCGAGGGAGAGCAAGAGAAAAAAAAATATCGCAACGTGTCTCTCTGAGGAGCTGGAAATCAGAGGTTGAATGTGTTTTGTCTTTGTGTGTGTTCTTGGCTGGCTGGTTGTGAGTCATTGCAGTGTGCTGGGTGATCATTAGAGGGTGCTGCATCCAGATGTTGAGTCATGGGAGTAGTAGGAGACAAAGGGAGGAGAAGGAGAGGAGGCAAGGGAGGGAGGAGGGAGGAAACTGCCCACGGAAACAACAAGAAACTTTACCGACAACAACAAAACTTTCATTAACTCGGAACATTATTCCACTGTCTGATAAATGAGGGTCCCAATTATGATGGAAGTGATTATGATAATAATTGGCATCAAAGTCTGTCTTGTGAAAACCATGTGTCTCCAAATTTGGTGTTTTTTTTAAACTGTTGTCAGAAAACAAAAAAGATGTGAAGATGTTGGTTGCAGCATTGTTGTCCAAAAACTATTCTAGAACACATCAGTGAGTCACACTCTCGCACAGAGTGACATGTTCCTTCATTACAACGAACATGGGCCATGAACATCAACCTGCTGCCAGAAATACTCACTAGAGCGCCAAATATTTAACGCATTGCTGAAAATAATCCCCAACAAATGCAGTGTTTACAAATGTTTGTGTGACGTTTGACAAAGACTACAGTGTCCAGCTGTTTTATGAAATTATTTAGCCTTTTTTTAAAACAAAAGCATATATTTGTGGATTGCTTTAAAGCTTCATATCTTCAGCGTGTCTGAAGACAACCTCTGGAATTTGAAAAGTGTTGACCAAATGCCAACTGCACCAAATTTCATGGCGAACAGCTGTTGAGCTAATGGACCAAAGTGGATCCAACAACCAATTAACATCACCATCTATAGAAAATACCCAGGCAGTAATCTACAAGTTGACATTATCGTCCACGGTCACAAAAACCATCCAAAAGTAAGCGATGAAAAACCAACCTGCATCACAGGTAGCATCCCAAATTCTGATCTGGTATGGAATAAAAGATCTCGCACACCTGTTAGTCCCAGTTGTAAGGAGGTAAAACCTGCACTCTGATGGAAGCAAAGTGAACTCACGGTGTAAAAGCTGCTCCTGTAAAATCACTCGAGCTCCCTGCATAACTCTGAGTTGAAACAGGTGGTGAAGATCATTCCGTGACTTTATGGTGCCGAGAAAATTCACTTCCCTCCTGCACTTAATGATTCATCAAAATCTATGAAAACTTCACTTGTTTATCTCAAAAAAGGCATTATAACCAAGCTTCAAATATGGTGCTTTTTAAAAAAAAGGGACATTCTTGTTTGATTGATTTTCTCATCACATTTAAAGGAACATAACTGCTTTTGTAGAAGATTAGCACTTGCTAAATAATGAGGGTGTAGCAAAACATTTTATTACGGCTGCTGTGAATCGTTTTGGGAGAAAACAGATTTATTAACTATAGATGACAGCTCATATCTGTTATTGTGAAACACTATTAAATCTCTCTTTTAAAAAAAAAAAAAAAAAAAGAAATACATAGTGAATGTTTGATCACTCACATGCCGGGCTTCGTTCATTACAGTTACAAACATCAAATAAGGAGTGATCACGGCTGTGGATGACGATAAAGTCCGGAACAAACAAAGCCGACAGCTGTATGTGTTTGCCAGTAAACAGGAACAAAAGTGCCTTTTAAATGTGCACATGATGGATTTTTGAAGCAAAGAAACTGTTGAGCTTGAGTATTCAAGCGTGTTACATCATTTATTACAATTTGAAGCTGTCAGTAGAAGACTATATTTGAGGAGTCAAAGTCTCAGTCTAAGGTCGCACTCGGTTTGTGATACTGGACCAGAATGATGCAATGAGCCAGACGTCTCTCATTGGATCACGATGCAAGATTCTTTTTTGGGGGTTTGTTTCTGTGGCCGGAATGACCTGCTTTCTCCATTTGTCCTTCTGTACTTGTGTCTTCTGGCTCTCTCTCTCTCGGCCTGGTGGTCCAGAAACCAGAAACTCCATAAACAGGTCATGATCGCTGGGAATGAAAGCGCATTAATGGCCAGGCCACGTCCGAGCCACACAGCATGGCCCAATAATTTCATTTAGGTAGTCAGTCAAACAGCTAATGCTTTGGTGTAAGCAAAGTAAATTGTTTGTGGGAGTGTTTGATTGTTTATCCAGGGGACTGGAAAGGCAAGAAGGTTTCCCTGAATGGTTTGAAAATTAATCAGTTTAGCACTTCTCCCAACGTAATGAGGTCACAAAATGTTCAGTGTGCCACAATAGAGTGCAATTATCTGGTAAATAAATTCTTTTACCCACACTACAAATGGGATAGTTTCTATTTAAAGGGTCAATTCACCCAACGTGCTTAAAAGCTTTCTACTTCCCACCAGTGGTAGCCCATAGAGATAATTTTATGCGCCAAAGATTTGAGATACCATGTTTCATGTGATACTTACACAATTTATGTATGCTGTTGTTTACATGTTTATATATATAATTTACCAATGCATTGCAATGACGGAACAGGAAATTACAGCAATTTACTTCAGACAGTCAGATGTTTGATGAGTTTTAATGCTGATTCTGATATGAAATATACAGTAGGACCTTAAAATGTGACTATTTTCTGACAAAACCCAAGTTTATTTAAAATAAAGGGATTGTTTTTTTTAATTTTCCACCAGTATTACATATGATACACGACAGTGCATCTTTAAAATAAATTTTAAACGAAGTCGTAGGAGTATAAAATTTTCAAAAAATATAATTCAAGACTGAAATCATTAAAATAAAATGTGAAATTGGTGATTTTATTAAACACTAAGAAAATGTTATAGAGTCTGGGTGGGTACTTATATACTTTCCCAGTGCGAATTGCTGACATTTTGAGTTGAAATGTATCTTTTGTTTTGTTTTATTTTGGTGAAATAACTCTTTAAAAATAATTTTATGTTCATTGCTGAGCTGGTGTGTTGGAGGGGTTGCGGTTGGGTGACCCTTAACTAACCCATCACTGATGTGCATCTCACATGCAAAGGCTTACTGTAACAACAGTGCTGTGTGCAATCATATTTTACAGATTAAATCCCCCTATATGTCTTTACACTGAAAACTCGGATTAAAAACATCTGTCGCAAGATACTTTCATTTTACTTGTGCGTGTGTGCTTTCACTATATACACTGTATGCTGGGAGAATAGTAAGATGGACTGGTGGTGCTTTAGATTCACGTCCTTTACTCCACTGATTTCACATGTTGAAGGCAATTTACTGGTCACAGGGTCTGTCTCAAGCTTATGAAAACAGTTGTATAATGTCTGTTGTGGCTGTTACTGAGTGCAAAAACTCGAGTAATCTCACGTCGGGCTTGGAGATCCTGTGTTACACCTGTTGCAGAGTTTAAGAAGATCTTTTGAGTTGCATTATTGGAAATGTAGGATCCCGTGATCCACCATCCCATCCCGTCATCTGGTCCAATACTGATGGTTTATGACTTAATACATGTTAAACTAATAGCATTCCCCAGTAAAACTTCACAGAGTAGCTCGTGTGGCTGCAGACTTAGTCCTGTTTAATCTGTGTCTCGCATATCCCTCATCTTTACAGAAGTGCAATACAAAAATGTTGAAGTACCCGTTTAAATTAAAGTAGCAATTCAGTAGTGTAGAAATGCAGAATTACCTTCAAATTCTCATGCAATTAAAGGTATTAAAATTATGCGGAATAATAATTTATATTATTAGATTATTATTACTGACACGTGGTTAAGTTTAAGTGCTTCATATACTGCTTGTTGATGGGTTTGTATGCAAAACCTCACTTTGCAAAGTAAAATAAATGTAGTGGGGTAAAAAAAAGTACAATATCTTCCACTGATCTGTAGTGGAGCCGAAGTTTGAAGTAGCAGAAAAGGGTAATAATGACATTCAAGGACGTCCAAATGGTACTAAAGCATAGTACTTGAGTACGAGCTTGAGAACAAGCTTTACAAAAGAAGTGTAGAATGAGATATACTGTATATAAGTGGATGTACATGTGTGTGAGCACCTGTCTGTGCAGCCGGCTTCCTGTTTTGACCCACACCAGTCTTTCCATCGAGGGGAGGTACAGCGCAGAGTTCTCCCCCTGGGGGGAGAGGAGTGTGTGAGCAACCACCGTGTCCACCGTCTTCCTGTCACATTACCATACGCCTCTGAAGTAGGACTGCTAATTACGTCTGTGTGTGACAGCCACACTGCCAAGGTGGTGAGAACGAGACGGCTGGGAAGTGGAGGATAAGGGGTGGAGGATGGGGGAGGTGAACTCTCTCTCCTCATGTGAGTGTGAAAATTAGACATGGAAAGGAAGATCATTTTGTTGTAATTCTTGCTTGATTTCACTGTGAAGCGAAAACATTGGACCTCTTTCATCACATTTGCTTCTGAGTGTGTTTGATTTTTCACAATTTAAAATGCTGCTAATTGGATATTGATGAAACACTTACTGGCCCAAGGCGGGGGTCACCTTTTTATTTATTTGTTTAATAGCTCAGAGAAAACAAATAGGATTTTAATGACTCTTATTCAGATGATGCACCTCACCCCTCCTCTATCATATCAGATGAAGTGGAACACTATACTTTAGCTTAACCAGGACTGTCAATCCAGGGACATTTTTTATTTATTCAGTGACAGCCTGACATGTTTGTGTACCGCTATTTTTATAGCTGTTCTGGTGCGCAGCCCAGTCAGTGGTCTTTTGGAGTCTCAGCCTCTGGAGGTGAGTCCCAAGCAAGCTTAGACACAGATAAAACTGGTAATATTTGAGTGAAGGAGAGTCTAGCTGTGATATTCCCGCGGTATTCCTCAGCTGCTCAGCTCTCTGGGGCTTTGCAGAGCCTCTGAACTGAGGGAAATGGAAGATCAACAGGAAGGAAAGATGACAGTTAGTCACCTCTGAGACGAGAACAGACTGAGAAGATCTGAGACCTGGTCCCACATGGCACTTGACAGTTTAACACTATCTGCTCTCTATCTCTTCTCTATAGCTGCGTACATGTGTGTCACTGTATTTTGAAATTTCCCAGACTTCCTTTTTCCAATTTGTGTCGGATGCTGCCGTACAGTGCAAAAAATATATTTTTAAAAAAAGAGACCGTATTTCCTTGATCTTTGCCTTCTTGCACCAGCTCCCTGCTCGTTATCAAATCAAATTCAGAATATTACAACTTGTGTTAAAGCCAAGCATGGTGTTGCGACAGCTTACATCACAGCTCTACGTTTGCCCTACAGCGCCGTAGATCTCCCATCCAAACTCAGTTCAGTCAGGACCCCTATAGTAAAAGAAACTCAGAATACCATGTGCATTAAGTTATATTTGGTGGTATGGCTCTGTTCTGGGAGTTCTCTGCCCTTCCACGTGCCTATGTGGAAAGGCTATGGCAGGGGGCTAAGCAGCAAATACACCCCTGGGTACTGAACTAATGCAATGCACAATTTATTACACTGACCCACCTGAAAAGGGCAAGGACAGGGCCTTTAGACTGTTGAACAGTTTTGATTGAATTTTTGAAGTTTTGCTGTTAGTTTATACCTGAATGCAGTCCTTGATTTTTGCGGTTCTGTGCCTGTCCCTATATGTGCACATACTGTATACTTGAGTATCTGATCATTAGGCATGGTTCTGGTAATTTTCAGGCCTCAGATCATCTATATCTGAAGGTTTAAACTAAATTAGATTTGTTTGATATGTGAAAATTCTTCAGACATATAAACACTTGTAAATGTCTGTTGAATCTTAAATTAAATGTCACCTTAATGTCTAAAAAAAACCATTCAATTTAAACCAAATTTGACCTAATTTTGTCACAGATCATCTTTTGACCTGCAAACCACCAAACCATTGCTTGGTATATACCTGTTACATACAAATTCCTTCCTATCAGCTAAGGATTTCCACTGTTTGTGTCTATATCCAGTCTAAACTCGCCAATAGCTCCTCTTATCCTGATCGCCTACTTTATTTGAATGCTATTTGAAGGATATAGGTTCAGCAGACTCGAACAACTTCCGTCTTAACTGTCAACATACACGAACACACAGCGAGATGGCATGCAAATGTATACTAACACACACACAGACGCATACAACACTGGACCACCCCTTATTGACAGAAAGAGAGCAGCGGTACTGAGTGTTTGGAAACACTTGAGACACCAGTCTGAAGATGAGCACGGGTGATTAAAGCTCATATAATTTAATGTGAGCATCAGTAAAGGTCCAATATAAATATTCATGGTAAACATTCCTTATACGATACATTAATGCATCTCCATCTTTATTGCTGTAGGGTTTAGTCATTTCTTTTCTTTCTTTTTTTTTTTACCAATTTGTCATTTCTCATCAACTTAATTGCTTTTAGAAGGTTGTTTCCGCTGTGTTGTTTGATGTTTTTATGAGTGATAGTATGCTTATTGAGCAAGAGGACAAATTATTAAAGCGTGCTGTCCCAGTAGGGGCAAAGCTTCATCCAAATCTAAATGTTCTGGAGCAGTAACATTATTATAGGAGCTGCTAAAATGAGGAGCAGCGGAGTTAGAGAAAGTTTAACACTACTTGGATGTTGATTTGCTGATTTATTCAATATGTATTACCATGAAACCCAACTCATGATGCACTTTTTCTACAAGAAATACACATGTGAAAACACAGTCTAGGAACACAGTGAGGAAAAAAACATGCACTTCAAATTCCTGTGACAGCGAACATCCATCGTGCTGAAGTGTCTTTGAGCATCCTTAAATGAAACTCCCTTGCTCTTTACAGGCTGAGGGATCCTCCTTCTTGCAGATGGGAGCGTCCCTGGAGCAGCAAGTTGTCTGCATGTTCAAGGTACAAAATGCGTTTCATTGTTAGTGAATATCAAACGTCATTTGAGCAGTGTTTAGGGAGAAAAACAAATCTAGGTTGTCATACCAAATTTTGCCTGCCAACTGGGACCTCTCAGGCTGATTAACACCACGTGGGAACATCCTGACAATCATTGAGGGAATCCCTGATCTGAAATTCTGGCATGATTGCCACAAAGTAATACAATCTGTATCTATGGTAGGTTGTACAAATTCTCATGAGATCTGAGGGCTTGCACTGATGTTTTGGGAATCAATGGGATAATCTCAGTTAAGTCTGTGATAACTTTGCCTCATAATCTAATGGAAGCAATTCCCAAATTGATGAAATGTGCTTTTTTTTCTTCCATTTTTTAATCTGTTAGTTTCTAGTTTGTTCCTGTCATTGGTCCTGATTTGGTTAACCCTAAATTTGCTCCAGTCATCTTCAAGAAATTGATATTCAGCCAGTTAATTTAGCTTAGCATAAAGAGATAAAAACAGAATGAGCTAAAGCTCACAAATAACACATAATATCTTGTTCGTTTTAATTTAAGGACTTGCTGTTTCCTCTTGTTTCTGGTCTTTAGGCTAGGCTAAGCTAAGCTAACCGGCTGCATATCTATCATAGAGACATGAAAGTGTTCTAATCTAATTCACAATCTTATATTTGCACTGATTCATTATTGCCATTTATTTTAAACCTCACCACCTCGGATATTATTTCACTTTTTTATTTCTACATGCTGTTTCAGCTCATGGAGGAGTATGACTGGGGAGAGTTTGCGGTGATCACCAGCTTGCTGCCGGGCTATGACACCTTTGTGGATATAGTTCAGTCCTACACAGATACCTCCTATTTCCTGTGGAATCTACAGGATGTCTTGTCTCTCGAAATGTCTGTTGGGGCTAATGAAGTGAAGACCAAGCGCATGCTGCAGCAGGTACAATAAGATGGTTCGGTATCCTGGATTGGGTTGCACCAGCTATTTTTAAATCTATCACTGACTTTGTGTGTAAAGTCCCTAGATTAAACTTCTGGCTAGCTTCAAACTGGGCTTTATTAAATTGGGTTGCACCCAGGGTTGTCCCTTCTAAAGCAATGAGTTAGCATCACAAGCTAACATAAACCAAAACAACTGTTTAGAACATCAAATGATATATTAAACTTAACTATCAGTACATTTAAATGTTTCTATGACTCTCTCTGCATACATCATTAATTCTGGGAGCGTATATGCTTTAAAGCTAGTAGCATTCTGATTAGCATCATGCTAACCTTCATTTAACATTATTGACATTATTTTCGATGCAAGTGTCAGCCAGATCAGACATGTGGACAACCGTATATTCCACACCTAGTGTTCAGTAACAGTATACAAAACAGTTATTATTATTATTATGTTACAATAATAATAGAATATTTTAACAACGAATGGCTATATAAAAATTTAAGAACTAGTCTGTGATGCAATCTTTTAAGTTTGTGTTTTAATTGTGTGACTTTGATTTAGTGAAGCTAGCAAGAACTTGACAAGGCTTAAGTTTGAATTGAGAAAAGGCTGATGCTAGCGGCTCCCAATGACCGACAGCTCCACGTTCAGGCTGTGTTTTCTCTGTTGTCTTTCTTTTCTCTCACTTCTATTCTTTCTACAGGTGGACTCTCAGGTCCTGCTGGCGTATTGTTCCTATGAGGAGGCGCAGTTCTTGTTTCGCCAGGCAGCTGAGGTGGGTCTGCTGGGGCCAGGCTACGTCTGGATCCTCCCCAGTCTGGCCGTGGGCAACCCCGACAGCCCTCCACCTGACAGCTTCCCTGTCGGTGTTATTGGAGTGATTACGGATCAGTGGAGGAAGAGCTTACGGCAAAGAGTGAGGGAGGGTGTCGCCATTGTGGCGAAAGGCGCCGAGAGCTTCAAGAAGCAGTATGGTTTTATACCTGAGGGACATGGTGACTGCAGCAAACCAGCTAAACACTCAGACAACAATACTCTGTTCAGGTGAGGCATATTTGTGTCAGCCTCAAAACTAATTTAATTGTTCCATACATTCCCTATCGGAGTGATCATTAATGATGCATGGACAGATGAGCACAATTGCAGCTTTCACACTTTTGCATGCATGAAGTCAAAAATATTTTGCACCTCTTTTGCATGTGGTTTGAAATGCAAATTAACGTGGATTAATTATTCACAGCCCAGTCTATTATGGATGTGTACCTTAACAGACAGTGAAATCACTCAGTAGGAACACCCAGTCCTCCACCACCAATCAGCTGCCACTCGTATCCCCTAATGAGCTACTTCTCCCACATTAGCCCTACCAGGGGAGCTTTAGGCTTAATTAGGAGGTGATCATTGCGTCTGTTTATCTGTGTAAATGAATATGCAAATTATTGCGTGTCCTTGATTGCATACTGTACACTTTCTTATGACTTTATGTTCCTGTGGGTTGTAGGCACATGCTGAATGTGACGTGGGAAAGGAAAGATCTGTCATTCAACAACCAAGGCTTCCTCTCCAACCCTTCCATGGTCATCGTCACCCTGGACCGAGAGAGACTCTGGGACAAGGTACTGGGAACCAGAAACATAATGGCACTGGTAGCACGGGGAACATTGAGATGTTTGTCCTTTTATGTGCCCACAAACTGCAAGGCATAGAGTACAGCGTAGTTACAACTGTACTCATAAACCATGACATAATAAATCTGTCCAGAAACATCAAATACATTATGGACATTATGGACCTGCACACTACCAAGGCCGACAGTTTTAATGAGTGTTTTATAAGCAATTAAAACAAATTACATTTTTAGGGTTTAGGAGATTTATAAATTGAAGTCTGTTTACATTAGGAGGCCATGCAGTCTTGGTTAAGACCTCAATTTTATTGTGTTGTTATTACTCCTGTATGTAACAGCTCAAATATAGATGACAAGATGTCATGTTGACATCCTTAGCGGCACATTGTAAAGCACTTTGGGTACAAGCCAATTATAAACGCAGACCGTATTTACAATAGTAGGGCTAAATACAGACCTTAACCCATAAAGACTTCCATGCACCAATCAATTAGCAATATTTGAATGCAAACGTGATGTCAGTTTTGACGTATTTGGAGAGTTTTTGGGCACTAATCCCAAAGGATATTTTCTTCCAAACTTTAACTTTAAATGTTTGTTATTTGATCATTACCACTGCTGTTGGAAAGCCTACGCTGAACACCAAAACTAAGCTTATCTCCACACACACACACACACAGGCACATAAACGATGGGTAGACTACCATTGTTTGTGTGCCAGAAAGAAAGTTACGGAACCAAATGTAAATATAAGGACATTAACAGCTGCAGAACCACCCAGCAGTCGTTAGTAACTGTCACACCTGCACAGACAAAAAGTCTATGACACCCCCCCTTTGCCATGGAGTGAGTTAACTTTGGGCTCACTCGTGGGTTTTTGGCTTATAGTTGTTTACATTTTGGCAAATATGTACCATCAAAAAATGCAGCTGTCTCTTTCACCTCACACAGTATCTTTTCCTCTTGTCTCTTCCCCTGTATTCCCTCCTGCGACTCTCCTGCCTGGGGAGGCGCAGCTCCCAATTTGAAACCCTCTGACCCACAAACATAATCTGACTGGATACAACAAGTTTATGCATGTTGCTTTGGACACGTCAAAATGCATTTTTGGAAAAAAGCAGGTTGAGGAAGGGTGAATTCATTTAAAATCTAAACTTGGAACAACTGACCACAAATCTTAGCATACTCATTACATTACCGATAGGTGACATTTGAAGGTACAAATGTAGGCATAATTTCAAATCAATAATGTTGTGTGTGTTTCCTGTTGAAGCCGCATCCTTCTCCTGTTTCACTGTCACCATGCCCTGCAATTTTCACTCCCTTTTATACACACACACACACACACACACACACACACAGACACACACACACACACACACACACACACACGCACACACACACGCACACAAAGCCCGAGGGTGTATTGAAAAAGTGCAACTGAACAGAGAGACCTGAATGTAATCTCATGGCTACAGTTGAACTCATTTATTTCTCCCCTGGAAAGACCAACCTACTTTATCAATGTCACCTCCTTGCTGGCGTGTACGTATGCGTGTGTGTATGAACATGGACATGTAATTGTGCTGAAGTTGCGTTTGGTATGTATGTGTGTTTGGATTTTAAAGTCGCACATGCACTTTATTCATAAATAATAGTCCTCATGCTCATAGTAGATGAGCTGACTGCTGTTCTTCACACACACCATTGACACCACTTAAAATAAGATAGCGTCTAAATTCTTCATTCCTTTTCATTCTTTTCTCATTACAACCTGCTCCCTCACTACTTGTTCTTCCTTTCCTGGAAGGTTGTACTTTCTTTTTTCAAGTCTCTGCCCTGCATTGTGACACCCTGACAGCATGATGTTTTTCCTCATCACCGTCTGAAGGTCACTACTGGGTGACATTCGGGGCAAGAAAGTCCCTCTTCTCCGCTGGGCAAGTTTCCCAGATCTTCTTCTCAGTTCTCCTTTTCCTGTTTGTCACTTCTCTACTCCACCTGTAGAATACATTTGGAGAACAAAAATACTTTAAAAGGCTTAAAGCAAAAAAATGTGAAAGAACTTAATCGTAGTAAAGAACCCAATTATCAGACTCTTCAGTTCCTCTATGTTCTACCAAGCAACTTTACTGTTCTGGTTCACTCTCACCATAAATCACGTTTCCAGTAGGAACAGGCAGCTGTTTTCAGCAAGAAAGCTCTAATAAAAAGCCAGATAAAGCTCTAATAAAAAGCCAGATAAAGCTCTAATAAAAAGCCAGATATTTCTATTAGGAGCTGGTGGAGACCAAAAACAGAGCTAACAGAACACTAGACTTTCATTCGTTAGAACAGCAACTCCACTGGACGTCTAAATAGACAACTGTTTTAGAGTGAAACACGTGAATGCATTCCCACATGAAAGGTGTGATGGGACTTAGCATTAAATGTATAAAGAAATATACATTTTATTTGATTTAATTCTTATAATTAATAGAAAAAAGTAAAGATTTGGCTTTATGTTGCATATTGATCTTTGCCGGTTTGAATATTTTGCACCGTTTTAAGAGTGACAACACATCACTTAAGGCAGTCATATAACCGCCATTTTTGGGTGACCAAAAACTGACAAACCTGCATTTTAGTGGGAAGTCGCAGCAGTGGGGAAACCTCACAGTTATATATGAATAGGGGCAAATGGGGAAATGATCTTTAAAATAAGGTGTTGACATTACACAGTAATCTACCAGGAATGTTTGTTTGCTGCACTGCAATGTAGAAAAGGTTGAGCCAGGCTCAACGTTTTTCCCCCGTCAACCCTTTTGTTTTATTTTGCTCGTAAAGGTTGTTGAGATACAGTTTGAAGAGATGGCGGTGGATGATGGTCACTGACACTGTTAGCCTGACTTCAGTTGGGAGCTCATTCCACCACAGTGGAGCCAGATTAGAGAAGAGTCTTGATTGACATGAGTGATACAGGTTCCTTTGAGCAATGACACGGCTAAATGTCCAGAGGTAGAGGAGCGCATTGGTGAAGGGTTTGACCATCGCCCTGTAGACCAGCGTAGGAGTTTTGAACTGAATTGGAGCAACAACAGGAAGCCGATGTAGTGAGTGAAGAAGAGGAGAGGCTTTGGAAAACCTTTGGAAGGTTGCATACCAGGTGGGCAGCAGGATTCTGGATTAACTACAAAGGTCTGATGATGTAATGGCATCATCTATTAAAAGTAATGAGAAATGTTTATTAAAAAAAAAAAACAAATTTCAATTTGCTCTATAGAACTTTTGATTTCAAACATTTGTGTATTTTCAGATAGAGTGCTCACATTATTTTGAATTTACTGCCCTGGGAGGATGTTTCATATCTGAAAAAATACATTTTATAATGTATTTATTTTGATTTCTAGCATGAAGTATTGGGGAAGATCCTTTTAATGTATCCAATAATCAATAACAGTGTGGTGAGTGTGAGAATGACAGGTAGATGATAGAGTGTCGCCTTCAGATGCTCCATGAGAAGAGAAGACATATGAGAATCCCATAAGAAACAGATTGAAGTGATTGATTTTCACAACCTGCTTCTCTGCGATTCTGTCGTTCGCAGATGGTGCAGGGAAACAAATCACCGTCGTGCACATCGTACTGTACCTTTAAGCAGATCTGTAAGTCATCCATGTATGACGAAGGGAGAGTGGTAGTATGAGACTCGAAGTCGAGACTGAAGAGTTGGTATGAAAAAGAGGTCTCATTAAAGCTGTGAGAGAGCGCGTTTCACGTGCAGTAAGTCAGCACTGGCTGAGCTCAGCATGGCTCATTAGGTTGGGTTGATGTGACAAACAGTCCTGGATCTCACAGAGAGGGTTTCACTGGGCTTAGTGCCGACATCGATGAGATTATTCATTGTGTGATGTGACATTATACAGCAATTCTGGTCCGAAGTGGCTCCATCTGACATGAAAAAAACCCAAGCTTATCCTTTCAATACCTACCTCGCTACAGTATATCATTGTCTGTCCGCATATCTGTTATTTTTTTCAATGCAGCAAATATTTTAAACGCACAAAGACATAAAACACATAATAAATAACACTAATCACATCAGCAGTTCCCATTTATAAACAGTGACATTTCAATTTGTTTATTCAGTTGAAAAAAGAAAATGAATAATTGAATAATCAGTCAACGAAATGAACACAGATTGAAGGCAACACATGCTGGGATGTATTATTAATGTGATGTCTCACTGAAAGACTTTTAAGATTCCTCAACATGCATTAATGAACTCTGCTCTTCTTTCATCTTCCAACCCTCTTCCTCCTGGTCAGCACATGCTAATTATTCTTTATAAAATTACCCCAAAAAAAATCATTTATCCTGTGAAGTAATGAAAGACAAGACAGGTGAAGAGAGAAGAGGCTGACATGCAGAGACGGTCACGGCTTATTTACCACCATTATGCAGAATGGCATGTCACTGGATTATAATCAGTGTGTAAGGGTCACTAATGTTGCAGCAGCAGGTGGAGCTAATTTCAGATACTTTATATACTCCTGGGTAGCTTAATCTGTCACAATACATCATCATTATTAATATTATTAATCTGAATCTCGAAAGTAACTTATGACTAAAGTTATCAAGTAAATGTAGTGGAGTAAAAAGTACAATAAATGTAAAGGAGATTCCACTGCTGCACACATGTGAATAATAACAATGAGTTCTTTGTTTCGCTCTCCAGGTGGGTACGTTTGCTCGAGGGATCCTTCAGGTGCGCTACCCCGTCTGGCCTCGATTCGGCAGCTTCCTGGAGCAAGTGTCTGATGACCGTCATCTGACAGTGGCCACGCTGGAGGAGCATCCCTTCGTCATGGTCGAGAACGTGGACCCGGGCACTGGCACGTGTGTCCGCAACACGGTGCCCTGCAGGCGCCAATCCAATCGCACAGAGAGGTACTCACAGCGACGCAAACGCATGCACAGCCTGTTACATCTGCACAAATACGTAACAACAATTGACACAACATACAGATCCAGATGGGGCTTGAACGGCTACACTTTTTTGGTACCGACTGCAATGTGTTTAGTCTATGCGTTGAAAACTTCCAAGTATCTTAAGTTGAATTGAATGTTAGCCAGGTCAGGTTTTTGTCATTTTTTACTTGTGTGGTTGATAAAATGATTCATATAGACAACAACTATAACAACAATCTAGTGCAAGATGGGTCTAATATAGCTTTGGGTGGAACCTGTGTCAGAGTGTACAACAAAGGCTTGGCTTGGCTTGGCTTGTGGCCCTCATCAAGGTCCTCCACGGCGGAAGCTTAAATATGTTGTTCTTTATGCGATAAATATTGCTGAAGCTTTGACCTCCTCAAACAAAGAGGAGGAGCAGAAGGAGGATATTGTGAAGCCGGGCTTGGCCAGAGAAAAGAGGGCAACATGAAATCCTGATTTTGTGAAGTGAGTTTGAGGTAAATGTGTTTGTAGCAGGAGCTTTATGCTATGATGCTGGAGATATGTGTGTCATGCTGTGTCCCGACTGGTTGGTCGGTAAACGGTTGTAACAGAAGTTACATCGTCAGGTTTTTGACATCTGTTTGTGGACATGTCTCACCATTTTTGATCGACGACCAAACGACCCAAAATCACACAGGGGCGTTTACTCACATGCACCGGAGCTTTCAACTGCATCGCAGTGTCCTCACCAGCAAATTCGGTTTGCTCTGTTGCCACTGAACTGTGGTTCTGGGTTCAATGACTCAGCATCCCCCTCATCCATGTCGACTTTGAGCTCGACAGTTCGTTGTTGGCTTTGGAAGGAGCAGCTGAAAAAACAACCTCAACTCAAGGTCCAGATGCCAGACGCACCAGAACAATCGGACCTTGAGCTGATGTTGTTTTGTTAGCTGCTGTTGCTAAGGTGAAAAAGCAAGGTCAAGCTTGATTGTTCATTCTTTTAATAAACATTTAGCAAATTTAGACAGTTTTGTTGTTTGGCTGCCTGTCTTTGGACAATATTTAACATTTGGGAGCTTTGGCTTCTTTTATTTAATAAAATAAAGGTCACCAAAACTCACCAAAAAGGCATCATATGGGCACAAGTATGGAAACCTTTCAAATAATACCCTCTCCAACACACAGACATCTCCACCCTCCCTCTCCCTCCGTCTGCCCCAGTTTAGTTCTGAGTAGACTGCAAACCGCCACACTTCATTAAATACAGCATAACTGTGTGTGCTGAGTGTCTAAGCACTTTAAAAGCACACCTCCAGTGTCAAACACAGATCGCAGCATGGCAGAAAACAGCCATTAAACAGCCATTACCTCTAACTACCTACAACCGGTGCTCGTCTTCATCACGTTCAAACAACCACAGACACTAGAGGTACAACTCTGTCATGAATGTTTTAAAAGCTTTATCGTTTCCGCACAGGAGCAAACACACAGAATGTATTTTACAGCAACTATTGGAAAACATGATTCTCATTTTAAAATCTGCGATGGTCGTTTGGCTGATCAATAAGTTAACGCTGAATCACGGTGTCGTTAAGATATCCTGCTTCGCTTAATAGTGTATGTCCTTTGAGATGATAAAATAAATAGGACACTTGTCTTGCCGTGCTTCTCTATGAGCTGCTCTCCAGTCTTTGCCATCAGATGTGAATTATCTCCTTTATAAATGTACGGAGAGCGAAAGTGAAGTCATAACTTCTAGATTCTGTTCTACAAATAAGAAAAAAAAAAAATCCACATTCGAAATCCCTTTGAGATTTGCAGTAAGAAAGAACTGAACTGTATCCCACCCTCGAACATAATCTTTCCAGACTAGTTAAATTCTGCATTATGCGGTTCACGATGTCTGGATAAGGAGGGTGTTTTTTTTTAAAGAAGCAGTCTAATATTGTTGCTTATCCAATATTTCTATTTTTTTAGGAATATAAAAAAAAAGATACCATTTCCTATGAGACAAATATGGCGAGTTAATGGGTGAGTCAAGGGGCGTGGCTTGTTCAGAAATGTCTGTAATTACAGACACCATCAGCTGCCAAAACTGTCACAAATCACTGTTTTACTATATGACAACACTATGGTAAAGGTTTGGTTAGGTTGACTCACAGGATAGAGACTGTTGGGCATTCTTTTCGCTTCTGCCATCTGGGTGTTACCATTTTCAAAATCCCTGTCGACAACCTGTCCATCCACCTCGACCTCCTCCCTGTGTTTGCTTCGTTGTTCTACATCCTGATTACTACAGCTGCTGAAGCGTTGCTGAAACGCCTGATCTGATGTTCTTCTAGGGAGGGCAGTCTAGTTTTTACAGAAAGATGAAAGAAATGATCAATGAGGGATTGCCGAGTTACAGATGCTAGTGGAATAGATGTTAGCTTGGACATAATGTTTAGCTCTCTTTACAGCGCGCTAAGATAGAGCTCACTCCATGTTGCAGATTCCAGTAATTTGATAATTCATGGGTTGGGTGAGTTTTAAAAAAAAATTGTTTTATGTGCTATTCGCACCTCATTTTCAACCCTAACTTCTATTTTTAAAATGTTACGTCATAATTGATGATTTTTCATTCATGAATTTTAATTTCTGTCTGCCGTTTCTCTGCATTTGAGAGTCGATTCAAGTGATAAAGCCTTCCTTATTGGTCCTTGACGTTATATAGAAGTGGCACATATGTTTCTGATTACAGTCATATTCGTGTATTTTCTTCCTGGATCTACCAAGATAGTGTTAATGAATACTTACTTGTTTCAAGTGGTTTTCTATGTTCGTCATCATCAGCTAATTCCCGTCTTTTCTGTATAGGATGAGTAGATTTTGAGAGACATTTATTGAGACCAGACTGGTTTCTAAAAGCTTTTTGGCTGCATTTTCTGTGGACAATCTCTCTCTTTGAGAAACCAAAGATTTGATTCCATCAATCAGCAGTTTGAGTCATTGACTTAAAAGGTAACGGCCCCAGAAACACAATATTCAATATCCTCTGGGAGGTAAACATAACAGCAGCACAGAAGAGAAGATGTGTCCATCATGTGTGGTTGTGAGCAGCAGACGCACATACTGTTCAGCATACCAAAAGGGGAGTTCTGCACCTCTTAATGAACTTGTTTCGGCATCATGTTGTGATATGACAGCTGACAGTTAACCTTCTGCGCCCGCCGCATCTCACTGCACTCATGTGGTCATTTATTTAAAGGCCTCGAGGCTCATATTTGTTCAGTTATGCTGGTGCTTTCATGTTGTTGCTGTTGGAACAAGACCCCTTCACCTCAGACTTCACCTTCAGTAAAGCTCCTCTCTACACTCAGGAGAGATTTTTGTTATTTCTAACTTAATTCTTATTGGAAGACTTTCTCCCTGACTGTTATTGATTTTTACTATGTATTGATGCTGCCATGTTGTTTACCTGCAGCAGGGAGCTCACCCAAGCGTGGATCCATACCAATTGTACAGCCAACTCCATTTGCCACCGTGTGATATTCATGGTGCTTGTTTCTTTGCAGACAGGTTTGTGTTACAGTTACACTTCGGCACGATTATTTGATCATGTTTGAAAATCAGGGGGAAAGTTGTTCAAGCTGGTTCAATTTCACCTTTTTCCTGAAGCTGAAAGGCAGATAGCGCGCCTCCTTTTGTATAATGTATGAAATAAAATAAAAAATAGAGCAAAATATTTGGTCACTGCCTCCCATTGTAAAACAAAATGCGCACATGCAACCTTTGTGTAAGTATTTTAAGTTCTTTTACAGTAATTAATTCTCAATCACACCTTGAAGCGATGGAACATAGTAAATATCAGGGAAAGCAGTTGACTAAATGTTTTTAAAAGAAAGCTAAAAACTTATCTCTTCACTTTAGCCTTAAACCAGCTGTTACTTTTCTGATACAGGCTTCAAACTTTGCTCTTTGCCTCGCACTTACGAACTGCTGCACTTCTTTTCAAATATTGTGTTCCACTTGATTCTTCTTATTAATATTCAGCAGGTTTTATTTTCAATGTTATGTTACGCATTCTTTGTATTCTATTTTCATTATTATTATTATTATTATTACATTTTATTCTCCATCTTATTTTACCATTCATTATGGCATTCTATCCCAGTTTTTATGCATCTTTATCTTATTTTATGGCATTATTTTGATTTTAAATTTTTTTTTTTTTTAAATTTTCCTAGTAATTTCCATCAGTCTTCTCTCCCTGTTCATTCTGTGTCTTTTATGTTCAGCACTTGGTGCTACCTTTTTCTTGTGTTGTGAAAGGTGCTAACTGGTTTTTGGCTAGAGTCACATTTATCGGACAGATATGAGAGTGGTATCGATCTTCTCACTTAACTCTGCAAAAAAACAAACAAACAAATAAACATATTTACTAAAATGATGATCTACTTCTTTAATATATGCATTGATGCAGAATGTTATGAACTGTACAGTAAATTTTACCCACCAAGCCACCACTTGTGTTGAATTATTAGACATTTCTTTAATATACATATGTATTTATTGACCTTTTCTTCACCTGAACAACAGACAAACAACAATTCAGCCTATGATTGCCATGCTCATGTTCACTTAAGTGACTCCACATGTATCTGTCTGTGTGTGGGTATGGGTATGTATCAGTTATGCAGATTGCATAGTTGATCATGGCTGGCACATTAATTATAGAAAGAGATATGTTGCTGCTGTTGTTGGGCGCGATGGCACATTGATTACCAGTAAAGAAGATTTATTTGTCCAACATGGGGACATCTGTCATAGCATGGAAAAGTGTTTTCCCATCCTACCCTCTTTCTGTTTCTCTTCCTCCATTTCTATCCGGCTGGCATGTCCCATTTGGACGGTGACCAACAAACAGGGACAAGGAAAGAAAGTGGGTGAGAAGACTGCCGCTATATAAATCAGTTAATCTTGCTGTGTGGTCTTAGCAGCTTCACCACAGAGCAGATGTTTAGCGTGATTAAAAATGTTTGTCCTGCTCATTAAAAATCCTTTCATTGGACAGACGATGGCTTGTTTTGCCAGAAAGTTGAGCTTACCTCTCTGCCCTAATTAAGAGCAGGAATTACACACTAAAATGCAACTTTAAATGTGATGAAGTATGGTGAAGCACAGCATGCGGTGACCAGATGCTAAATATAAAACAGTGCTGAAACAATTAGTAAATACATTTATTGGTCAAAAGTATGTGGACACATGTCCCTAACCTATTGGCTGAGTGAACATTGATATTGGATGAGTCTACAAACCCTGGATAACAGTCAATGTTTTTTAAAGCCCTAAAATTGTTTCCACAATATCTGCAAATGGAAACTATGGTGAAGGTCAAGGAAAAGATTATTGATTATTATTGATTATCGCAAGTATACCGTGGTTAGGGTTTGGTGATGATTTAAGGAACTAAAACATTTGGTTGGAGAGATTGTCCTCCACCCTAAAGGAAACACAACTTTCTTTGGTGGCACTGACTAAATTTTGTTTTTTATATTCATCCGATATGAGAGTAATTCAGAGGGATACTGTGCTGCGTGTAGCTTTATGTTGTGGCTGTTTTAATGGTTTGCGGTTCCTTTCTTTTGGTCAAATGAAGATAAATCATCACACCACAGCAACAGCACACAATTTTTTTTTTAGATGATAGTTTTTAAGTGTGGCCCATAAATAAACCATGCGTCTAAACTAACACCTCGACTCACCAATGGACTTGCCTCTCTTTTATATAGCCATGGTGTTTAGCTCTCAAAGGTCTGGTGCTTGTGGGACAGGCCTCTAAAATATTTAACTACCAGAACTACCATCCTTTTCTAACCATCTGAAGCGAGCCACGTGACATACAGCTGTGCTCCAAGGCTGGTTTGTAGTTTTTAGTATTTTTAAAAATATCAGTGGGGTTTTGAATTAAGCTCTGGTTTCACGTCGGCTCTCTAGAAGCTTATTAATGCCCATGTTCTGGGTGTCCACATAGTTTTGACCACGTACTGTGGTAAATCTTTGGGTCCAAGTTGTTTATGTAATTTGTTGACTGGAAACATAGCGAAGTGGCTGCAGGACATTAACTTTCCAATGCTTTCCTCATTATGATCTTAATGATGACGGTAATCTCAAATATCCTCTTCCTCTTCTTTCCTCTTCCTCCTCCATCTGTCCTCCTTTGCTCTTGCCCTCCTTTCCCTCCGAACTAAAGCTGAACCCTGTCAGTCTTCGTTGTTGTTCGCCCCGTGTTTCTTTGTCGGCTGTTCACCTGAGAATCCTCCCCTCTCTCTCCCTCTCTCTGGTCCAACTCCCTCATGGTGCTTCCCTCCACGCTGCACTAGTTTCTGGGCACCTTGTGAAAGAACACACTAAACAACACAACTGCTGCTTATTCTCAGAGGATACTGTCGTATACGTATATGCGTGTGTGTGACGGAGGAGACATTTTAAGCACGTTTGTGTTTGTATTGTCAGTGGAGTGTGTAAAATTACGACAGGTGGCCGGCTCCTGCAGCAATTAATTAACACTGTGTTTATCAGAGCTATTGACTCCTGCGAGAAGAAGCGAGTCTCTCAAAAGCACTTAAATTTTGTCTGAAATGAACTCTTACGCGGATGAAAATAATCAACCTGAATGTTAATTACTTGCTTGACTTTTCGTCATTCACTGCCTCGCTCATTTATTCACTCACGTGCTATTTTTTTTAAATCACTCTTCCGCTCTTATGCTGACTCATTGACGTGCTGTTATCACACACACACACACACACATACACACACACACACACACACACACACACACACACACACACACACACACACACACA
>JBBPCS010000102.1:142659-153883 GCA_037974645.1 Hollardia meadi | reverse complement strand
CACACACACACACACACACACACACACACACACACACACACACACACACACACACACACACACACACACAGTGTGATTCAGCCTTTTTTACATTTTAGGCCTTCACTTTGGCAGCAGGATAGATGAAAAAGTAAAAAAAAAAAGAAAAAAAAAAGAGGAACTTTCATTGTCCTCTGTCGCTTTCAGTGGCTCTCCATTATGTTTTATTCGATTATTTTTCATCATCTCCTGTCCTTCTGTTGTCTTCTTCTACACCCCATTAAGTAGCGCGGCCACAGAGAGGAAGTGGCCTCATATGCTACACACCTTAATGGCCTTTGATTAGAGGCCATCACAGTCACTTAACTATCCACTGTGGGCTCTGTCACACTGCCACTGTGTACGTGTTGTGTTTTTAGGAGCTCTCCTTCGTCTCCTTGAAAGACACAACCTGTGAACAGACATTGATTTTAGCCACCGCCTGCCCTTCACTTCGCTGCCGTAGACGATGGTTGCTTTGAACGTATTTAGCGCTCACTCTCTGAAACAAACAGCTTACGAAGCTAAAAATAACAACAGTCCCTGCTGCCAGAGAGGGCTTTTGGTCACAAGATGTTAAAAACAAAACTGTATTTACTGTATGTGTGCCGCTGCTTTTTCTCACCCTTCTTCCAGTATTATCAGTCACCCTGAGTCCTACACCAAACTGTGCTGCAAGGGCTTCTGCATAGACATCCTGAAGAAGCTGTCCCGCACCATCAAGTTCTCCTATGACCTCTACCTGGTCACCAACGGGAAACACGGCAAGCTGGTCCGTGGGACTTGGAACGGCATGATTGGGGAGGTGAGACTGAGGGCTGAGTTATTTAGAGATGGATAAATCCCTGAATGCAGCTGTATTGAGTCACCTAGTGATCCTGCGCAGGCTGTTATTAGAGCAAGGTGTTTGAAAATGTTCATCCAGAGATAACAAAGGAATGTAGCTTTGGGCTATGCCATGCCCTAATTACAGAAAAGGTGGTTAGAATGGTATTCATCAAAAGCAGTGAGTCTTTGAGCGGGTATTTTTATTTGTATGTTCAGTTTATTTCACAATATAATCCTGCTGAGATCAAGAATAACTAAAGAAGGGTAAATAAAAGAAGGACTTCTTAAGATGTACCTCCTGTAGTCATGAAGTCAGAAGCCAAAGTAACACGACAAAAGTTAAGACATTATTTAAAGATGCATTAAGTTGTTTTGGCAACTTGTTTGGGTTGCTTACATCGTGTCCGAACAGCAAGCAAACGTTTGATTATCGCGTCACCGAACATCAACACTGAAGGCTTTCTGTCCACACTGAATCTGTTAAATATGCACTTCTGTTGCAAATCATGTAAACAAACATGTGCATATCAGCTCAAAATCAGACTGCAAAGCACTCAAGTAAAAGATCGATGCACTTGCCGTCTTCCTACTTTTGTCCTTTTTACAGAAAACACACATTTTACATTGTTTTATTTAGATGTTTCTTTATGGAAATGACAGCCAACAGAAAGGTTGTTATTATTTTCTTACCAGAAACTGATGGTCGTACACCCTTTTACAGATAAATAAGGAGGTATCATATAGATGACCTCTCATTTCATGAATCAGCCGTTTCTTGTCCATGATGGAGTGCTGGGTAAAAAATATAAGCAGGGTGTGCAACAAAAGTTTTGTTCTAAACAGCTTGCCGCTGCGAACTTTTAGGTCATTCCAGTAAAAAACATTGCAATCAAAGTGATTTTGTCGCTGACGCTCGCTCGTGTTGCATTCAGGTTGGACACGGTGTTCTTTACACATCCAGGAGACACAATCAGCAATATTATCTTACATTTGGAGTCATGTTTCTGGCCACCTAATCAATATAAGTACAATACTCAATCCCATTTAGGTCTGTTTTAAACGCCACTAACCCCTGAGGGACATATCTGGCTCTTTAGCAGCTAAATTCTTTAATGTGTTCACTAGTCGCTAACTTTGTTTGTATGCTTTTTAATGCTGGGCAGATAATGATAATTATCTGTGGGTTCATCACTACAGCCTTTCACATTACACATTGTCATTTGACCCATTATTAATATAAAAATATTGATTAGTGAACCTTTTAATGTCAAAACTACCTTTATTTTGCAAAATAAAAGCATTAAGGAAAGTCTATGTCTGAATCCTCAATAACAACAAAGCAGCTGCCTCCTGATCCTTCAGTGCCAGTTTAATTTCGCCCTGAGATGCAAACTTTTAATTATTTAAATTAAATCACTCGTCCCATCAAGATGGAGCAGGATGAAGTGTGAAAAACTGTAAATAATGGTTAAAATGCCCCGTGCTATGAGGCTGCAAAAGGCAAAATTTTGGTGCAACAAGGATTTTAGTCATTCTTTACCCCCTATCTCATGTTTTAATTGTAAAATAATCTGTAGCTGCCACCCAGATGTGTGGATGGCAGTAATGATGCATAGTGTCTCTAAAATGAAACTAGCATTGCATGGCCAAGAGAGTTCCTTTGATGGGTTTTTATGTAGGTCAGTGGTGTGAGGCCATGCATATACACACAGTGCTTAACAGTGTTTTCTCCCACACACAAAGCCACATCAAACGCAGCTGCATCTGAAAGTGAAACGCCCTGAACAGGTGTTCGTCAGGAGAGCCTTATTGCTTGTGTTTCTGTGCCTGCAGGCGCTTTGCTCTGGGTCTGTTTCTGTATATGTGTGTGTGTGTGAGAGAGAGAGAGAGAGACAGACATGTATAAAAAAATCCTGCAAAATTCCTGCTTTTCAGAAAAGGAAGCTTGGATATGCAGCCCTCTCTCTCTCTGGATGCTCGGATGACAATGTTTCTCACAGCCATTATTAGAGTCATGTTTTACTGTAGAGCACAAAGCGTTTGCTGCATTGTGGCTTCCATGTTTAAAAAGGATTGCTGATGAAATTCAGAATTTGCTCCCTTTTCAGCAAAGAAGAGCTTATCAGTCTGTCCTTTGGGACACTGGGAAGCAGGTTTTGCTGTAATAAAATGTACCCATTCTGGTCTATTTTGCAGGATTATAGATAAACCAGAATAGTTTGATATAAATGCAGATTAAATGCGGGGAAGCATGTTTTTAAACTGCATGCGGAGCATTTGTCAGTGCCTCACTGTGCTCCTCCAGTGCTTTTGCTTTATTGTCCGTTTTTCTTCTCTCAGGTCGTGTATAGACGAGCTGACATGGCCATTGGCTCCCTCACCATCAATGAGGAGCGTTCGGAAATCATCGACTTCTCTGTGCCGTTTGTTGAGACGGGCATCAGCGTTATGGTAGCCCGCAGCAACGGGACCGTTTCCCCATCAGCCTTTCTCGGTAAGAAAAACTGCTTCTTCCACATCCATTTTGTATTTGATTGTGCTCGTTCAAACCGGTCGTAACAATCATCACCCTGCAGCTTGATGTACAGTAGCCATATTTCTACCACCTTCTTTCTCACCACTTTCTCCCAGGATGGCCTACTTAGACAAGTTCTGTCTCTGCAGACGCTTCAGGAAACTTCCCATTAAGCTTTTATCCCGCCGATAACTGTAGCCTACAACTAAATCCCCTTACGTGCCGCACACACACCTAAATCCCTTTTCCAAACCCCAAACAACAAAATTCAGCACAAAATCCTGAAACAGTGTATTTCTGTCTTCTCATTTTCTCATCAGCTATCCTCCTACCACATATGGTGACCCCCATCACAGGCTGAGAAAGACTTTAGAATTTAATCCTATATGTTTGTTCCTCCTCCTCCAGAGCCCTACAGCCCAGCAGTTTGGGTCATGATGTTTGTGATGTGCTTAACCGTGGTGGCAATCACAGTTTTTGTGTTTGAATACTTCAGTCCAGTCGGCTACAACCGCAGTCTGGTCAGCGCCAAATGTGAGTTTTAAACCTCTTTGTTTCACTTTTACTGGTACAATTCATTCAATCTGAGTAGAGTGGATGATAGCGACATGGATGCTCACGACAGCATCAATATTTCAAAGGAAAATAGGAAAAAAAACTCACTTTCTTCCCACAGATTCCCATGTTTATCACACATTTTGCAGTTTTTTTAGTGGAAAAAAACAAGAATAAATGTAGTTGTTTGTATTTACTTGATAAAAAGCTAGAAAATAGCCAGAAGCTTTGATGTAGAACAAAAAAAGATGCATGAAATGTGTTTAGTTTGCTAATCTTCAGAAGCACTTCACAGTAAGCCTGGGTGCTTGTAACTAAATCCAGCCCCGTCTGCACGTTCTGCAACGCTAAAAAGTTCCTCAGCAGGATTTTGGGGAGAACGCTAATCGATCCCAGAATGCAGCACTGACAGAGCGCGCCTCGTCTCCAGGTCCGAAAGGTCATTTTCCTGTTTTAATTAGCATTCGGCTCTGCGCTAATCGAAGTGTGATTGATGGCGGTGGCACCGTCCGTTGCTGCACATGAGCAACGGTGGCAGAGAGCGATGGAAACGGGCCGAGGCTGTGAAATTGTTCTGTTGTTTGGACGTTTGCAGAAGGGAATGAGATGGTTCATTAATGGTCACAAAGTGAAACATACTTTGTTCCATGAGAGAATCTGTAGAAACAAATATGTGACTTAAAAACAATGTCGCCAACATTGACAGTCAGTGAATCTGTAGCAACAGCTGTTCACCGTAGACGTAGAGTTGTTCCTCCCAAATAACAAGGAGCATATTTTCTCACTACCTCTAGTTTTAGATTTCTTTCTACTACCATGAACAATTTTCTGTCAAAAAATAGTTCCAATTTAAACAAGAAAAGACAAACCTGTAGTCCCAAGCAGGTAATGAGCTAATAAGGACATACAGATGGTTTACATTTGATTGAAAAAGACCAGTAGTAACTGGTGTAAGATTACTTTTTTGTAGTAGCGAGCAAAGTAACTGGTTAGATTTGCAATTCAAGTAATCAGTTATTTAGTTACAGTTTCAAATGAGACATACATTACTTTTCAAACATCACAGCATTTCCCTGTGTCTTTTATTGGCTTACTTGAATGTTTGTTGAAATGTGATGTCCTGTAAAATATAAGAGCCAAAGAGTTTCATTGTTTTCATAGAGGGTAGGGAAAGTTGTGCCTATATGCCTCTTGTCAGATCGCCGTCAGATCGTTAGCAGCAGGGAATTAAACAGCATGTGGAGCCAGAGTATTTTCACATCTTAACTATGTGAATTGAGGATTTATTTCGACCGCGTTTCCGAGTTGGCGATTGTTGGAAAAGTGGAAAGACAAACCGAGACAGTTTTGTTTAGTTTTATTTTTCGTTTATGTCTCGTTTGAAATGTTTTACGATGAGTTAACAAGTTAACGCAGCTGACTAGCAGGACCACCCTCACAATTTTCTGTAAATTGTTCCACTTCTGTGTACATAAGATTTAAAAGCTTGTGTCACAGTCTTGGTATTAGAGTGGTTGATTTTCCAAGGTTAAAAAAAATCTTGGGATCTAGTGCAGTGCGTACTTGATCTATATTTAAAAAGACTATTACTATAGCAATATAGTTGGTCTACCTGTTGAATACAGGACTTCATTACATGAAAACAGCCTCTCTGACTCTCTCCTCCCTCTGTTTCCTCAGCTCCCGGTGGTCCGACCTTCACCATCGGGAAGTCAGTGTGGCTGCTGTGGGGCATCGTTTTCAACAACTCGGTCCCCATTGAAAACCCGAAAGGGACAACCAGTAAGATCATGGTCCTGGTCTGGGCCTTCTTTGCTGTAATCTTCTTGGCCTCGTACACTGCCAACCTGGCTGCCTTCATGATCCAGGAGCAATATATCGACACGGTGTCCGGGCTCTCGGACAAGAAGGTAAGAGACTGAATAAACAGACAGGTTCACTTGGAGTAATAACCTCAGAGTGATTATAAGCCCACTCAGACAGAGAGAAAGCAGGCTGTTTTTGTGGAACCTTGACGTACAGGCGCACAATACTTTTTGTCTCCGTTTTTAAATCCATTTCATGCAACATCATCTCCTCTTTTCTCCGTTCATCACTCTGCATGGCCTTATAAACCATGAAAGCAAGCAAGACAAAGGAATTTCAAGCCTTTAAAGGGACATTTCAGCCCTACCTATAGACTTATTTATTCATCTAGATTGTTTTGGTGCGAGTTGAGGGTGTAAACATTGATGGCGTCCTCCTCGGCTGAGCTATAACGTTAGCTAGCTTAGTTAGCTAGCTTAGTTAGCAAGCCTCTCATCCATGAGTAGATGCACGCTTCCTTCTGTGTGGTGATACGGAAAGAAAATAGTTCCTACATGAAACTGCTCACAACAAGGTCTGTGGCTTATCTTGAGTAACCGGGTCATTATTTCTGGAAAGAAACGTTGCTGTTGATATTTACAAATGTGTTATTTTTGTTTGGCACTTTGAGCACCACAAGCTTGTTCTGATTCCATTATATTGAAGAGATAGCAGACAGCTCTAAAGCTGATAGACGGATAAAGAGCGCTACAGGTAAGAGGAAAAATATGTATTTTTGATTTCGGCCCCTTTAAGATGAAGTCAAGAAAAATAACTTTGCTGTAAACGTCTCTGTCCTTTTCCTATCAGTGGGGGACCCAGTGGCATGAATGACTAATCAATTACTGCCTTCTGTCAATACAGATGGCGTCTGAGTCTCGACTTGTCCTGTCAGTATTTCGGTCCGTCCATCAATATTCCCCCCTGCGCCGTGCCATCTCCATCTCTCGCCTCGCTCACAATGTTAAAACAAGATCGCCAAATGTCAAACGATTAAAAACAGTCAAGCCACGGAAGAAAAACAGCACCCACACACTTTCTCTACCACTTGCACGCAAACACACACACACACACACAACCTGGAAACAGGGCCTCAGAGGAGCTTTACAAGAAGGCATTTCATTCGTGAGTGAAAACAACTCTCTGGCAGGGATCAGCAGAGCCACCTCAGTGATCTATGGTTGAATTAACTGACTATATTAACTTTATGCAGATATATTATGTCCCACAGCATGAGGGAGCAATATAAATTACCCTGTGCAACACATCCTCAGATGCCCCTTAATTCTATGATCCTGCGCAACAAAGGATTAGGCGGATTTAGGCCGCAGGCTTGCCGGGTTCACATCTCACAGGTTTATAAGGCAAGTGTTATTCTATATCTTCCTTATTCTTAATAAATACCATGAGAGGAAGAAAATCGACATTTTAGTCCATCTTTTACTACTCCCCGACTTCCCTACCCCGTCTCACAGGTACTCAATCCGTAAGGGACCTGAGGGTAGAACCAGATCTGGATAGAGACAAAGGTAATCACACCTTATTCAAAATGTGATCCAACCAAACAGATCCACATTGAGAGAGGATACCAACACTGGCAGCAGCATATTGTGCCACTGATTAATAGCCGACCCCGCTTGAAACATGACATTTTGGTAATGCCTTATTTTAAGGGGCTGTATGGATACTAATCATAGGGAAAATAGGAACTTCCCTAAAAGGCAAGCGCCACTTAAAGCCAAGTAAATATTAATTTGTTATTACTTTCTTAATTCTTCTTATATTGTCATTGTAAACCATGTAAAGAATTTTCAGTTTTGCATGTTCAAATAACCTTTTTTTCTAGCTTATTATGTTGTTAAATGCTAATGTTCTTTATTGTCCCCTATAAATAAACACTAGCAATTGCTTGGTATTAAGTAATTGAAAAAAGTGCCACATTGGCCACTCAGCTTTCTTATATTTAGTGCCAAATTACATAGTGCTTTAGGAAACTTGTTGGAAATTATTAGGAAATGATTCAGAAATTATGGACCCAAAAAATGCTGTGTTAATTTCCCTGAACCTCACAGTTCACACACAGTTTTATCCCTTTGCACCGGTCCATCCGTCCCATTTTTGTGAAGACGATAGCTCAGATACATTAATTTGGCAAAAATGTCCACTCGGACTCAAGGATGAACTGATTAGATTTTGGTGGTCAATCACAAAACACGTTTTTAGTCAAAACTCAAGAATTCGTACCATAATTACGATGACAGAATTTCACACAAATATCTAATAGGATTAAAAGATGAAGTGATGGCATTTTATATCTAAAAGTCAGACTTCAATATGAGTTCATGATGTTCTGCAAGCAGAAAGCTCTATATTATATAACTGCAGCTTGACTGGTGCATAGAGGCATACATCCATGAGGCAGTAATTCTAGTCCCTCCTGTGATAATTATTATGCACCATGTGGCAACTGAATCACTCGGTTATTAGATGACACACAAATAGAAGACCCGCAGCATCGCAAGAGGAACCTACTTAACCTGAATAATCCCCAGGTTGAGTCTTGGTTCTCAGGAACGTGTGAAGAGCTTTTTATCTCAAGCTCATTTGTTTGTACTGAAGATGTAAATCTTTACAAATGGGCCACGAATATATTATAATTTCACTGGGAAACAAAAACTCAGTTCTTTTCTTAAAACGGTGTCACTCAGACAGATGTGCATTTGTTTGGAAGCTGCTGATTGATAAACATTTGGTGTTCTCGTGAGTATGTGCAGGTGTTGGACCGCTTACTTTCAACCTCCACCAAGGAGGTTATGTTTTCACCCCTGTCTGTTGGTTGGTTTGTTAGCAGGATTACGCAAAAACTACTGGATGGATTTCAACAAAACTTGGTGGGAGGATGGGGAATGGGCCAAGGAAGAACCCATTACATTTTGATGCGGATCCAGGAAATTTTGATCACTTTCATTAACATTGCGAGATAGGTGTTGTGGTGTTTTTCCACATTTTCGCTAATTTCTCAGTGAATAATGCATGAATCTTGATGAGAAAATTCAGGCACATGTTGGAAGTGGGTGTACAATTTGGTGCGGATCCAAATAAAAATCCGGATTTATTTAATGTAATTTTGTTTCTCATTAGTGTGATTTTATGCCGGGAATAAATGCTGTTCTTATGTAATTTTAACCTATTATTCTTGCGCAATGGAGATTATGATTTCACCTGCATTGTTTTGTTGGCTTAGCTATAAGGCTTGATTCAGCTTAATTTAAGGGGACTGTTGGGCCCTTGGTGCCATTCTAGTTCACTCTGTTGCAGGTTTGTTTGGTACAATCAAACTAACGCAGTCTAATACATCAGTCCTCCAATTAATGTCACATTTCATGAAGGTTATAATGTTCAGTTTTTCTTGAAACTGTTTTAGATCAGTTGTGCTGCTGTTGAACTGTGTTGCATGTGTTTTTGCAACAATTCAAAACCAGCACTTAAGTGTCGTGTGTTGGAACCCTAACCCCTGGCCAGAGGGTTTTTTGTATTGGTGACTTGACTGGAGAAGTTGTCCATCTAACTGACTGGCAATTGAGATCTGATAGTTCGGACTGAGTGGTGGTTCCTTTACTTGGTACATTTCTGACTATCTGAGAAAGGTCTGATTTGTTTTAATAGAGACTTTGATGCAATGTTAAAAGTGGTTATTGGCTAAACGAGTACTTTGTTAAAATTTCTTTTCTAATGTTAAAGTTTTCCTCAAAACATAAAGAGGCACTGCAGGCCCACAGGGAGTCACTGTGCTGATAAAATGTTTGAAATTCAGTTTTCTTGCTGAGACGTGACAGAACAATGATAACACATAGCACTGGAATAAAAAGACACTTAACTTGTCTAACCCTCATTAGCTTCAACTGAAACTTACAAGGCATTTTTGTGCAGAATTATTTTGTTCCCCATCACTTACATTGAAATTTGGAAGAATCTCTTCTACTAACGCTTATAAATGTACATATGAACATATGAGTATTTGATTACGCCTTGGTGACGTGAACAGCTGATCATAAAACAAAAGACGTGAAGCATCTCAACTGAATCCACCGCAGTTGCAGCTGAAGAGTGATTATATCAGCACACACACACACACACACGCGCGCGCACGCTCCCATTTTGATTGGCCCATTCATTTACGCTCAGCTCAAAAGGTCAATGCTGTAACCAAGATGAATAGATCTTTCCTGTTTACAGTCTAATTGAGCGCTAACAGACGTATTTCTGCTTCATGCTGCATTAATACGTCACCTCGTGAAATGTGAACTTCGATCGGGAACGGACTGAACGGGATTAGGATCATCTGTGGGCAGTGAAAATGATTCAAACAGATGTTTGTTGACTGATCTGATCAGATTTGATCAAGTTCAGGTGAGTGGAATGCTCTCCCGTCCGTTCATACAGTTTGGCTGCTGAAGAAGTCGCTCTTGGAAAAAAAAACTGGAATGACACTAAAATTGTTTTTCATTTAACTGATTAGTCACTGATCCTCTTTGATACTTTCCAACCCATTTCTTTATTCTGGACCTTTTTTTTTCTTATCTTTTCACAATTTTTCTACTCTTTTGCTTCTTTTGCCTTTCCTTTTACTTTCTCCTCTTTTCTCATTTTTTTTACCTTCTCTTCTCTCCTCTCTTCTTCTCTTTTCTCCTCTTGTTTCCTTTGATTTCGTTTACTCTTGTTTTCCTTTCCTTTATTTTTCTCTCCTCCTTTCTTTCTGTTGCTTCCCTTTTATCTCCCATATCTTTTCTCCTTTTCTCTTTTCTTCTCTTCTCTTTCCTTTCCTCTCCACTTACTCCCTCCCCTCTCCCCTTTATTCTGTTCTCTTTTGCCCCACTTTCTTCTACTCCTTTACTTCTCTACTCCTATCTCCTCCCTCCCTCTTTTGCCTTTCTTCTTCCCCTCATCACCTCCCATCTCTTCACCTGCTGCTCTCACTTCCTTCAGTCTTGCTCCTCTCCTTCCATTTTCTCCCTACTCCCTTCCCTCTCTCTCCCTCCTGACCAAAACTTCTTTTATCTCCTCTATTGTCTCCCTCTCCTCATCTGTCCTGTCTTCTCCCCCACTTCCCCTTCCCTCATCCTGTGTCTCCCTACAGTTCCAGAAACCACATGAGCATTATCCTCCTTTCCGCTTCGGGACCGTCCCAAACGGGAGCACAGAGAGGAACATCCGCAGCAACTACCTCGACATGCACACACACATGATGAAATACAACCAGAAGGGGGTGGAAGAAGCTCTAGAAAGCCTCAAAACCGGGTACAGTTTCACTGACATTTAAATTGTACTAAAGTCTTATACACTAAACAAAAATATAAACGCAACACTTTTGTTTTTGCTCCAATTTTTAGTGAGCAGTTCGCCTTTGCCGAGATAATCCATCCACCTGACAGGTGTGGCATATCAAGATGCTGATTAGACAGC
>JBBPCS010000102.1:109036-142559 GCA_037974645.1 Hollardia meadi | reverse complement strand
ATGGTTTTCGGCAGTTTTAAACTTTCCTGATGACAAGTTTTGTTTGACGTCCTCCATTCTCCCTGGTTTAGGCTGAACATTTACCGCGATCTGCCTGAATGTAACAAATAGTCTGTGTTGCATTTATGCGTTGTCACGTAAATAACAGACTCCAGCACTGAATAGACCGTAGCACAACACGTCAGGTCGCCCGAACCCGAGCCGAACATGACGTCTAAATTCTTATCCGAACCCGTGGGCTCAGGTCGGGTATCCACACTCTAATGCGGACACATAGGGGCTGCGAACCAGGATCATTAGGTAAATTAGCTGCAATGTCATCTATTGTCTCAGGAACACGAGCGCTGACAGTGGGTGGT
The DNA here is from genome assembly GCA_037974645.1 of Hollardia meadi. Classification (NCBI taxonomy): domain Eukaryota; kingdom Metazoa; phylum Chordata; class Actinopteri; order Tetraodontiformes; family Triacanthodidae; genus Hollardia; species Hollardia meadi. The sequence continues at coordinate 142,200 of JBBPCS010000102.1, read as the reverse complement.
CCATTTCGGATTTTATCGTTCTAGACTGTTAGACTGTTCACGTTACAGCGTTTTACTTAGTTTTAGGTATTTTATATGGTCTATTGGTGAAGTAGCATTGATCACTTTGAGGGGGGGATACATTTTGTCCCTACCGGGGATTAAAATAATTCAGCAGAGGCAGGGATATATAGACCAGAAAGGGGGAAAACCCACGCATCCCCCCGGCAAATCGCACCCTGCTTGTGAGCATGTTAGCATGCTGACATTAGTATTTAGCTCAAGGCAGCCTCACATAGCTATAGTTGTTTAAGTTAACACTGAATAGTGATGATGTTGCAGCCTGGTTGTAGTAGAGTTTCTGCTCACATCTAGCATTATCACACGTACCTTTGACAAAACATTTCTAAAAAGCTGACTAAATGTCAGCTGTGATGGATTACCAATCTCACAACCAAGTCTCTGCAAGCGGACTGCGTCTAAAATTAACTGAAAGCAATAGCAGCCTGAAGGGTGGGAAAAACTTCTGGTATGCTTTTGAAAGTGGCCAGCAACAGTGTAAAGCACACACTATTTGTAATTAATGTTCTGTTTGCATGCAGGAAGCTGGACGCCTTCATCTACGACGCTGCCGTTTTGAATTACATGGCCGGGAAGGATGAGGGCTGCAAGCTGGTGACCATCGGCAGCGGGAAAGTGTTTGCAACCACAGGATACGGCATCGCTCTGCAGAAAGACTCCCGCTGGAAACGGCCTATTGACCTGGCGCTGCTGCAGTTCCTCGGAGACGGTGGGCGCATGACATAATACACACCTATGCCTGCACACACAGTCTTTTTTATCTGTTTGTCTTTATTTCTGTCTTACTGTATGTGAACCATGCAGCTGGCATCAGTCCAGTTCAGTGTGTGCTATATCAGCAGGGAAGTGGGCTTACAGGGAAGAGTTAATATCCTGCCTATCAGCACGAAGTCTTCGGGATACGATTATCTCCATTACACACTCACACACTTCCTACCTATACGCACATAGACACACTCACCATGACGGTCGCCGGTGTGGAGTTAATATCCTCGCTCCTCTGAGAGCCCCCCGCACGCACATACACACACACACACACACACACTCGCAGTCGCTGAGCTCTCCGTGATGATGTAATAAATAGTGTGTTTGTGGTCAACATACAGTAACGGAGTGATAAAATGGGCCGTGCTCCCTGGAGGCCACTGAGGAGCACTCAGCTCAAGAGGTAGCCACCTGTTAAGAGGCCTGCAGGAGGAGCTTATATGGTAATGATTGCTAACGGAGGTGTGTTAAAGCACTGTAAATTCTCGTTCAAAAGGTGCTTTGTTGGCATGCTGAAATGCATCTACACTTCAGACAAAGATTGATGCTGCACCCTTTGATCACATGGATCACAACTTACACATTTGCCCAAATGTTGGTCTCATTTGAATGGATCAGTGGTGTTGAAGAGTTTTAAGCGCTGACTTTCACCTTTAGTTTGATGGTTTTTACAGTATGAGACTTGTGGATTGTGTTGTCCTCTAATTTTAGGAAAACGGAGCATAAATATTCAAACAAGGAAACTGGGGCAGATCACTGTCCTGTCTGTCAAGTCTTGTCACCTGACCTCAAGCCACCCGGTCATGTGTGTCATGCTCACGTCATGTGGAAGGTAGTGAAAGGGAAACATTCTCATGTTTAGGACTGTCACAATACAACACTATATCCATTAAATTAGCTTTAATAGATTATCTTGAATAACTTTAACTCACATGACGCTTTTATTTTTCTGTCCTTTACTCATTATTTAATTTAGTTATATCAGAGCTACCCAGTAATGATTCAGCCTTGGTTGTCGGCATGAGAGGCACATTCTTAAGCTGAAAATCAACTCCCCCATGACATTAACACAGTATAAATAGAAAAAGCGCCTAAAGCAAGTAATAAGTAAAGATAACTCTCGTACAGGCCAGGCAGAGAGTCACCTACGAAGATGCCAAAAGTCTGCTGATGTCTGTGGGTCAGAATTCAGCCACTGCAATGACTTTGGCACATATATCATAGACGGTACTAAAACCTCATGATTAATGCTTAATTTCAAATAATAACAAAAAAGTGTAATTGTCCACAGACTGCACTGTACGGTATATCTCAGTCTCTTCACTCTGTCAAGTCATCTCATACTCTCTCCTTCTGCTTCAATCCTTCCCTTTTTATTCCCACCCTCCTCCCATAAACCGCCCTCCCTCCAGGAGACACCCAGCGCCTGGAGACGGTGTGGTTGTCGGGCATCTGCCAGAACGAGAAGAACGAAGTGATGAGCAGCAAGCTGGACATTGACAACATGGCAGGCGTCTTCTACATGCTGCTAGTGGCCATGGGCCTCAGTCTGCTGGTCTTTGCCTGGGAACACCTGCTGTACTGGAAACTAAGACACTCCGTCCACAAGTCTCACAAACTTGACTTCCTGTTGGCCATCAGCAGGGTGAGATTTGCAAATTACTCAGTTGATTGATTAGTTGTTGTTGTTGTTTTTTTTAAAGATTGATTGGTTGTTCACGATTCCTCTGATGGTTTGATGGTTGATATCTTGGTTTATGAAAGTGGAATAATTAATTCAGTTTTACATTGACTATTTAGTTAAATGACTGATGCTGCGTGATTGGGTTAGTTAAGCAACAGCTTTGTCGAGTGATTGAACGACTAATTTTTCACTAATTATTTTGACTCTAAGTGGTTGGTTGGCTGCTTTTTCAGTGTAATATGCTGTTTTACATGAAGTCGCTTTTATGTGATGGTAAATTGGTGCAAATTGATGTGCATTTGCATGTGATTACATGGCCTCATTGGAGGGTCTTGTTAAAATATTAGCTAAAATGGCACTGCATTCTTATTAAGAATGAGCGGGGAGGGGAGAGAGGACAGATAAAAGAAAAGCAGCACCAATTCTGGTGTTTACTTAGCATTTAACTTTGATTGCTTAATGTTCATTTGCAATTAGCCCCAATTTGTTGACGCTGTTGTTTGTAAATGTGGTTATTGAAGCAAAAAGCTCTGGCTGAAGTTACAGCCATGCAGGGAAATGTCTATGGACTCCAGCCTCTGTGCTCCCCTGCCGTGTAATTATACCATTGTGCCTAGATCCGGGTTTTATCAGATTAACGGCTAAATGACTATCTGATCATTAATCCGTGTGGGGCGGCCCCAAGGGCCAAATTAAATTTGGCTCTTTCAGGATCTCTCAGCCAACTGTAAGCAGAGAGCAGTCATGGGATTTCGCTGTGTTTGTCCATGCAGCTGGAGACGTTTTGTTCTGCTGGGGGCTTTAGGCGTGTGTCCGTGTGCATTTATTGGGGCAATCCTCTCCAGCTTAAACTGTTTTTCTTTGAGTCCCGGGAGAATGCATAATAAATTTGTGACTAAGTCTTGCCTCAGCGATAAAATGAGATATTAATGAAATAAGTTTTTTAATGTTCCTGCCAGTGGGGTTTTTATTAGTTAGGAGGTGGATTGTCACTTTGAGATGCACAAATTGGTTGAAATCTCATCTGTGAAAATTTCCCCATGGGACCACTGGGTTGATTCAAGGTTAAACAGTTTGTGGCTAACTATTGATTTAATTACAAACGATTAGGTGATTTATACTCTTTTCCTCTGTCTCTTTTACCACTTCTTAGTCTCTCCTTATTCTTTTTTTTGTCTTTTTCTTTTTCATCTCTCAGGGTATTTACAGTTGTTTCAATGGAGTGGAGGAACCTGGGCGTTCATCTGGTTTGGCCAAACCTGACCTGACCTCCAACTACGCTCAAGCAAACATGTTAAAAATGCTTCGCACTGCCAAGGACCTGGTTTCCACTGCCAATGTCGAGACCTCTCTGGACAACGCCACCAAGACCATAGAGCAGTTGAGTCGTCATGGCGGGAGTTTGCCTATTCGTGTCCCACAAGTGGCCACGGAGGCTGTGCCTGGAGGATTTGCTTATGTTACGGAGAATCACTGCTCCATTCCCCAGCGCTCCCTAACCCCGCCTCTGACTGCTGTTACCTCTCTGAAACAGCAAAGGGGTATGACCAGGCCCACGCCACTGCGCTACACGCTTCCGACTCACTCTTCCTCATGCCTGTATGACCGGCCACTTCCTGTGTCCAGCCTCAGCAGCCCCCACCTGGCCGTGGGTGAGACACTCCCTCATCAACACCCGCGCCACTACCAGACCACTGGGAGACTCTATGTAGACACCCATCCTCATTCGCCCTTCATCCCCCGCAACGATCTTCAACTACCTGACATCTACGCCTCTCACCCACTCTCCTCGCCTCAAAACCAACACACCCAAGCAGGCTTTTCCCGACGGAAACGGAGGTCCAAGAGTTTCCAGTGTGATGATGACGATGTAGAGAGGAGAAAACACAGGGATCAGGAAAAGAGTGACAAAAGTCCCATCTGTCTGAGCGAGCTCAAAGCCAACCACCTCCAAGACAACCACATCTCCACCCCCAGCTTTGACAGCATCTACTCAGGGGAGGTGATGCGTCCTCGGGTAGAGAACTACAGCTCCTGGCCCCCGGAGGACCTCATGCTGAGAGGGAGACGCAGGCAGCGCCGCGCCTCTTTCCTTAAAGCGACTTGGGGCAATGAGCAGATGCGCCAGCTCGACGAATCCCAGTCATCCCTGTCCAGCCAATCACCTACCACCCTGCCAGACCTGTTCCCATGCATTCTCACACCGACCACACCTGCAAAGGCCTACAACGCTGCCCACCTTCGAAACAACCTGTGCCTCCCAAGGAACCAGGCCTACCTCCACATAAGGGAGGACCAGAGAAGGCCCAATGGGCGTAAGGGCCAGAGGCTGCGCTACTCCCACTCCACTCACCTCCCCACATATGGAGAAGCAGTGAGGCATGGGACTGGGTTAGGGCGAGGGATGGTACGGAGAGCCACCAGCTTGCTCAGCAGACAGTATGCCCACTATTTGAACTCGTACCCTGGACTACCCTTCTACCATGGCCCCCTAGACCTGCAGCACCACAGCCAGGCCTCCAGCAGCCACCCGAGCCCCAGCCCAGTGTGCCAGCTGCTGGCTTGTGGTGGCGGGAGATGTGGAAGCCAGCGGGCTTTGCTGTACCAGGACAGTGTGTACGGGGCCTATGGGATCTATCAGGGATCCCAGACTGGATCAGAGGCCCAAGTAGGTCAGGGAGCAGGGGGCCAGCCCATGGGAAGCCCCTGCGTACTTCGTCCCTGGCGACGAGTGTCCAGTCTGGAGTCTGAGGTCTGATGAGAAACAAAAAGGACCTCTTAAGATGGATACTGTGGAGTAACAGAAGACAAAACTGTAGCAAGGGAGTAGTGGGTAGATTATTATAAGAGGGAAAACTTATGACTTGAAGTATTTGTGGATTTTCTATGTGACTTTGTGCGGTAAAGAATAGAAGTTTGGGTCTACAGATTTAACAGATGTTGACTTATTTGATGTATACTAAGAGAAAAAGACTGCCCGGTTACCAATTTATCCTCGAGAAAGCTGTGGAAAGCTGGAGTTGGCAGGTTTTGCTCACTTGCCACTTCTCTACGTCAACGCTTGTATGATTTCTGTGCTTTAATGTGCACTAAGATTTACAACAGTCCACGGTGTTGACACAGAGTTTTCATGCTGTGTGTGTGTTGTGTATATTTTATTGTGGGTGGCTGGGATTCAGTCTTGCGTGTCGTTGAGTAGGTGAACTGTTTACAGCTAAGGAGAAATAGATGAGGACAAAGGGGTCGTCTCTTTAAACACAGCCACCAAAAACAAGCAGCCACTGTAGCAAGATTTATGAAGACAGCTGCGACATACGTGCAAAGAGTTTAATTCCAAAATAAGACATTCAATATTAAAACATTTTGACTCCAGACACAGAAGAGAAGCAGTTTTCGAGAATGAAATAATCATTTTGAGACATCTGTTAATGAATTTCAGGTAACTTCTTTAAAGATTTATAATGTTTTGGAGCTAAACCCTTCAAGTCTTCATTTAGTGATGAGTCAGAGGAAGCGGATACTTTGTGAAAGCAGTCCATATGAACACATTCTGTAAAGTGATGGAAGTATTGGGACAGCACTGACCAGCACTAGGTGTCTTAAACCATTCTTGTTCCTCACTGGGCCTCAGTGTGAGGCTACAGTACAGCACAACATCACACAGGGCCTCACAATAAATAAATTCTGCATTTAAATACTATGTATCAATATAGAGAAAATGTGTTATTTGAGGCTGGTTAGTGTCATATTCATGTATTCTACATATGATAGGAATTTATAGTCACTCTTTAAATTTTCTAATCACACTTCTGGCACATTCTGAGTTTTTCTTTTTGTAAAGCTGTTGCTGATTTACTCGAATATTTGTTATTACTGTATTACTACATCAGTTGGCCTATATTAAGATTTTCATCACTTTCTCTTTTCAACTCTTTTATATTCCCTAATCATCCCTCTTTTCCCATCCCCTCTAATTGTTAAATGATCAAATTTAAATGGAGGTAAGTGAAATCTATTCTAGTATCTATATTACCTGGCTCCCTCACCCTGTAATTAATCACTTAGACCAATTAAAGAGCCTTTTTCGAAGAACATTCATGTGTGTCTCTTCCTTGTAGATCCTTTATCATTGTGTCCATGCCTGATTCATAGAGCGAAATAGTATTTTAACAGATAAATGCAAGTCTTAAGCAATAGTTTGGAAATGCATTTGTTTTCATATGAAAAAATTGATACCACTGCATATGGAAAAATGAAAGATACAGCCTGCTTGTTAGTCCACTATGTCATTGGCATAAAGACTAGAACAGGAAAAAAGCTAGCTTTGTCCGAAGGTAACAAAATCCACTTATCACCAACTCTAAAGCGTTTATATTTTTGGCCAGGTGCAGAGTTTTTGTACAGATTAAGCAATCAAAATAAGCTTTCATGGTGCCGGTGGGTGCATTTTGTTAGATTTAAACAGAAGCAGACTAGCCGTTTCCCCTTGTTTTCAGTCTTAAAGTTGAACTGAAATGAAAAAAAATTTGATTTTTACATCAAAATACGTCAAGTTTTCCTCCGGTAAAACAAACAAAATCAACCAATTTCAACCAATAATATCATGAAATCTACACAATCTTTCTTTAACGGCATGTAAGAGCTAGCTTAATATCCGATTATAGAAGGGTGCAGTCGGAGCAGTTTTTCCGGGGGCCGGGCCTTACAGATTACTGATTTTGGTGAAACTGGATCATATTTTATTGAGAAAATATTTTTCTGGTTTTCCCTCCGATGTCCGGCTGCTCTGCCTTAACTCTCTGTGAGATGAAGAGATTGCTTTACTTGTTGCTGAAGTAACCGCTAACTGACGCTAACTGTACCGTTTCTCAAGAACCGGTGAACACGGCCGGACAGGGACCGAACTCAGCCTCTGAGATGAACTGAGGCCAGTTTGACGACAGGGGAATCCAGTATCGAGTTTTTCAGATAACGTGACTTGTTGAAGCTGCTGTTAAACAGTTACTGCTTGCTCGATTATCCTAGACCCAGTTAGAAAACCGCCTTGGCAGTATTCTCTGTCATCAAACTGGCCTTTGTCGGGCATCACTCTGTAGTCACATGCTGTGTTGGGTCCCACTCGGCCCATGTTTGTAATCTCTTGTGACATCAAATTGGCCGTGTTTACTAGCTCCCAGTCAGGCATCAGCTAGCTGGACATCTAACTGCATGACAGGGGTGAGTGTAACGCACATTAGCGCTAACACTATTGGTTATTTTAAAAAGTCCCTTCCCTATCTGACCGTTTTTTTTTTTTCCAGAAATCAAGTAAATATGTGGAAGCAGATAGTTAACCAGCTTCACATTTACTGCATCGATGTCAGAGTAGTATCGATGTTCCTATCTAACTCGACATTAAAGCACATTTCCCATAATATTAAACATTTCTTTTAGGATGAAAAAAAGGAGGTAGGAAAAAAATGGCAGCACATGGGATGAAGAGGACGATCTGGTTGCGGATCAAAGCCTCCTTCTATGATCTTGTCATATGGAGGTCAGTCATCTGCCGCGGCATCCTGGAGGAATATCGTTGTGGTGTTTGGGTCGCATGTCAGCTGGTGACTGACACAAATACTCCATCAGAAAAGAGACTGCATGGAGTGGCAAGGATGTTATTATTTTACATCAAATCTGAGCTTTCGACATGATTTCTGTCATACATAAAATTTCCAGCAGCGCTCGACTGAAGCAAACTTGGGTGACGATAAGCTACTTTAATTCAAGGTGACCTGTTGCCATTGCAATTACTCTCTCTCCATGCTGTTGTCATGACGAGATAAGACTCCATTCAAGAGGCCAGATGAGTAATGTTGGAGAGTCCGAACATTGAGCACTTTGATTTTTCCATTACTCTCTGCTCTGCTACTGGAGCATTGGCTTAAATTGGACCATAATATTGATTTAATCCTCAGCTCTGCAACAGATCCCATATTTTTAAGAGTTCAGGGTAACTGGACTCCTTTTCATCCCTGAAGAACAGAAAAACCTAATTATGTAATTAAGACATGCTTTTGGGCTCAACTTTTAAAAAAAAAAAGGTTTTTTTTTTTGTACAAATATGTGTTAGTATGGATTAGAAGGAAATAATAGTGAGAAGGAGCTATTTTTCTTTAATCAAGTTAAATGGGGCATCATTGTTGACGTTTTCTTTTTTAAGTGTTAAGGAACAAAGACTAAATGGAGATCAAATGAAACTGTTCTGAATGTTTTTAAACCTGCTATTTATAGAGAGGTTCAATCAAATATGACAAACTTGAGGTTACAAGAGTAAAAAATAAAATAAAAGTGATGTTAAACTCAACTCTGTATTTTTGGAACAAATTAATTTCAAAAATAACCCTCTCACACTCAAATGTCCAATTGTACTCTCTCGCAGTATATTAAGATTATAACTGAAGACTTTCACAAAACAATATAAAATTAGCCTGAAAAATTCATGTTCTGTGTTATTATTCTTTGATTACTCTTGGCTCTCTCGGCCACTTATAATTAGTAAAGTATATAAGCCATCATCACATAGTCAGAGATTAATTATTGAATCATTGAGCGATGAAGCTTTTGCACTTCTGGAATGTAATTTTTCACTTGCCATTGGTCTCATACTGAGAGAAAACTGCTTCCATCAAGGAACTATAAAGCAGTAGTATTATTACTGCATAACAGGAACAATGTGGTAACAAAAAGTAACAGAGGGTTAATAGGTTAATGCCTGTTTTACATTATAATTATAAGGGTGTGCCTTTATGACTAAAAAAATTGTTTTTAGGTTATTTTATGTTTCTGTAATGACGGTTAAACATTTGTTCTATTGTTCATCCCCCTTTCACTTTAATTCAAGTGTAGTTAAATGGTATAGGCTTTATTTTAAAGTTAGTAGAACCCCCCATGCACAGCCAGCATTAGTGATCAGGTGCTGGTCGGTTGCAGGAATAAACAATATATAAAGTTCTTTCTACACGTGTAGTTTTACTCACTTTGATAACTGTTATCTGGAAGTTTCGCATTAACTGCTTTATGTCTGTGCAACTGCCAGTTTTTAAATACATGTTAATTTCTCATATTTACTATTTAAATGTACATGTTTATTAGCCATGCTTGCGACATCACTTTGGTCCAAAGAGCAGGTGAATCAGGTGAACCAGGAAACAGGACGAGAGGAGGCTTGAGTGACGTGAGTCCGAGCAGTTAACAGAGTCATAACAGAGTGAGAGGACGAGGATCTGGGGGCAAAAGGAGACAGGGATCAACTTGGAGCACGGGAAGATAACACAACACTTGAAATCTCACACTTGGAGAGTAGTACCACAGTGGGTGACAAAACAATCTGGCGTTGACATCTGGGAAGAGCAGGGTTCTTATACCAGAGAGGATGAGTTGATTGGATTCAGGTGATCAGGTGAGTGTAGCCACGGCCATGACGAATCAGAAACACAGACAAACACAGAAGGGAGAGGGCACAGGAGGAAGATAGACAACAGGAGGCCCGACCGGAGCCGTGACACATGTATGCGTTTACCAGAAAATGAATCTTAATTATTTTGATCACCTGACTTCCCCTCTAGTGCCACGATGAAGCAGACATTTGTGAAATGAGTGAAATACCTGCTAAAGCCATTGCTATTTGTGTTTCATACTAATTAACAAATGTTAGCATGCTAACATGCCAAGACGGTAAACATTATGATAAACACCAGCATTTTAGCATTCTTATAGTTAGCATGTTAGCATGCTGACGTTAGCGTTCAGCTCAAGTATGCAAGCTTCACAGCGCTCCTTTTCTGGCTGTACAGAAACACTGGTTCTAGTTTTAAAATATTAGGGTAGAAATGCTACATTTTTTAAGGTTTCATTTTATTTTTTGATTATTTTTAGACTTAAATCTAAAATACTATATGCAGCAGGAACTTCTGATCATACAGTATATACAAAGAAAACCTTTTTTATCAAATAACCGGCCTAACACGGTTTCGTGTCTGTATAACTTCATTTCTTCTTTAATAACACACACACTCTAGTCACCAAAAGCATAGAAGCCTGGACAGATCACAGTGTGTGTGTATGTGTGTAGCGGTTGCATCAGGATTGATGATGGGCCTGTCTCGCCAAATGATGAAAGATGTGAGTCGTGCATACGAAAACATCAATGGAGCACCTGGGACAGGCTGCAGACACGTTAACGGCAGACCTCAAAACACGTACACATTCAAAACACATTCTCTCACGTGCACCCAGCAAACATACTTGAAATGAAGCATCTCAAACTCAGACAAAGATGAAGGAGGAGGGAAGCAAACTCCAAGATGAAGAACAATTAGGCGCCTTCACCAGCATGGGGATTTAATAATTATGTCAGGAGGACACAAGAGTCTATAAGGACCACCCTCGAGGCGAAAACATTATTCATTTATTCACTCACAGGGCACACTCAGACACTCGTCACTTCATAATTTTCCACTAGGGATATTCAACTGAGCTCTTGTTAAATAAGATTAATGTAAAAAAAAAAAAAAAAGACAGAAAAATCAAACTGGTGGTCTGATTGATTTTAAAGCACAAAGTAGCTGTCTATATGTATATAAACAACAAGCTGCAACCTTGACAGGGTCGTAACGACGTCTGGAGTCACCAGAGGGCCGGAGTCCAGTCCGGTCTCCTCACACCTCCCGCCTGCGAATAAATTGCTTCACATATCGCAGCAACAGCTCCAGATGCTCCAAGTCACCTTGAGACAAAAGGCTGGCCTGCCCTCGCTGATAGGTGAGAGGGAGGAAGGAGGGAGGGAGAAGAGGAGATAAGAATACAAAAACAAAAACAAATGTGGGAGGAAATCAAGAGAATCAGATAAATATTTGGGACAATGCCGGGTATTTTTTGAGGGGGGAGGAAACTAGAGATGCTGAAGGAGATGGGGGAGAATTGCCCCAGATGGGGAGGAGATGAGGAGTTACAAGAGAGGAGGAGGAGGGGAGGGAAAGACGGCTGCATGAAGGAGAGATGTTAGGACAGCTGATATGAGAACAGGTAGGAAGTGAGAATGAGAGCAGAGAGGGATGGAGTGGTTGTGTGTGTGTGTGTGTGTGTGTGTGTGTGTGTGTGTGTGTGTGTGTGTGTGTGTGTGTGTGTGTGTGTTACGAAAAGGATTAATAAAAACTGCAAGCTGACGAGGAAAACCAGGAAATTATTGGGGGGGAATCTCCCATGAGTGCCTAAAAACATCCCACACGTCCTCATCTCCTGACTGAAAATGTGCAATTTTGCGGTGATAGACTTATTAAAGGGAGACGCACAAACGAAAAACAACATCATTACTATTTCACTGACACACATGCAGAAACGTGACGTAAATGACAGCCGCTCTGGTTGTTTTGACTTCCATTATCACGTTAACTTAATCATCAAAGCAGCACCGCATTCTGAGCGTGACAGCCGTCTGTGCATATGAGGACACATTTTATTGTGCTACAGCACGCAATTAAACTTTGAATTTGGGAATCGGTTGTGTGTGTTTCTGAGTGTGCACGAGGCCCGTGTGTGCGCGCAGCGGCTCCTCTCGCATCCGAGACGAGACGATTGGATCTGCCAGCCAGCAGGAACGTTAATTACTTCAGCAATCTTCAGGCTCACTTCCCACAATCGCTCCCATCTCTGGGAAGGGAATGAGCTCGGCCATTCAGGGAAGCCCAGATCCAGGCCGAGCCTTTTCAATTCAAATCTGTTGCGAGGGAGAAGGAAATCAAATAAGGGGAACAATACAGATGGAGTCCAGAGCGCGTTCGCTATATGGAAAAGTTCCTCTCTGTGCTCCTAAAAGTGAATTTTTCCTTTCCACGTTCCAAAACAACTGCGACAATGACTGATAATAAACGCTTTGATGTAAATCATCACTTCTGGGTGTAAAGCAGAGGATTTTGGTTGTCAGGGAATTTTCAACAGAAGCTAAGTGACTTAATAAAACAGATTGGATCTTAATTAAACCCTTTTTTTTTAAAAAAGAAAAAAAAAGAAAAATTACAGAAACAAATGTTCTATTCCTTAGTTTCATGTCACTCCAATGTTTAATAAATTAGGTTACCATTTCTTTTTTTCTGCAAACTATGTCAAAAATATCCCCTATGACTAAAGAACACAACCCTGTTTCTATAAGTTACATTTATGTAATACTAATTCGCAACTGAAAATATGCTTTTGAGAAAAAGTAATGCCCGAATTAGATTTTTTTATCAACATAATGAGAAAACATTGATGTAAGAGACAAAATGTTGATTCTGAATGCATTTCACTGATAACGCATTTCATTTGTTTCCCCACAATATCCACTCTTATCTGCTCGTCCCACAGTACAGCTTTATTAAACTTTTATGGTGATGTTTAGGTTCTTGCAACACTTGGTTAAGGGGAAGATTGTGGTCTTGGTTTAACACAGAAAAACTCTGTATTGAATTGAAGCATGATACGAGCTGTTTAGTAACATTCGATCGAAACCACAATCTTTCCCTAACAGAGTTTTTTGGGCACTCAGTGGAAACAAGTTGTGAACACAACATTGACTTGTCATTTGGCTAACTTGTTAGCAAACAGTTGCTTATTTTCACACCCGCGCAGCCAATAGAAACAAGGCAGCCAGCCGGGCACGGAGCTGGAGGAGCCAAGAAGTGGATCTGGTGTGTGCACAAGTTTACGGTCGTATCAAGACCTCGGGAGGAAAGCTACATCTTGGAAACGCGCTTCCAATCAAGCAGGCATATCAGGTGTGTTTTAACAGGTAGTTTGTAGATAGGCAGGTGTGCTCTTGTTAGCAGAGATAGTGTGAGCGCCTGCTTCTTGGCAGGGGACAGATGCATCTTCGTTGCTGTCAACAAGAAAAACCGTGTTGTGTCTGAGGGGGCCTTTAAGTACAACAGAGAGCTTTGTCACTTAAACTTATGTCCTTCTGGGGCGCTTGCTGAAACGACTGATATTGTTGCTCTTCTTGGGAACATAAGGCATGCTGTTTTATACCAGTTAGCCGAAAACAAAACCTTTCCCTAGGCTGCTGGTGAATTTTTTTTTTTTAACTTTGGGATTGATATAAACAAACAAGATACAACATGTAAATAGGTGAGATTTGAAGGTGTTGGTGGACTTCTATGACTTGTGTGCGTTACAAAAATGTTGCCCTTCGTTCACTCAAAATTGCGTTTCTTACCACAAAGTAATTGGGAAAACAAATTAATTGTGCATAAACAAAAATGATAGGTGAAGAATGATGATGCGGTTCTACGTCATGCACTTCATGTGGCATTTTCCTCAGCTTCATATTGATCAGGCTGATTTTTCATCCCTTCCACAGTGTCACCGATCTCCATTAGACCAGAGGCTCCAGTCCTGAGCTGCACCAGTCTCTCAGTGAGTTTTTCGGGGAGCAATTTCGGGGCGGCACATCCAGGTCTGGCTTGTGTGTACACAGCCTATACATCATCGGGCTGAGGATGCAGCCACAACCAGAAACACAGCGGAGCAGGTCCTCTGTGCTCATTGCCACCTCGTCTGAGAAGTAAATCAGCTCTGTGGAGGATCTTGATCTCTGTGTGAAAAGATCCTGTGGGTCAGATCAGATGAAAGCCGCAGCTGTGGTTGGCGGCCGTCGCTCTGCTGACGTCCTGTGAACGACACTATAAAGCACACACCGTCGCCTCTCCTCCTGTTCTTCCAAGGTGACAGCTCCTGGAGTGTTTTGGCAATTATTACTTCAGCAAATTAACAAAACCCCACCATGAGCCGCCACAGGTACAGCCAAGGAACCAGGCCACACACACACACACACACACACGTCATATCATCACAGAGTGCGAACAGACATCCTCCAGTCTGCCAACAAGAAATGTACACACACACACACACACACACACACACACACACACACACAGTAGGCTACAGAAGCCAAAACCATAGCCCTCTAATTAACCAGTCCCACCCTCCTGACCCAGTGGCCAAGAGCAGCCTTATTATCAGCCAGATCTTTTCCCCCTCTCTGAGTCTCCTCTTCCTGCTCTGTTAAAATGAGGTTCAGCCCTCTGGTATCCTCGAGGAGGACCCACAAATGAGAAGAGAAGGGAGAAAGATATTAGTTAGGATGTTATTGATGGGGATTCTGCGGTTTTCAAAGTTGTTGACCCTTTTTTAACACATCAGTGTGTGATGGATTCTCTGTTGGAGATGGGGCAGTGGAGATAGGAGACTGTATTTTCTACTCACTCACATTAAACTTTTTGTTGTTTGTCTTATTTTGATCTAATTTCAATAACAACCTTGAGATTATTGAAGCCTACAAGGATAGATTAGAATTTACAGCCCGGTCTCACCAAATGGCGGTGTCTTACGTCTTTTCGCGCGTTATCAAAACGCAGTTTTGCTTTGCTATGCCGTCCGCATTGGGCTTTTCTCTGGAATTTTTAGTTGCGAAAGTGACAGAAAAAACAACGTGAGATGACGTAGAATAAAGAGTGAGAAAGTCTGCAATTGGAGGAGCTTAACCCAGGAGGCCGGAGTTCGCATCCCGTATGAAACCGAAAGTTATTATTGACTGTTAATTCTTGTCCATAATTTAACCTAACCAAGTGGTTTTTATGCCGAAACTAAACCAAACTGCGACCATAGGCCAGGTGACTCAGACAACAAATGTCACACGACAAAAGTGAACTGACGTTGTTGTTGTTTCCTGCACTTGTCAAACTCATAAAATGTGTTCAATAATACCCAAATAGCTTAAAACGCGTGAAATGACACGCGACAAGGCACGAAAAGTGTCGTGCTATTCATACGCCATCCCATGAGAATGAGTGACTAAGTAAATACAGAAGGCAACCCGCTGAACAACAGGTTAGACAGTGATCAGAGGTTTTTTAAAGGGCCAATAAAGCACACAGTTCAGTATAACTTAGCAATTAAAACTGTTGAAGATGGATGTCCATATAAGTTTAGGAATCATTCATGTGTTGTCTACTGCATTTATGTTCCTAGTCATTCAAATGCGCTTTTACCATTTACACACATTTACCCTAGTTAATAACATTGTGGTTGTGCCGACAAATTAATGATTAACAGTGTCTGCACACCAAAAAATACTGTATAGATGTCTTTGGTGCAAGAGGCTCTAAAAGAGTTACATCAGACCAGAAAAGAAAAGTAAAAAAAAAAAAAAGACATATGATGTATCCTGAGTTGAGCAAAGTCCATTTCAGTTTTTACCCCTGAGGAAATCAGCGAGGAAGCAGCGACTATTAGAAATTTGGAACAATGATTCTGGCCCAGTGGGTACAGGGACACGGCGACCTTCATCAGGACCACAGACATCGTCTATCAGCTCACACACATACCCACTGAGACACACTCTCTCTTACTCATCCTTATTCGTGATAGAAATTGTTTTTTAGGCATCAGTCAATAAATGGCAGGGGAAATTTTTGGGATTGTTTTTGTAGGTGAAACGAACACAGCCGCTCAAGATACAAACTCCTCTGTCTGCCACGCAGGCCTAATGGCAACCCAAACAACTTTTTGCCTCCGGCTACGACATTGATTTCCTGTTATACAATGCATTTGACATGCTTCCTCGGGACAGCTGGATACTTATTCTAAGCTGTCCAAATCTTTAAATATTACACAACCAGGAGTTAGGACATTCTCTCCACACAGGATCAAACTCTGTAGCAGGGGTAATTTATAGGGAAAGAACGTATTTGCTGCTGCAAAATCTGTACTTGTGACCTTCCACTTACATTCTCACCCTGCGGCCTCCCTAATGTGTTGATTTGTCATACAAACCCTGAAAGTGTTAAACTGCTCTGCCAAGATAAAAAAAAATGAATCTCACATTCAACCCATTTTTGGACACTGATAGAGTTTTCTACCCATGTCTGTGTGTGTGTACACGTGTTTTTGTTACCTATTGGGGACCTTTTCTTGGCATAAACACTGAGCTTATGGGGACCAGTTGTCCTCATGGGGACCAAAGACGGGTCATTATGCGTAAAGGTTATGGTTAGGCTGTACATACATCTGTAAACCCAACTGTTAGTGGTTTTAATGTTGTGGCTAATCGGTGTATGTACTGTAACAAAAAAGACACATACTGACGTGTGGAAACAAGTCTGCACACCTTGTAGTAAACTTAATTTACCTGTGACTCACTGAAGGAGACATCAACTGAAGTAATTTTGTCTTTGTCTCTGCTGGTTAGACTTTAATCCCTCTCTCTCTAACGCACATGCATGCGTACGCCCTTATTCACTTTCCTGTTGCTCGCATGTCTCCGAGTCTCCACCTGCACTCGCTTGTTTCGTTTTCACTCTCCATATATCTTGGCCCGTTCCTTTACAGAGAGAACATTGCACTTTTCTGATCACTCTCCCTGAGTCGAGGGTGTGAAGCCCATCGTACCTGTCAGCGCTGGGGGAGAGAGAGAGATCACCATCGGGCAGACATCAAACCAGACTCACTGGGTTGGATGTAATGAGAGGAAGAGAAAAGAAGAGAAGAGGAACGTGCAAAGAAGGAAGAATAAGGAGGAGGAGGTGGAGAGGAATAGGGAAAAGAGAGATAAATGAGGAGAGTGAGTAGACAGAGAGAGGAAAAAATGGAGGGGACAGTAAAGGACAAGTGGAGAGGACATAATACATGAGAACAAAGGGAAGGAAGGGAAGGAGAAATAAAGGAAGAAAGAGAAGAGACCAAGAACAATCAGGAGGAGAAAGGAAAGGAGGAAACATGACAGGAAAAGAAAGCAAAGGCAAGAAAAATGAAGGGAAAGAAGAAAAGAGGAGATGAAAGAAAAGGAGATAAAGAGGGGTCAGAAAGGAAAAGATAAGGGAAGGAGGAAAAGGGGGAGGAGCCAGAGGTGGAGACAGATGTACACACTTGGTCAGCTCTTTGTGAAGCTCTGACAGGTGAACATGCACACTCCCCACCGGAGAGCTGCACACTCGCCGGCCTTTTCATATCTCTGATGTGTGTATGTGTCTTTCTGCTATCACTGGTGTCCGTGTGTGTGTGTGTGTGTTTGTGTGCATGTGCGGGGACTCTGTCTGCACTGTCCAATCAGCCTCGCTTCATTACCCTCTTTGTGATTTTGAATCTGTGTATGCCTGAATTAGCACCGCCAGTGATCCGTGAGTGAAGCGCCACCGAGCCAGGACTCCATTGGTCTTCACCCGTCTGCTGTCACCTCCCGCCATCGACCGCTAACCTGTTACAGTAACATGGTGATAAGAGGGACTGAAAAATAACAGCAATGGAGAGAAAAAATAAGGTGTAAAAAAGAGAGAGGGGAGGCCATCAAATGGGTCAAACAAGGCAAAGAGGAGCGAAAACAAGGGGGAAGATAAAGCAGAAAAAGAGACGGTGAATGAAAGAAGCGGGGGAGCGATTGAGAGTGAACACCAGACAAACCTGTAAAGCAAGTTTTAGAAGGATTCATCTGAAATCGCTCATCGAAATGCTGCTGTTCTCCTCTTGCTAAACAACACCCGTTTGAAGAAGGAACCCACCGCGATCGATAAATATCCATCGAGCAGCCAAAGAGCCCGCCTGCTCTTGTTTGTTTACTTATTCATTCCTGCTGATTTCATTTCTGATGAGAGAGCCATTCGCCTCGCTGCGTTTAAACAAAGCCTGATGTATTCATCTAGTACAAACACACACACACACACACACACAGCAAGGCAGTAATTGCAACCCAGCATTTAATACTCTTTAATTCACCATAACCACATTATGCACTGCTGATATGTTTGTTTCAGAGGCATTTTTTTCTGTTCATCTCAAACAACTTTGTCTGCTTCAATTAATTGGGTAAAGAAAAATCTTATCCAGAACTCTATTGACTCAATACTTCCTGGGAACAACCAAAATATATCCGTAGCATGTAGTGAGTATTACAAACTTTACCCAAATTTGGTCTCAAATGTCTGATAAAATGTAATATCTTGCTGACTTACTCATTGATCAGATATTTCTGGATTTAACTAATATTTTTTTTCTTCCAGTTTTAAACTATTGTATTAAAGTTCTTGTTCAGCTGGTTGTGTTTAAACAACATTTAATATTTGAGAACTCCGGCTTTTTTTTGTTTGTTTGTTTGTTAAAGATGCTATAATCAATATTGTTATACGTATTTGAGAATGGGTCAAAGGACTTATGTGTAATGTGAAAGTGCTCACAGATATTTATCACCCAACTCTACAGTTCCTCTCAGCTCTACGGAGCCATTTAATGTCTCCTGGCTCATTTGTTTTGGTTTAGTCTCACCGGTCTCGTCAACCCCATTTCCAGCTACCAACCAGCAGCTGTTCATAGCGAAAAATGAAGACACTGAACACTACAGTGCCTGCCCAGCATCAAACAGCACAAAGTTAATAACTAGCTGGTGAACATATGGAAGCATTTAGCTAAAGAGCCGATTATAGACCCTTTTCCCCAGCAGCCATATTGACACGAATTGCAGGTAAACACAGGTGTAATTAATGAGATGAATTAAGGTTCTGCTGCATGTGTAGCAGAGCCTTTTCAGTGAGCTAACATGCACAATAGCAGCCTCCTGTCTCTGTTTGACCTGAATTGAATGGAACCTTAATTAGTATCAGTGGTAACACCTGTGTTTACCCCATTATTTCCTTTAAAAATGGCTGCTGTGAAAAGGGACCATTTCCACCAGGGCTTGGTAAAAAGGACAACCCCACCATATCAGCTTCATAAGGCGATAATATGTCATGGGTGTGTTTACTTTGTGTCTCATCAGCCCTGAAGTGGCCCAAAAAAAAAAAAATGCCCCTAAAAAATATCAGTATACTGAAATTCTGGAATCGGCACTAGTATTGGGAAAAAAAAGAAAGAAAAAGATACCCTAACCTACTGCCTCTGTACATGACTGGAAGACATCTGCATAAAAAACGTTTTAGAAACATCGATCCACCTGGCTAATAACCCCAGTGTTGGATTAAATTGCAAGCATGGCGAGTTTAAAAAAAAAGGTGAAAGGCTGAAACTGGAGCTCAAAGTAATCTACTAGATAATGTCTCATTAATCAGTAAAAAAAAGTTAGAAAGGTCACTGAAAACCTCTCCACCTAATGACTGTGCGTGTGTGTGGCCGGCTTTAGTTCTATTCTGATGCACCAGTGTATGTTTTGCTGCTCTTTTTCAAGTCAAATAATCAAACTCACACAGGAAATATAATATTATGACTGAATCAGTTAAAGCATGCCTCGGTACATACAGCAGGCATACAGTGCGTCTCTGTGAGAGTGTAGGAGAGGTAATGAATATCTCTGTGAGTTTTACAGACTCTCAGTGTGACTCTCAAACCCACTTAAATGGCTTCACGCTCTACATCCCTCCCCATCTCCTGTGCCCTGCAACCCCAGGAACTATGCAGTAGGTAGAAAATGAAAGTGAAAAATAAACCCTGCCCATGGGAGATTTCCCATGACATACCTGTTTATGTGTGTGTGTGTGTGTGTGTGTGTGCGTGCGTGGTTTCTTCAACATGATCTGAAGTGGTTTCTGCCTTAATTGTTAGGGTAGGGATAGTAATTGGGGTTAGGGTTCGGTTAACTATCCTGGGAGGGAATGTAGGGAATGTCAATGCCTTGAAGTTATGCTAAAGCAAAATGTGTGTGTATGTGTGTTTTCTCATGCACACTCTCGTGTTGATCCCCTTTAGCTCATGTATTTCCCTTCCTATTCCGTTTCTAATGAGGAACGAAAGAGGCTTTGTAAACAGGAAATTTGTTTTTATGTTTTAATATCTTCAGCACATAATATCTTTCACATAATTCCATTGTGTTATTTTCTACGTAGGAATTTTACTTGTAATTAAAAGGATAGTGAAGGTCCTGGGTTCTTCCTTCACTGGCGATTTGGGTTGGGTATTGTTTAAAAAATTACACCAGTACCAATACCGGTGCCCTTAAAGTGATACAGATACCAATGGAGTACTTCAGTCGATACCCATCATGTAAATGGAAACGTTCAGTTGCACAAGACGCCAGTATGGGTCGTAGCTGCTGTGGTATTGGGCCAATCACATGTTTCAATAAATCAAAGAATGTTTGGGGTGATTGGCTGCGAAAAAAACAAACAGAAATAGTATTTTTTTGTCTCACAGATTTGGATAGAAAAAGTAATCAAAAAGCAGGAATAGTTTGACTGCAGAAGTTTCGATACTACTTGGTACTGGGTTATTCCACTGACGTAAATGAAGACGGACGACGCGTCTCCACTTCAAAAATGAAAGCAAAATGTCCCAGATACGGGCGCTGCCATACACTAATGACATTCATATTGTGCATTTGGAGCCAGAGCCTGCACAATAGTGAGTAGGAGCCGCAGTCTCGAGTTCCCGCCCATACACCCACCCACTCAATCACAAGCAGGGTTTAGCTGTCAGTCATGACGTTTCACCCAGTTTTTATAGCATTAAATAATTAATTAAATCCTAACTGATCACTTGAACATACATCAGTGTGATTTTTTTTTTAAAAGTACCTTAAACGACAGAAACCATCAATGGGAAAAATTTACTTACTTTGAGTTTTTAGTTTGGCCCATGTCCTACCTGATATCATTGAGGGGGAGGAGTTAGTGACCTATACTGCAGCCCACCACCAGGGGGCAGTCGAGATGTTTTGGCTTCACTTTTGAGGAGCTCTCATGTCGTCCATCTTTATATACAGTCAATGGATTATTCGGTTGATAACTCAAGGTGTTGAATACCGACACCCAGTGGTGATAGTGCAGTTAATTTCTTGGTAAGTCAATGACTCTCGTGACTTCAGTTTTTCAATAAAAGTATTACAACAGGAATTTCAAAGTAATTATGTTGTTTTCACCTCCAAATTAATGTTTTATATAAAATGGCTAAACTTGAGGCTGTGTTGGACCCAAATCTTAATAACTTACACTTACACAAGATCACATGGGAGATATTCATCTTCATTCATTTATATTCACATTGAAAGTCATTTACAATTATTTTAGAAAAAAACTTGAAAGGCAACTAATTATTGAAAGTTATCAATAGTGACAAAGGTATCTATTAGTATTAGGTTGTTTAAACTAATATAAACAATAAAATTTTTCATCACATTTTACATTAACTTCATTTTGTGATAGCTAATCACACATTTTGAACTATTTCTGATGATTACCCTTTGGTCTCTTTTTAACATGCCTTTATGTCGACATTGGTTTTTAATTTATGCTTTGAAAAGCCATGAAAGTCAACCATTCAACAGATCTACGTACTATAAACGGAGATAAACATATCTGCATGATTGCCTCTAAAAATAATCAGCCATTTGAAGCTGTTTGACCCAGACACCTCGCACTATAAAAGCAATGTCTCCTGACAGACATAAAGTGCCTTCCATATCCTTTTTTCATGAAAAACGATCCACACTCAGGTGTTCGTGGCCCCTGAACCACCACTTGTCAAGCCAATCAGAGGGTTTGACAGTATCCCTTGAATCGTTGTCCTTCAAGTAGCCTTTCATCTGTCTTCCAGTGCATGCAAAATTTAGACGTGAGAAAAAGGAAATTAATTTTTCACCTGCAGGAGATTTAGATCACAGGGATGCTTACAGAATCGTAATATAAGAAAACTATATATTCATACGCTTGCTTGAATACATGTACTCTAAATGAAGTGTGTCTCAATTGGAATGTTCCTCCTGCTTTCTCCTGTTCCTTTCCTCTGGGCAGACCCAGACTAATAGTACTCAGACTCCTCTCATCTGTCCAGAAATGTATAGTGGTCTATTACAGCTCTCTCTCTCTGTCTCTCTTTCCCCTTCAAGGTTCAAATGAACAGAGCAGTAATGGGAACATCACTCGTTCAGCTCCATCCCCCTATTCTGTTTCCCATCTTTCTCTCGCTTTGCTGGGAGGGAGACCGAAAAAGCAAGACGTTAACTAGGAGGACGAAGTGCTGGCTGGCCGCGTTGTTGAATTATGTGAAAATGCACGCGCACACACACACACATATTGGCAAAGTTGATTTCTGTAGATCAAACTTGAATTGAACTGTTGATATGAGAATTCTGTAGCATATAAAATACCTTAAAGACACGGGAATTTCAAATAAGACGATATTTTTTACTGTATGACATCAATCGATCTGCTGTGTTTTACACCATGATCAGTGTTGGAAGACTTCAAATATCTTGTTTCTAAGCAAACTAGGTCCAAAGTTTCTTCCACATTTTTACCATATTTAATTATGGTTAAAATGTGGAAGAAACTTTATTGTCATTTGTCCAGAGTTTTTATTGGACTGTGAATTGCACCTTCAGAAATGCGGGGCGTTGTGGTAGCAGATGTACCAGTGACAGCCAAGGTTTACTGACATTTGGCTGTTTTCTAGTGTCGATTTTCCACCCCTGATTGTTGAATCTCTGTTTCTGGCAATAATTTTGCTAATGATTATGAGTGACAGAGCTGCAGGAAGTAAATAGCTTCTTCATAGGAGTCTGTGAGCGAGGATTTATTAATGGTTTGTTGTTGTTGCTTGTTTGCCAAAACAAATCTAGGGAGTTTGAGATTCAGGTGTATCCGGAAAGCATGGAAAGGATTTTTCCACTGATTCATGCAGGAGACTGGAATATTTGAACCCCTGTTGGATGGATTGCCGTTTCTACCGTGAAAACTCACACATAACAAGGTGTCGACCAGTGTGAGCTTCTGTGCAAGTTCATTAAAGTTGTTGCACACATTTTTTCCTCTAGCTTCACCAGGAGGTTGACATTTTTGTTATTTTAGTGACTCTACAGAACAGATTGGCATGACATTTGGTACTCACCCCTTTGGTACTGGGGGCTAGTTGCTGCCCCGAGCAAAGGAGCTGAAATATCTCGGGGTCTTGTTCACAAGTGATGGGAAAATAGAGCGTGATATGGACAGGCGGTTTGGTGCAGCATCAGCAGCAATGCAGGCCGTTGTACCGGACCGGTGTGGTGACGAGGGAGCTGACCTCAAACCTCACCTATGGTCATGAGCGGATACAAGCAGCCGAAATGAGTTTCCTTCATAGGGTGGCTGGGCTTAGCCTTAGAGATAGGGTGAGGAGCTGACATCCGGAGAGTAGAGCCGCTGCTCCTTCACATCGAAAGGAGCCAGCTGAGGTTGTTCGGGGTATCTGATTAGGATGCCTCCTGGGCGCCTCTCCAGGGGAGGATATCCCAGGGTAGACACAGAACTCGCTGGAGGGATTATATATCACATCTGGCCTGGGAACGCCTCGGAATCCCCCAGGAGGAGCTGGAAAGTGTTGCTGGGGAGAGGGAGGTCTGGAATTCCCTGCTTAGCCTGCTGCCACTGCAACCTGACCGCAGATAAGCGGAAGAAGATGGATGGTTGGATGAACATTTGGTAGAGGATGAATCCTAATGAGTTGAGATCCCCTGACTTTTTATCTAGTGCTACCAGTAGGCCAAAGTTTTCACTTATCCAGTGATATATATTACTACTTTGTACAAACACTCCCAAATAATTTGTGCATGGGTGTAATGAAGTTTAAGCAGGATAACAAATTCTTCATTTCCGTTTGCTAATCACACAAATGAAACAAAAAGGGGGAAAAAATCCAAGGCACTATTCTCGGAGAACGTATAAAAGCTTTTGTTCATACGTCGTCAAATTATTTTGTTTATGAACAAATACCCGCAAGACTAATGACATTCCTATTATCATTCTTATCATCTTCAGCAGGGACAGAAAGGACAATGAAGAGAAAGAATAAGCGAGCAAGAGAGCAGATGTGTTAGTCCTCAAAGTTCACAGCGCTGATCAGTAAAAGGACAGTTTAACCTTGCAGCCAATGCTACATACAGCATGTTGAGGATGCGAAAGGTTAGGTGTGTGTGTGTGTGTGTGTGTGTGTGTGTGTGTGTAAGAGTGCTGGTATACATGCAGTGTTCTGAGAGGATATGACAGGTCAGTGCAGTGCTGTGCAGAGAGGGGAGATTTGACCTTGGTCGTTTTATTGGATTAAAGTTTTCATTACAGAGTGAGACGTGAGGGAGAGGAATAGGTCAGGGTCATTTCCACAAACTTAATGTGATACTAACAACTGGAATTTATACAGATGATGCAGTGAAATTATGTTGCCACCATAGTGGCAGCTTTAACTGGTTGTTATAATAGTATCAGCTGTCGTTGCAGTTGTATTAAAGCTGGTATCGCTCCTGCACTCGGTGTTAGTGGTAGTGATAATGATCATTTATTTATTATATATTTTTTGTACTATAATTTGCCATCACTCACTCCAACTAAATACCAACAATTGACTCATATTGATTATTATCATATTACTTTATTGTACGCCAAGAATTCACTCATTCAACACTCCAAACACTATGAAAAATGTAGATTCAACCTCCTGCTACTGTACTGCAGTTTGTCTGCCCAACTGCTGAAATATTATTGTCAAAATAATTAAATAAAATCAAGATTCTTGAATTTAAGAATAATCCACAATCAAAATAATTATTTCAGAACCGTATACCTTTACAAAATAACAGTTCAAAAGGCATTTGAGCCAGGAGCAAAACGAGGCTACAGGTTTCGCTTTGAGAAAAAAAAAAAAAAAGCAACAGGAACACAAAGAAGGGTGTCATTGAATGCTCCACAGAGGGTCAAACACATTTGTAACGTGTGGATGAGTTGCCACAGAGCAGCACTACAGGGACTTTAGTGGCTATGTTTGCAGGAACAGGAGTTAAGCAAGATCACAAGGCGATCACAGGCTGGCAAGTGGATGTGAGAGTGGCTGAGGAACAGAGAAGGAGATAAAAAGAAGCTGTAGGGTGGGGGAATACAGGCTGAGGGCGACGAGGAATGATATTTTACAGTTACTACATTCTAAAAACCTGAATGTGTTCACAACAGATCTTTCATTGTGTTCCTGACTTTCTAGCAAACAGCAATAAATCTCCACAGCTATCAACTTACATCCAAACCAGCAACCACCATGCAACATCCTTATCTCGCTCGAGAAACACACCAAATTATCAAGAAACACTTCTGTGCTTTGACACATTCAAAGCCATTTTGTGTGTTACAGTGTCGCTGTTGCCTAGAGGTGAGAGAAGTCTGTCACCAGTTGTATCGCCCACACGAGCTGGGATGTAGGAGAGGATCTCTCCAGTCACAGTCAGATGCCCCTGGGGCTGCTGCAGGTGTGGCTTTACACCACTGTATGACTGTGAAGAAGGGAAGAGCTGAGGAGCAGCAATATGTCAATTTTCTATACATGAATTAGATTAAATACATGCCAGACTCTTGGCTTGAACTAAAAACACTAAGCTGTGACAGGCCATACAGGATCATCAAAAAGGGTTTAGCCTCTTGGGGATATGACTAAGCTCAGCAAATGTTACGATGATCCTCCTTTGATATTAAATATCTTGTGTTTCACATTGAAATTTGTCAGTGCAAGGAAAAAACAACACAATTTAAAGAGGGTTCATCCTCTAGGGAGCAGGAATGTGTTTAGTAAAATCCATAGCAAATTATGTTTTAGATTTTTTTTATTTCTTATGTTCAAGTGGGAAGTTTGGCATCATGGTACACAAACGGACATTAACATAAACCTGCGTTATTCCTCCTTGTAAAACACAAACTGACAACACACCGCATCCTGAGGCAGAACACACAAGCTACACACACACACACATTATATTTTCTGTAGTCCTTCCTGAGAAGTGGCTTCATGCAGGGCGATGGAGTGTCAGTCCTGTTTGGTTGCTGTGAACAGAGAGCAGGTGCAGCAGTCGACAGATGAGCAGAACTGGCTCCCGTGCCTTCTAAATAAAACACCATCTACTGTATATCCACCTCAAACTTTCTCTGCACTTACAGTACATCATCAGCGTAAAACACAAAATCCTCATTTTCTGAGAACTTTTTGGTTTGTGCCAGGTGTTAAATAAAATAAAAATATCAGTTAACATTCACTACTTATCACTCAGTAGGATGATGTTTCACTTTACAAAGTTATTTAAAAATCCTTAACATGTATCCATTTATCATTAAATGAGCAACATCGGTGCCTTAACAACATTTTTAAGATGTTATGATCACATAGAAATTTTAAAGGGTCTGAGGAGAATACCATTTTATGCATTTTTTTCTTTATGGAATTTTCAACGAAAACAAATATTACTTTTTAAGCCTTAAAAATGTAAGTTAACTGAATTTGAAAAGACAAGTTGAGGTAACTTTGTAGTTAGTGTTTGAGCTGACTTGAGCTAACTTTTTAAAGTTAAAACAACTAGTTCTTTCCTACAGTGTATCAGACACCACAGGTGTGTAGCCATACTTTTTTAACATTTCACATCTCAGCGCACTGAACTGCTAAACTTAAAAGCACCATGCTCGAATTCACCACACCACAGACTGTATGAAAGACTAGTATATAAAGACTATGTATGACTTTTGTAGCTGGTGTGGTAGTGGGCCAATCAAACATTGCATGAAATCAGAGAAATCTGCGTACAAAAAGGATTGAATGCAGGTATCTTTTTGAGTAATTTTCAACATACTTCGTACTGGATTATTTCGGTCGATATTTTAAAAAAGGTAGCAAGTACCGATACCTAGTCCTACCGAAAATGAACAACAATCTTATTTCATTTTTTGCAACTTTTTGACAACAGTTTGCTGTAGCATTTGGTGAGATTGCTGCTCTCCACAATAAAATGGGTCAAAGGCAAAGTCAAATTGTGACTCAGTGGGATGTTAAATTTTAAAAAGATCAATTCCCTAAAATGTATTGTAGCAACAGATTGGTCAGCAGTTTAGTGTAAATACTCAGTGGCAGTTTTCAGAGCAACATGATATTCATCCCATATGCCACTTCTGTGACAAAGAGGAGAATTATAAGTAGGACATTATTATTTAGGCTTTTTTTTTTTTATAGATCATGGAACACATTTTGACATTTTGGCCATGTGCTAGATCAGATTGCAGATTATGTTTACAGATTATGGGACACACTGTGTGACATTCAAACAGATGGGACAGATGTTTCTACTAGAAACAGTGTCACCCCCACCTGTTCTTATACATGACCACCAAGCAGAAGCCCACCACAGGGATGGAAGCAGATGGGAGAGTCATACTGGTGATCATGTTCATACTTTCAATTATGATATATATAAATACATATATATTTTCATGGTTATTCAACACTAAGACAATTCCGAAAAATTAGGAGAACAGTCTGAATATTCTGGACTTTCAGCAAAAAGCTGAGTTTAGCTGCTGCTCTCCAGTACAATCCATTGAGTTTCTGTCAAACCCAAAAGTATCCACAAATCAACCTGCCTACATTCAATTTTCAGGTTATTTTCAGATAATATGTAAGGCTATCCTTTGTTTGAAATTGACAGATATTGCAGTATTAAATGTGAGAAGTATACTTAGTACTTTCATGTTGCATTTGTGTCATATTACATTTCCTGTCATAAAGAAATGTTCAGTCAAAAAAAATTCTCTGCAGCCTTTCAATGTGTCGAGATGATCCAATGTTATTTGGCATGTTGGACAAATTAAAATTTTGACCTGATAGGAGGGAAGTTAAGGGATCACCAAAGTTATTTGGATGCATTGTCCAGGAACAGGGTTGGGCCTAAATACAGACACTGACAACAGGACAGGTACGTTCAGTGATCTTTATTAAATGGAAGGCTTACGGGATGTAGAGGCAGGCGAGGGTCAAAACCAGGAAATCAGTCCAATACAGACAAACAAATCTGAAAGAGCTGAGGCAAAATACAAAGTCCAAAAACATAAGCAAAGTCCAGGAAAACAGAGAGGCTAAAACACTGGGAAGGCTGGGACGAAGGTACACTGGGTAACACGATGAACTGGCAAAGAGGGAGGGGAGCACACAGACTTAAATACACAAGGAAGGAAGGTTAACAAGACACAGGTGAAACTAATCAGAGCGGGGCAGACAATCACAGTGGAAGGAAAAGAACAAAGGAAAGGACTACAAAATAAAACAGGAACAGGAAGAACAGCAATCTAGAAACTCAAATGATAACATAGGAAGTAACAAACACAGGAATATAAACTACACACTCAAAAAAAATCATAACACACTTAAACCGACACCATGACAAAAATAACAGAAGAATTTAATTTGCCCAGTGGTGCTAGAAAGAAAATCAAAGTCAGGAGGATTCCTCTGGGGACCATGAATGTCTGTACCACATTTAATGGCAATCCATCAAATAGTTGTTGAGATATTTCAGATATTTGGACCAAAGTGGTGGACTGACGCACCAAGACAGACCAACATCGCCAGCCCTTGAGTCATGCCGCTTGCATGGTTAAAAATAATGTGATTCTTTCTTTTCATATTTCCATCTTTTGCCCACCAGTACCCCCCCTTCCAGTTTTGTCCTCCCATCTTGTCCACAGTTCAGGGCATCCTACAGTGGCTACGAAGTGTGAACCTAAAGCAATGGAGTTACTGTCATACACTGACCTCGCTGTACCACTAGAGAGATGGACACATAGACAGACAAGGGTAAAGTAAATCTCACAACCTCTCCTCTTTGTCCTTTCATACATGACACTATAGAGCGATAAATGTCAACTTCAAGATGAGACACCATACCCACCATTCCCCAATGACAAAGAGAGAACAAAAAAAAAAAAATCGCACATATACAGCTACATAGGCACACAATACACACACATGAGAAAGGTGAAAATTGTGTTTTATGTGTAGAACAGGACAGAAGAACAGTCAAAGCCATTTCAGAGCAAGGCTGCTCATCCCAGAGGATGAAACCCCATCGATAAAACTATAAAATATTGCCTCATTGGCCTGGTTTCCACCCCATGTTCACGTACATACACCCTCTCCACCGCCTCACACTTGTTCCCACTCACATGTATTTGAAGTCCTCATACCAACACGACAAAGTCTCTCGTTTGTCAGTGCATTTCAAAGTGACCCATGTGACTGAATGAGCATTTTCTGATACGCCACCTCTATCGTTGAGGTTTGGTGAACTAAAACTACTCAGTTAGGGTTGGTGAAAGATAGTGGTGAAATATTTGAAAAGTAAACGCTGAGTGCATGAGACAAAGTATGACTCCTGCATCCACCGACTACCCTCTACACTTTTTGTAAATGTAATAATGCCATTAGATTTACACCGAAACACATTAGCAAGTGCAAATTAATTGCATGAACGTACTTTGTAGAGAGAGGGTTGTAGAGGTCATGTCTCCCCACTTGAATTAGTCAGTTTTAGAAGCCAACAATGTAAGAAACCACTGAAAAGCTTTAAGAAAGAAACATTCTGAAGTGCAGATGTCAACAAGCAGATGTATAAAGTAATGATTAAGTAATGAGTCTAGCAGGGCTTCATGGTGAATTCAGCACCTATGTGAGGGTTTTGGGTTTAATCCCTGGTCCGACTTTTAAACCTTGATGTATATTTCAAAGCTGATATCAGCCTGGAGTGAAGACTGCAAAAAAAGCTCTCAGAGAGAGGCTCGGAGTGTGAAGGGAACTTGTTTGTATGTTGTTGATCCTTGTCCCTTGCCAACACCTGGAGTAAATTAATGTCCCACAGCAGGGGAAAGTGAAAAAATAACACTTTTCCTGAGGCTGTAAGATGGTACTTCACGAAAGTACAGAGATAAAAGAGGAAAACAAGAGAGGTCTGGAGGAAAACAGGTTCTTGGAAAGTTCTGAGCGCAGTCATTCTTGTAATCACTGTCACCGAATAACCTCTACTTCCACCTTGAGTATAGGTTCCCTTTATACCTTTTCACATGCACCAGATTTCCTACATTTCCTATCACAATCAGTGTCATGAAGCTTAGTCAAGCCACCTGTGCCTAGTTAGGCAGAGGGTGGAGGCATCAATTAGTGGGTCTATTTCTAATTTAATCAACAAGCTCTGAAATAAAACATGTTTTTCCATATCCAGGTTTATATGCTTGTTTTTGTGTCTATCAACTTTGGTGATGTTTTTCATATTATCTAACTCATTTTCCTCCTTTTTCTACCAGTTATTGTGGTCTTTGGTAAGCTGGGCTGCAGAGGAAGGGGAGGGCCCGGTAATCTCTTCCCCTCTCTGGGTGACCAGACACTGTAGGCTAGTTCAGTAAGGAGTAAGGGGGCATAAATTCATCCTGGGGGAAAGAGTCTGTTGATAGGTGCTTACTTTAAAATGTTGTTAGCATTTAAATTTTTGTTATGTTCCTGTTGAGACCATGTGTCATGTTATATGTCCCTCTTTGGTTTACATAACCCCGTGCAATGGTTTAGTCCAATTAGGGTGGGGCCGGGAGGGGTAGCCTATAAAAAGCCACTTAGGCATTAACTGTGGGAGAGATGTTGTCTGTAGCAGCCGGTTTTCAGTTACTCCTTTTTTAGCCTGTTTGGTCCTTGTTTACTTTCCCACGACCACTGCCTTCTTTCTTCATGGACTTCTAGTCCAACATCTTGCTACTCTCCTCCAGTGCCAGACACCCACACTAAAATCCCTTTTCCATGCAGAATTACTATCAGTAATGATACAAGCATATTTGAACAAATGGCCAAGGTTGTTAATGGACAGGACGGCATTTATTTGTTCGTCTGCACAAGGTCTATTGTCAGTGAAACGTAAATTGAATGTTTTGAGCATTTGAAGAGCAAAGCTGTCAATATTCAAGTGAGGGCAGCCTCCGTACTTGTACTACACCTGCTCAGCACGCTAGTACCTGGGTGATCCTAATCAGTTTTGCTCCCTGCTCTGCAGTCTGCACAGATTACGGGACGCATCAGTTCGACCCCACTGTCGGACAGATGGGAGCCCAAAGGGTCTTCCAGAAACAGCACCTCCAGTTCCCCCCCTGCCTGTTCTGATACACGACCTCCAACCGGTAGCTCACCACAGGACTGATGACAGACTGCTGAGAGAAATGGGGGAGAGGGGGAGGGAGCTGTGGAAGCCAGTGGGGGGCAGTTTGAAATGGTCGTACTGCCGGTTTGCTTTTTTTTTTTCCTCAACAATTAAAAATTGTGTATATTTAATATCGACCTTCAAGGCAGCCTGTAGTTTCAGTTCATGCCAGCGCAGTATGAACATCAAGTTGCAGAGACCTGAAAGCTGCTTTCGTTTTTGAACACTGTGGTCATGTTGTGGGCATCAATGTGCAAGGAAGGGCTGTTTTAAAAAAACAACTCTTGCTTGTATTCATGGGGGCATTGACATATTTTTAAAGCTGCGTTATTAGGTTTTTGGCCGAAGTATGTAACCAACCGGGCAGATGAACCAG
This sequence comes from Hollardia meadi, assembly GCA_037974645.1. Classification (NCBI taxonomy): domain Eukaryota; kingdom Metazoa; phylum Chordata; class Actinopteri; order Tetraodontiformes; family Triacanthodidae; genus Hollardia; species Hollardia meadi. The sequence continues at coordinate 110,328 of JBBPCS010000102.1, read as the reverse complement.
TATCATATCATGGCTTATAAAGTTCTTTTGGAAAATGTGTCCATTTCCACATACAGCAACATTAATATTCATTCAGAGCTGTATTTCTGACCACCTGGGGGAATGTAAGTTCAATACTCACTGGCCTTTTCCCTTTGGTTTCTTCTCCACCAGCTGAAGAGGCAAATATCTGACCCTTTAGTTGGCAAATGCTTCAAAATATTCACTAAAGATTTGGTAACTTTGTCTGTCATGCTGTGCAGGTAATGAACAGTGGGCTTATCAGAGCTTGTTTGCAGAAACCAGCTGCCTTCTGCTGCTGGAAACGCGGTTGAAGAGAGTTTGATGCTGGAAAGCATTGCATGCATGAGCTACATTATGTCTAACATTCTAAAAATGGACCACATGATAATTTTCAAAACCTCAAACTTTGGAAATTGTGTCGCGCTACGTCCTCTGTTCAAGTCGTCCAATACTGACGCAGACGGCTTTACATTGCTGGCACATTGAACCCTTGTGCGTCTGGATAGGATGCGAAGGGCCGTGACAAAACATCAATACCTGACGAGTTGGGCATGAGAACGGGAAGGGAAGGGGACAATAATCATAGCAAAGTGACAAAAAAGGGGGCCTTGGTAAGAATAGTCGTTGTTATACAGGCCATCCAGGAGAATGACTGTAACCATTTATTTAGGCACAAAAGGGAATCTTTATATTGAATCACACAGATAAGTTCAATGCTGTCAATTCATTATAAAGGTAAGTAAGTCTCTGCCATGTTAAGTACAACACCTCTGCTGCCTCCATCACACGGCTCTCCATCCACACTGGTGTCTGGCAAACATCCATCAGACAAACAGCCTCACCGGACGCACGCCGAAGGTCAGAGTTTGACAGCGCAAGATGAGGCGTTGATCAAAGTGACAGAGCTAAGTAGAGTAAGGTAACGGGGTAGTAGGTCACTCGCAAGGAGACAGAGGTGGTTTTTACACAGTGACTTACCTCAAACAAACCTCTGGCTGTTGCTTTTTATTTGTTCTGTTTATTTGTTTTTAGTTCAGGTATAATAAGAATTTGTCCATCACAACCGGCTTACATATCAATCTTGACAGGTTTGCTTGAGGCTGACAAGAGTCTGACTTTTGCTTGATAATAAAAATAAAAAGTCAGTTGTCAACAAACATGTTCCTCACACACTGTACAGTCTATGCTCAGTTTATTTGGCATCCCAAGATAGATATATATATATATATATATATATATATATATATATATATATATATATATATATATATATATATATATATATATAT
>JBBPCS010000102.1:73785-108936 GCA_037974645.1 Hollardia meadi | reverse complement strand
ACACACACACACACACACACACACACACACACACACACACACACACACACACACACACACACACACACACACGACATTGAACAGTTACGTTTGGGTAAGAAAAAGGCATAGACCTGGGGCGTGTGAGAACACAACATTAAGCTTGAATCCAGAAGGGCACAACAATCAACATCGTCAAAATTTTTTACTCAAATATGTCATTAAATTGAAACAGATACAGTGATACAGTTTTTACATTACCATTAGTCACCCTCAGCTTTTTTTTCCCTTTGCCCACTAAAACCAGTCTTTTCCCTACATTCTCAATCACAGCATTACTGTGAGGTTGAGCCCATAAAAATGCCACGTTGGCTTGATGTTTCACTTTCTGAGCCTTCATAACCACTGAAAATTACCAAACTGTATATACTCATAATGCACAAACATTAGAACAGTGTTGCATTCACAGTGAGCATCCCGACTTGACGATAACACAGCACGACGGTGAGCTAACGTGGAAACACTTGACAGAACAGAACACGCGCCGTACACGTCGAACAATCTTTGGCGTCCGTATGTCTCAGAGCCTGTCAGTCAGTCACAGAGGAGACCTGTGTGAAGACGTCCAGCGACCGTCTCCATCACACTGCCTCACAATCTTGCCTTAATGTCAGTCACTGAGCGGGTTAAGTGTTCCTCTCCAGGATCAGCTGGTTCGGGGTGTCAGTGCTGGTGTTGAGGATAAATCTGGGTAATGGCTCAGTGTCGGCGAGTGCGCTGGCTCCCAGCGCCTGTGGTGGTGATGTAGAGGAGGGGCTGGGGCTGCCGCAGCTGGGTCCCCCGTTTCTGGTTATTCATGTGGGCTGTGGAGGACTCTGCATTTGAGCCTGTAGAGAGACGGGGAAAAACAAAGCTCAATAAAAAAAAAAAAAAAGTTATAGAGGAACGCCACTGAGTCTGCATTGGCAGTGACAGCGGTTTCACCTGTTTGCTGGCTGCTGTGGGGAGCCCTGACTTTGGCGAGAGGAGGGACCCCTCTGTACTGGGGCCGGAGCATGGGGGCCTGGGGCTGGCCGTTATTGTGGAGATGGGGGTCTGAAGTGCTGTCCAGAGGACGGAACCTCTGAGCGGTGGTTGTCTTGGTTTGAGGCAGCTGCGAGTGAGAGGAGGAAGAAATGATGACACCCAAACATTTCCAAAACCCAACGAAAATCTAATACGGTGCTGTTTAGGCCTGGTAGAACTAGACATTATCACTAAATGATAACTACACCAGGGAAAACCAGGCTAAAGGCCAAGTAAATACCAATGTTGTCTCTGTTTCTAGATGTGTAGGTTGTCAATAATTTGCATACATGTTAGCCAGATATGCTAGAAATCAACAATTTTTGCATTGTCACAATGGCGGATTAAGTTCTCACAAAAACCTGATGCAAGATAAGCTGGATGTAGACTGTTTTTGTTTTATTTGTTTGTTTTTTTGTGTGTATTGTGTAAAGTATGCTATCGATTTGTGTATACTGTACATCAGTGGTCTCTCATGATAATAATAATGAGAAAAGAAAAGAGGACAACTATAATAATATCATACTCACTGCTTGACCAGTGACCTCGAAAGAGCGTGAGCGCCTCTTCTTGCGGCGAGCCTCGAAGTCCACTTCGCGGGGCGTTTGGTTCTTGATGGCGACCTGACGGTAATGTGGCCGCGTCCAGGTGACCTGCAGGCCGGGCCCCTCACCTGTGCTGCTGGACAGGTTATCATCCGAGGTAGCGTGTCTGAGCTCAGGGCTCGGCTGCCTGCCGCGCCGCATCGGCAAACCTCTAGGGGGCGCCTCGCTCAAAGAGAGGCTGCTCTTCTGCTTCTTGGGGTCCAGGGGAGAGGGGGGAGGGGGTAACCGCAAGGCATCCACCTCCAGGGCTTTGGAGCGTCGGCGGGCTGCTTTGACCACAATGTTCTGGACCCCCTTTAGGATCTGTTGCCGCTCTGTGGAGACGCAGGAGATGTTAATTTATTCACTCTTTTACCCACTTGTAAAGAGAAAACTCAAAATGTTTTTTTTTCATCATCTGTCAGGGCTGAAGTGAATATTAGTTGATTGGAAGAATAAAAATCCACAATTTTGATAACCAAAGAATCGCTTTCGTCATTCAAACATTGGAAAATGCTAATAGGGGTGTACGTTCTGTTTCCTCTCCCCTACTACTGTCCCAGATAAGATATTCCAGAAACCATATCAGACCATTGGATTGTCCCTCCACTAACACGGCCTGCACATAAACTCGTTTGAATATCTTACCAGTTCGTGAAAGGAGGATATCGGCACCCGCCTCGCTGCTCTCGGGTGATGAGTCCAGGTGGCTGCTGACACTGTGGCTGAGATGGCTGTAGCTCAGAGAGCTCTCAGGAGCCAGCGGCTGTAGCTGCAAACACGAGATGCAGAGCGCCACATTATGATCAGATATTCACTGCAGTCCTTTCCGTTGAGTCGAGGGCAGATTGAGTGCCATCTTAATCACTCCTGTGCCCCTCCAAAATTAGATTTTCACTTTGAAGAGGGCATTTGGTTTCTAGCACTCCTAACTCTTTCTTCATCTCGTCTATGAGTCACACTCCTGATACATTTGCACAGAAGGAGAGAAGATTACCGGCACAAATACTGCCTATTAGAATTGTCCTCACCTCTCTGTTGCCCTTCCCGTTAATGTGGATGGGAGGCGGCGTCATTACAGCCGAGTTTTTCATCTGCCTGGCGTGAGGGCTGTTCTTAAAAACTCTGTTATTGTCCCTGACATGGGGGAAAGACAGAGATAATATTACTGTTAATGCAGTCTTTGTATGAATTCTAAATGGGAAACATTTAAACAAGATGTCCTCTTACAGCTCGGGCTCAGGCAGAATGGGGGGCAAAGTGTGCCTGCGGATTTTGGCTTGGCCGCGTCTGTTATCAGAGCACATGTTGCGCACACTCTCCTGGTCTGAGTCCATGTCCTGCATGTTGTCACGACCCTGACCGGGTAGGGTGATCTTGGGTAGAGAGCCCTCCTGGAAACGAGAGCAGTCTGATTAATTTGTATCTATATTTGTCTAGGCCACCTTATTGATCTCTTTATAAATTAGTTTATTAATTAGTTTTTTCATGCAGGGGCTACCTTGATGGTGTGTCTGGTGGTCACCTTATCCAAGGCCATGGCTCTGTCCAGTTTCCTCTCATCCAGCTCCCTCATGTACATATCATACAGCTCCTGCAGGTGTGGAGGTACTAGCAGACTGTGGTCTGGAACGCACAGGCACACACACATATATAATTCAGTAAACAAGAAATTCACTGAGCCTAAAACAAAACACCAGACTAGAGCTCAAAGATTTGTTTTGTCATTATCATTGATTATGCAGGTTATTGTCTTTTGTCAGAACAACAGTTTAAAATAAAAAAAAAAAAAAAAAATCATCAAATGCTTGAAAAATGACTTAGATTTCACTACATTATTGCCATTTCAATGTAGTTGGTCACAAACACATGCGATAAACACCTTAGAACATAAAAGCAATTTAAGTAATAGTAATAATAATAAATAATTAAAACAACACTCCCACAGGGAAGCTATCAGTACCACAACAAGCTGTAGTGTATACCACTGTATACATGCCTATCCTTACACTGTGTGACAGACTGGAATAATAGTGGCACATTAATGATTTATGACCTGCAAACTTAAGTATCAGATAGGGAGTGGGAAATACAGTCAGACAGTGTAAAGTGAGTATAACAGTGGAGACAAAACGCGTCCCTGCTGGGGGGCACCAGTGTTAATAATCAGAAGCTTGGAAAGCCTGTTATTAACTCTGACCACCTGCTTCCTCCCCCTGTATGAAAACAAAGACCCAGTGACCCAGAAACATTTGGACTCCCAGTTGAAGAAGTTTATCATACAGCCTGAATGGCAGACTTGTATTAAATGCTGAGCTCTAATCAACAAACGTGTTGAACAGCAAACAGATATTTCATTTCGCCGCTGTTTATAATGCTGATAGACTCACCATCAATGAACTGTCTCTGCTGCTGTATGATTTCGTCACACAGGTGTCGGTGCTGCTCGAAGCGCTGCACCACAAAGTTTTTCTGCCGGATGACGTTGTCCTTGAGCAGCGCGTGGGACTGCATCTCCGCGTTCTCGATCTCCAGCTCGTGGACCTTGCAGAGGAGGCCCAGGACCTCGCGCTGCTCCTCCGAGCTCACCCGCCGGGGCAGCAGCTCCTCCAGGCGCCGGCCCCGATCACGGAGCTCCAGAAATCTGCGCTCGAGCAACGCCTTGAGGATGAGCAGGAAAAAGAACGGTCTAATGTGTGCACATTTTGTTTCCTATAGAAGCAAGTAGTTTCTATATTCTAGAGAAACAAACTAAAGTATGTGAGACTTTTCCTGTTAGAAAATAAATTAACAATCCCACCTTCTGTTTGTGGATCTTTTTCTGTTCAGCCATGAGTGTGACCAGGTTTTCTCGGGCCATCGCCACTTCCTGGGTCTCTGTGCTGTCCGGAGGGGACTCCGGGGAGTCGGAGTCCTTCTCGCTTTCGTCCTTATTGACACTTTCCTTCCTCCTTTCAGCTCGCCACTTCCTCCTGCGCCTACGCCGCTCCTGCTCCCAGCTAGGAGATAAAAAAACAAAACATGCCAGCTCAATTTAAATGAAAACATTTCAAATAATCATCTGTTTTTGAAAGATTATCTGTGTCCATCAAACCAATGGTTTGGCCAATTTCACCAGTGAGACTTAACTGGTATAATTAATACTCAGACAAATCTTGATAAAGTCAACTCGCAATCTTTTTGTCCCCTAACTGGATTCCTGAATGTCACACAGGAGATTACAGATTACTGTATGTTTGCTGTAAGACAGGAGAAGACGGCTATAAATCCTAAATACTGACTCTGCGATGGTTAGCAGGTATCTAGATGTGTCGATCTGGATCTCCATGTTGCTGTTTTCCAGCTCCATCAGGCTCCTCCTGATCTCCATCTGCTGGCGGAAAGCATCCAGGAGCTGTTCCCTCAACTGATCCATCTCCGCCCGACTCTGCTGGCTGGAGTGGGCCTGGACCTCCGCTGAAATAGTCACAGACAGATTACAAATATTAGAAAACAGCTTAATTTAGAAGATAAACTGTACCTGGAGGAGGTACTGGACAGGACGGAGGCAGTGTGGACAAAACTTTACCCTGGACGTGGCGGATGTCAGCCCGGTCCGAGTTCAGCTGGCGGCTCGCCTGATCCGCGATCTTCTTCTTTAGCCGCTGGATCTCGCAGCGCAGGTCGGAGATGATGTTGGTGTACTGAGCAATGTGGTATGACACATTTATCAGGTTCTTCTTTACCTGGTGCGCATGATGAGAGACAGGAAATAATTAGGTATTTGACACGAAAATGCTTGTGCATCCCCAGAGGCTGGGGAATACACCAGGGTTCAGTGTCTTGCCTGAGGACACGCTGACTGCAGGGGTCAGGGATCAAACCACTGACCTTCCGATCAGTGAACGGCCGCTCTACTTCCTCAGCTGCCCCGAAAGTGTATCTTCTAAGTTCAAGTGGCTTAATTTGTAGCGCTTTTATCCAGTGCACTTTACAATTTGCCTCTCATTCACCCATTCACACAGGACAAGAGGAGCTGAGGACTGAATCGCCAACTCTGTGATTAGTGGACGACCAGCTTTACTTCCAGAACTACAATAAATACTATGATTATACCTGGATCTGCTTTATTGGCAACAAATATCTGTAGTAAAAAGCTGTAATAATCTACTCTTCCTCACAAAGATAATAGTAAAAAACACAATATTAAAACATGTAATATCACTGTATAGAGAACATATGGAGGCTAAAAGATGACATGTGTCCTGAGCTCACCCGTGTTCGAATGCTTTTGGCACGGTCGGCGTACGTCAGCGTGTTACGAGACTCCTCAAAAGCCACAGTGGCGGGGCTAATATGGGCTATCATGACAGTCCTGCTGTTCCCGCCCAGTGAGTCCTGTCAATCGAAGACATCATTACATGAATAATAACACGAATCACAAAAAAGAGCTGAGTCGGTCGCCTGCAAGTTAAAGGGCTGTACCTTCAGTAGGCGAGTCAACTTGCTGTCTCGATAGTTGACATACTTGGTGCCATTTTTGTCACTCAGGGCGTTGATGCAGTTGCCCAAAGCCAGGAGGGAGCGGTTGATGTGGGCCCCCTCTTTCAATCGCTGACCCCTATTCTGAGTCTAACAGAGAGACAGATTTAAGCATTTTTTTTTATTCTTGCTTTTATTACAGAGCAAACAGTGGACGACTGATTGGAAATGAGGGTGGAGAAGGATGGAGAATAAGAGCTAGATTTAACCAGGGACTTTGTGATGGTCAACGCCTTAAAGGCATTGAAACTCATTCTATTAATCAACTTCTTACTATGAGGATTGTGATTCCACATCAACACAGTATTGTCTGATAAAGTGAGAACGATTGTATTTCACACAAGAGATTTCTTTTTATCTGGTTTGAAGTGATGTCACATGCTTCCATGAACCAATCAACCTTTGAATAGGAATCTGGGTTTTCTTGTCACTGTCTAAAAACCTAATTAAATCATTCCCACACAGTCCTGATGTCGAGTTTAAATCTCTTAATAAATAATACCTAAGGATATTTTTTATTTTTTATTAATTGTTGACTCTTTAGTCATGGATATTCAATGCTACAGAGCAATACTTAAGAATTCAAACCAAATTTTCAGGGGCTTCCATCAGAATGATTCATCGTCTGCACATACAGGCTCTTGGCTGTTTCTTTCAGAGTTGTTGTCATGTTTCCACTCATGTCCAGGAGATGGCATTACCTCCTATGTTTGGTCTACTGATATTTGGCTGAACTAAATCGACTTTTAACTAACCACATGCACTCTTGAGAGGCAGAGAAAATGTTCCCTGTGGCCTCATTCGACAAACAACTCCTTCTCCTGCTCAGTTACTAATGGAGGCCATATGTCCTATTCATCAATAGTATGGCTGTGACCCTTTCAGACGGTCGCCATTGTAAATAAGTGCTCTCACTCACCGACTGTTTGCATGCTGTTCTTGTATTGTGCAAGGACGTGGCAGTGTTAACATGGGCGACAATGACAAACCATTCATCTGCCCGACAAAAGCAGACTCACACTTGAGAAACTGCTGACAACTAACTAATCAAACACTTTTGAATTTTCTCACTTGACTGTTTAAAAAGAGAAGGTCAAAGCTATAATATAACCCAGAAAATGAATTGGCTCACAGCATTTCTTTCTGATAACACAGCCCTGTTCTGCTCCAATTAAATACAGACTGAACTGGTGTGACACCAGAGACAATATTCTCAAACAGAGCAGCTGATGGTTTGTTTGGTAATCAATAAACTGCTTGTCTTCAATACATGATTTCTTTTTCTTTTTAGTGTATTTGCCTCTTTGAAAAGGGTATGTTTTAGTATTAACCCATACATACATGCATACATGTATTTTTATTTCTTTTTATTTTCATCTTTTTCCGCTAGTTTGCCTGTCGCTTGTAAAAGGGAAAATTGACAACATGATGGCTGAAGGTTGGTTAAAGGAATATACCAACATTCTGGGAAAATAAACTGGAGGGACGAAGATCTGATCACAATGATCACTCACTCTTTTGATAAATAAACTGTTTGATCCCTTGTCATGTGACAGAGAAAAACAAAAAAACAATCTCCAGTGGTGGAAGAAGTAAAATTCCTGCAGTGAAAATGTTACTTAAGTAAAAGTTAATGGGTATTATCAGCAAAATTTACTTAGAATATGAAAAGTCAAAGTACTCAATACAGAGTTTTACACTATTATATGTTAAATTATTATTGATGTGTTAATATGGAAGTATCATTTTATTGTTGCAGCTGATCAAGTTGGAGCAGACTTTTATTTATACCATACATCATATGTTACAAGTTCGTCACATTGCTTGTATGTAAAATCTTACTTTCTAAAGTGCCTGCTAGCTATAGTTGTCAAATAAATGTAGTGGAGTGGAAGTATAAAGCGGCATGACATGGAAATACTCAAGTAAAGAAGAAGTACATTCCATCAGTACCGATGACAGTTTTAACTTTGCTTTTGCGAGGCTACAGAATGTTGGGTTGCACTACAGAATGATCCCATTCACCAAAAAGGTTGGTGAATTACTTTAATAAACTGGGCCATGAAGGCAGATATAAAGAGGCTTTTGTTAAAGTCTCTTGAGGTTTATGGGAACCTCAATCCTCAGACTGCTGTAAAGACTACCAAGCATCCTCAGTGCAGTTGAGTCCAGACACTCACAAAGCTGACACTTGTAGTTTTGAGAAATGTGTCAGTACAAGAAAGTAGAAATTAAAGTAGCTGACAAGAGTGAATGCACTTTAACACCAAATACAGTGTGCACCTGCACAACTGCCAATCAAGCATCATGTCAAGACATTTTAACACCTCCCGACTGATACACACACCTGTGCTGCTCGTTCGGAGCCGGCGAGGTCGATCATGAAGAGCCGCGCGAAGCGGACCTCCTGCAGGACGTCTCGACACCGGCTCTGCTGCTTGACAGCCACCTGCAGCACTGCATGGGAGCGAGATGACGTCTGATTGGCGGCTGTTGGCTCCTGTGTGCGCTGCTTGTTGCCCTTCATCAGTAATTCCATGATCTGAAAAAGCACAGGTGGAGTTCTCCGTCATGTGTGGGTCCAGTTGGGCTGGATTAAGTCTGAATGTTTTGATTAGAACAAATGAGAAGTTGTGTCATGCATGGTTGGCTGGCTTGTCTAACCTCTTGTGCATTGATGGTAGACACCTCTGTGATGCCAGCAACCTGAATCACTCCTTTTGAGTCTTCTCTCAGGTCCAAGAAACCTGAGGATGGGTTCAGCAGGTCACGGATCATCTCATTGTAGATCTAAAAAGACAGATAAAAATAAAAAAATGTCAGTTGAACACAAATTGACCAAGTAGCTTGTGAAGCTAGAGTAGTTAAATGGAACACATGTCAGATAAATTTACAAGTTTATGTATCTGCTCGACATCTTTAAGTTGTGTTCCTTTGAGTTATACACAACTGGGAGTGTGTTTATGTCCATAGAAAAGGCTCCATTCAGGCTTTCAGGCCAGATGCAAACCTGGTACAAAAACATAAAGTGCCATATTTTCAGCAACCTGTCATTTAGACACCACAGCTTGCTGGGTGGCGGGCTGTCATGAGCCAGTGTCAGTGCTCCTCTTTCACAAAAAGAAAATTCTGGTGAATTCTCTGGACTGACATTGATGGTGCAGTGAAAGCAGCTAAACCCACATGAAAGCTCACTGCAGGAAGTGACATCCTGGAAAGTGACCACTATAGATGACAAACCACTGGAGGGTTGGAGCTGTAGACGGTCGACAGTTCTTATTTGTCAAGCAGAGCCCAGCCATAAACTCCAAAAGGGGGTTGCTCTTATTGACTCTGACATTTGGATGTTTGTTCTATTATTTTTTCCATATGTACTCTTTCATTGCTGCTGAAGTTTGAACTTGTCCAAGACTCTACAGCCACAAGGCACAAAGGTGCTTTGAGCTAAATGCTAACATCAGCATGGTAACATGCTCAAAAAGATTCTAGTACTAATACTAGTTCATACAATGTTTATCATGTTCACAATCTTATTTTTGCCGGTTAGAATGCTAACATTTGTAATTAGTGCGAAACTACAGACATAGGCTGATGTCGGGCTCGATGATGAGGCATTTTGTTATAAACCAAAGTACTGCATAAATAAAAATTTTAACCTGCTGATGGTGCTAGATGAAATATCAATGAGTGACCAAGGTTATTACAATTCATCCTGAGCAGGACATGCAGCCTGTATGAAGTTTGATGGAAATCCATCCAACAGTTGTTGAGATATTTCAGCATGAAAATGGTGGACCAACAAAAAGACAGGCTAACACTGCCATCCGTGTTGGTAGTGCACAGGAGCGAAAAAGGTTTCTCCTTTCATTGAGGTTGGTAAATGTGAGAGGAGATGGGAAACAAAGCCGAAATTAACACAAAAGGAAAAGGAAGAGCGAGCACTACATGCATGTTGAGCAGTACAGAATAACTGAAGGTGACTTTCTTGTGTGCTGTATGAGATTCTGGACATGTGTTTGAGAGAGTGCACATGTGAGAGTGCGGGAGCAGATGTGTGCACTGGCTGTAAAATGGCGTTTAACCTCTTTGTGGCGAGGCGGCAGCGGCAACAGATTGCTCCCTGGAAACGGCAAACACACACGTCACATATGCAGCCTTGTGTCAGGAGTTCAATACAGGTCAGAGTACATCCAGACTCCATAATGGGCATTTTTAATAGGAACATTTTCACTTCCAACCACCCACAGTGCTACTAAAGAGCAATGCTTAAGTAACACTGTCAATCACTGAATAATGATAGCGTTTGGCACTGAAAACACAAAATGTCATTTCAGTGACAGATGCAAACCCTCCTCCCAGCAGGCAAAATTTGTACCCAACTGCTTACATTGTGCCATTTTCATTTTCAGTTGCAGATGTTTTTCATATCTGCTCTTTCTTTTATATTAATCATCTGCTTCTATCTTTACGGCTTTGTCCCTTTCTTTTCTTTCTCTCCCAACACTCTCATTTCCTTTCCTGACACCCCGAAACGTTTTTGTACAAATCTGATCATTCTTCTCTGTACTCACGCTGTCATCTTTTGCAGGATAACGACTTTTGGGAGCAAAGCCATGATGGACAAATTACTCACTTTAAATTATTAAAAAAGATCCTGAATTAGTTCACAGCCGACAGGACCACAGATGGCTTCTGTGCAAAAAAAATACAGCTACAGTATGTAAACTAACTGTTGTGTTTGACAACATTTGTACATCTTGTCCAAGCTAAAGTGGTGTTGAAGTTAACAGATAATGAGCATCCTCAAATTTTGAGTGCTGGTCATCACTGATGTGCCTGACACACCATGCTGACCTCAAAGAAGTGATGCTAACAAAGGGTGAGTGGTTTAAAAGCTTTCAGTCACCCTCACGTTGCCTCACTGCAACTCATTTTATTTGTGAAAGGGTTGCTCTTGAAAGGCATGAACTTTAATTCTTGGATTTTATTGAGTGTTTCTTCAGATTTAAAGGTGAGGTCTTTGCAGATGTGCAGTTCTCGTGTTGCACATTTTGAAGTCGAAGTGCTTGAACCTTCCAACTTGACTCAACACGGGGTTTTTTTCTCCCACCAGCTCTGACACAAATTGGAGCACTTATCTAAAAAAAACCCTGTATGTCAGATACACTTTTCATGAGTTAATAATTAATGAGTTGTCATGAAAAAAGTACCCAACCCTGCAAATGCACCCTACACTGGCTTTTTTAGTGTGGAATATTTTTCCTGTAAACGATTAAACAAAGAAAACACATAAACACACACATCTGTCACTAACTGCCTCCACTGATAATATGATACGACAAAGCTTCTACATGGTCATTGATAAGGGGTAGTTAGGGGGAAACAAACAATGGTTTAATGATGTTTCAGTGATGCTCTGCAGCCCATGATCACCTTTTCAAAAAGTATTATTTTAAAAGATTAGAACTTTCTTTTCAAGGTAGCAGCAGCAACCCTTTTGGGAAAGGGGCCAAGGCAGCGCTGTTCAACAATAACTCAAAAGGAAAGTGCTTTATATAATACATAAACAAGGTATGAAGACAGGATATAAAAGAAACACAAGGAATATAAAAGCACATATGCAATGTGGAATCAACAAGTTCTGCAAAGTCCGTTCATCTGCGTCTATAGGCCTGAGGATGCAAGCTCAGCTCATTTCAGATGGGAAACAAATGCCAAGTTAAAGTAAAAGGACACCAGCCGCGTCCGCCTGCAATTGGCATTAGCTAACAACCTCAGATCGTATCAGTTTGAACAGATGACTGCGAAAGAAGAGCTTCTAATTGTGACACTGACAGAAACTGAGATGGATAAATCTTTGAGCTCTGACTAAGCGATCAAGTTAATGGCTACAACACTTTCGAGCCCCACATCTGGATAATTAAGAGATGTGTCACAGCTGTCGCCGTAATTTGATGTTTCTGTGAGCTCGAGAAGAGAGAATACATCTTTAGAGACATGGTGTGGAAGAAAGTCTGACCTCCAGATAGGACATGGAGACGCTATACAGCATGTCGTCGCTGGTCTCCTCAATGGCACGGAACAGGTCGTTCAGCGTTCGAACGTAGATGCCTGGCTCCTTGTCTGTCCCCAACATGGTGTATGTCTTCCCACATCCTGTAAACATTAAAGAAAATGTAAGAACAAACACATATTTATGGCCTGTCATGCTTACATGTGTGCCCTCAGTTGAATCACCCACAGCTTGATAGATTATTTATCCAGGGATGAGGCTGACTTTGTTTTAAAGGGTGGTCGTTCTTTTAGGTGGGATTTCTGTTTAAATTCTGCAAATTAACTTTATATTGTTAAATTTATCGGGTTTTGTGTACATGGTCATTAGCTGTCTATGACACGGTCATCTTTGTTTTCTAAAAGCCAATTATTTGTCTTGAAAAGAATGAAGAATACAACATTTGATAGTTTTATGATGGCATTTACTTTTTCTCATAAGGTTTTTAGACTTTTTGATTTATTCTAAAAAAGATCACAGATTGCTTTGAAAATAAGCCAGTGGCTTGTGTGATATTCATTGATTTTTAAAGTTGTTATCGTCAATATTTCTTGTTTTAAGAATGTATAATGTGAAAGGTGTCCCTTGTAGTCTAATTGTTTTTGTTGCTTGTAACTTTCCCGTCTTGGCTGGTTCTCACTGCTCTCATCAGCTTTTATTTGTGGTTGTTTTCAGACACAGCTCATTTCAGCCCAAAAAAAAAAAAAAAAAAAAAGCTTTGATAAAACCACCTTATGTTACGTGGCCAGCACCAAACCAGACAAACAAATTTAGTGACTAGCTGGTGAAAAATAGCTGAGCGGAAAAACAATTGACCACAGTTACAAGAAAAGTGAATGTCTCTTCCAAGTGGCCAGAAACACGACTTCAAATGAATGATGATGCTGTCTCGTCAATGTGTAAACAGGCACCTGTTATCTGTTATCACTTTATAATGTGATAATGTGTCAGTCAGAAGACCAAAAAAGTATTAATATGGTCATCGGGATATCATTCAAATGTTTACAGTATTTAAAAATTGTTAACCAAATGAATACATTAGTCTAAACCAAACCACCTCATGAAAGCTAAACGCTAAAGCTAAAAGCTTCCTGTTGACTGAGTAGTCTACTGTGTTCTTAGAAAGATTCAGGATGTGCCATCTTAATTTGTCCGTGGCTGCTCTGAACACACCGTTACACAGTGCAAACAAGCAAATAAACACACACAGGCACACACACACTAAAACCCCCGTCTTTACTTCCCCATGAGAGCAGACAAAGAGCTGTGATTCTCTGAGACAGATGGACAGACAGGAGGGAGAAGAAGTCAGTAAGACAGATGGATAATTTAGGGGAACATATATGTCTTTGACAATATTTCTCTACTCACAGAAAAACATGGGAGGTAAAGCATGACTCATGATTAAAAAACCAAAACACACACACAAACCTGTGGGTCCGTAGGCAAACACGGTGGCATTGTAGCCTGAGATGAGGCCCTCAATCAGCCCTTTGGTTGTAGCTCGGTACACCTCCTCCTGCACAGGAAGAAGAAAATAAAGTGCATATTCTAGGAAGACAAATGCTGCATTTGTCTCATTTCGTTTTATTTGAACTTTTACTCTCGACTGACCTGACTGGCTGAGTAGTCAAACGCCACGTCAAACATGTAAGTCTTCTCCCTCGAGCGGTTGGCTCGCAGGATATCATCGGGGTCCTCCATGGGGTCCATCAGAACCACCATCTAATGATGAACAGGAAGCCAACAGGTAAAAATAGGCACGCATTGGGTGTTAAGTCTCCAAGCCAATTCTGACATCTGAGCCGCCAATTAACTTGATGATATGTCTCCTGTCAATCACTGATGAAAGTTAAGATAATAAACAAATGTACCCTGGTTTAAGTGAGTTGAGGTTCGGCTTGAAAATGTGGAAAAAAATAAATAACTGAAAGGAAAGTTGGACTGATACTGAAATAAAAACCTACAGTCCCAACTAAAGTCTGCTGGGATTCAAGAGATCACAGATTGGAAAATTATAGTTTCATTGGTTCCTACTGTTATTATTTACTGTTTGTTTAGATTATTATGTGTCTTATGCCTTGCTGCAAAAGGGACATAAAAAAACCAGGTACAGCTGTCAGGGCTAGCTAACATCAATTGCAGATGGCTCTCTGACTGTTGCAGATGTCTGTTTCTGTTCAAAACATCTTGCATGTGGTGTAAATCAGGAAAATTCAAAGAGTTAAGGGAGCTATCAGCTTCTGATTTATCTACTGCATTGGCTGCACCCATATTTTGTTTGATGTACACAAACATCCCAATCAGATGAGCTCAAGTACCCTATCATGTTCCCAACATGTCCAGTTTATTTTTGATGTTATTATTCTATTAAGAAAAGTGGAAATGTTTATGTTTTTCAGTAGTTTCTTTTCAGTAGGTTTGGCTTTACCTCCTCTCAAGCTTTATCTAAGTATGAATAGTTTTCACACTCAATTGAAGCATGAGATGTTCAGTTCAATCTGCTTATCATTGCTGGTACATTATTGGTTATTGTGACACTCAAGATCAGCCTTAAAAGAATGGATAGAGAGAAACAATAAGAAACAGAAATCTTGTATTATCAGTGTTAATTTTGGCGCACTTAACATTTCAGTCAGTATTTCTTCTTCCAACATTTCATTAGCAATAATTTAAAAAATGCTAGATGGAACCCATCTTCTCCAATTTATGACAAGCTGTACTTGTGACATTAACAGCCTCTGTTCAGATCAAGGACATACTGTAGTATGTATGCATGTATGCAAATGGGATCCACTCAAGCCATCTGCCACACTCCGGAATCCTGCTTATAGAACATAATGACCAAACCATCAGCACACGTCAAGGACAGTCATAGTGTAGCATCTGGAGGACAAAGACCAGCGGCATGTTGCAATGGCTAAAAGTGTGATTCTGTTCATGTGACAGTCTGAACAGTAAAATCGCGCTGAATGAGAATACATGGAGATTGCGATGCTCCATTGTTCCAATTGTTCAGTAAATCACAGCTCTCCGAAAGAACATTTCAGGGACAAATTCTAAAAAGAAACAGCGCAGCACGACATCAGAAAAAAATAATACAATGCCGTTGACAAATCTAATCAGAGTGGGTGCCACCGGCTCGACAGGTTGTCCTCGGAGTGTCGTGGGTGTAAATCTCGTGCTATGCAATTGGCAGAAATGTAATGATAAAGAAAACAATATCATACAGAGTACCCTTGAGTTAATTTCAAATACAACCATGGGGCAGCTGGGAGTTTGCCAGGGTTTTTGAGCTGATCAGCTCCATTCAGCAGTGGACCTGGAGAGTCCTCTGAGGCCTGTAACGCTGAAGCACCCACCTTGTTTGATGACGCCCTCAACCACTGAACCGCTCACTTTGAAGCCTCTCAATTGAAATTCAAGAGGAGAGATCGGGAGAGGGAGGAAGGATGAAGAGGTGGGAGAATTGAAAGCAACACCGCTACTTGTATGTCCTTCGAGTTTACTCCTTTACTGGGCTCAAAAATGCGTTTTCATGCTGCGAGAGTTTGAATCTTTTTATGGCATGCACATGAAGCAGATGAGGACGCCTCACACAAGGGGAGCATGTGAGGAGAAGAGAGTAGCATGTGCAGCAGGTGATGTTACTCTCGCTCCCATCCTTCCTCCACCATTCTTCTTTCACCCCATCCTCTTAACTTCCTCTAACTTTTCCTTGCAAGCCATCCAGTTTCAATGACGTACATGCTCTGATCGCATTTCACCGTAAAGATATTGTGAACAAGGGGGTACTTCTCTTCGTATCAGAAGCACTTAAGGTCACAGACACTTAAGCTGCTTAATCTCAGCCAGTCAGATGACCTTCAGAACCAATATGTATATAGTCAGAAGAATTAGTTTGTCAAAAAAACAGCAAAGAGACTGATGAGGATCAATCTAAAAATGTGTCTACATTAGGATTAAGGATGGCAGTAGACTTCAGTGGTTGTCTACACTGTCAGATCGTCCCATCATTGTCGCCCCTTACAGTTTACCATGTGAAGCTTTTCGTCATGAGAAAAGAGTAGTCTGTTTAGATCTTAAATAGTGCAAGTGTCTACATTGATTAATTTAACCAAACTAAATCAAGGAGCAGAGTTTAGCCAAAGTCTTCCCAAAATGTGACTTCACAGCAGTTTGCAAGAGTAACAACCAGACAGAGTTGAGTGACTGGATGTGTTGAAGGAGCCCATGCGCTGTCAGTCGTGTGCTGGTTCTGACGCATATAAAAAAAATACAATTAGAGCTCAGGCTGTTTTATTATAATATTATAAGCTACTATTAGATCCTAGTTCTAAATGTAAGTAAACATATACTGTATACAGGAAGTTACAAGTGGTTTACCACATAAGACTGATAAGGAGTTTTATATACTTCATACATGTTGACCCCGTGCCTAATAAATACAATCTAGAGGACATTATCAATCAGTTATCAAAAGCCAACTTGGCAAACAACAAAAAGTGAATTACAACCATCATCTGGTAAGCAGTAGCTGGTATCAAGCAGTTTACGGTAAACCTCTATTTCATTCGTATAGTGTGGTTGTAGAAGACACAATTTTGCTTTTTGCATCGTATTCCTGTGTTTTGTAATGAGTATAAACATAATTACAGATCAATGACAACTAGACATGCACAATAACTTCGACACAACATCCATCCGTGTCTAAAACGTGCATCATCGCTTGGGAAAAGCTTCGACGTCATTTTCCACGCTAAAATGTGACAACGATGGTGTGTGTAGAGCACAGTTTTGTGGTGTGAATTAAATGAAGCGTAGAGATAATTTAGCCAGCTTAGTGTGAACATTGCCTGTTACTATATGCATGGTGTGTGTGTGCGTGTGTAATTGTGAGAAAGCTGATTAATGCAACAATGCTCTAACACAATTGCACGTATAGTAGGTATCGAATAGTGTGCGCATCCATGCACAGTTTTGTCTGTGTGTGTGTGCACTTGGGAAAATCATTAAAGGCCAAGGGTGTTGATAACACCTCTTGTCCCGTCTGTCATCTGTGTTTCTTGAGTTACACTATCTTCCACAGCTCCACCCATTAACATCCACACACAGCAGCTGCTCCTTGGGCAGATTCTATACCACTAATTTTCTTAAAGTCTTCTGATAAGGTGCTGGCTCTAATGACAGTACGCTGTGGCAACATAAGACTAGCTGTCTGGGCATGTGCCTTAAGGTTTTCATGCCAATAATGAACTACAGGTAACCTCCCTGTTAGAACTTTGCCAGCACAGTAGACGGTCCTCTGAGATCAATTAAGAGGCTTCTGAGCAACAAAGAGTGAGGTACAGGTGAAGTACAGGTCAGTCTTAGCCTCGGAGTGTACAGAACAGGTTAAGAAGCACTTGGAAACATGGCAGTGTCATGGAAACAATTAAATCTTCCACACGTCCTCTGTTTTTCTCACACAGTTGCATGGAAACATTTATTCACAAACACATAGCGACTAACAGAGCAGCATTTACAAGCAAGTCCGTGCAAGTAGGGTGGCAAGTGGCATGACTGACCACGAGAGCTGAGGCCAGCACACTCCCACGCAGAGTGCCTGGGTGTTGCATGAGAGGAGGTGTCGTCTGCTGGTTTTTTACACTAAAATCGTTCAGGCAGTGGAAGCTCCCTTGCTCTATGTGTGTGTGCAAAGACGATCTAATGATTAGAATGTAAAATTATTTTTAAAAAGTGTCCAAAAAATGTCATATGCCGCAGTCATTTCAATTTCAAGTTTGGATAAAGCCTATTCATTTCTATATAAACTGACCAACGGTATCACACAGCTGGATCCAAGCAGGATCTGTTGGACACAAAGATCAGCTGATTAAACTGTTACTTAGTCCTCAGGCAGTCGGAATCGGCAAAATCAGCCTCAGAAGAGCTGATCGAGTCATCCCTCTTACATGCTGTACCTGAATCAGGCTTAAAACTGTGCTGCGAGTCAGTGGATGGCTGCACAGCAACCACTCTACAAACACAACTGGCACAGTACAGAACACACAAAGAACCTGTTTAGATTAGATTCTGGTGTCGCTGTTAATTAACAAAGTAGTTGACAAGCTGTATCTATGACAATGATAATTCATTATTGGAACATTGGCTGTGATTCTAATCAAAGACGCTGGCACTTTTCTAACTCCTATTGTTAAACGTCTAACCTTGTGATGATGAAATCAGTCTGGGTTGACAATAATTACTTGACAGTCAGATAGAAATGGTGCGCATCCTCAGCATGATTTCCAAACATCAACAAGGTTAATTCTGTCTGAGCTTTTAGCCACTATAATTCTGTCAGGAAATAAATAACTGGTTCACTGCTTCAGCTTGTTAAAGGTGATCTTTCAAATATTAGCAGACAAAGAAATCTGTCAACTATAGTCCAGTTCACTAACATAAATGTGATGAGTTATGTTTAGGTCAGATTTTCCATTGGGGTCTAAATTAGGTCTTGTTGCTCTTTCTACTGGGGCCAATATCCCCTTTTTCACTTACTAATTCATGGCCGCCACTAACAGAGATGTCAGTTTTGACATGAGCGGGCGAGAAGCCTGAAGGACCCAAGATCCGTATGAAGCGTTGAAAAGGAAAGCAATTTCCTGCTTGACAGCCTCTGTAAATGTGGTGTCATTTTTATCAGTTTTAATCATGCTGTCCCCCTTCACAATGGACATCACATGCTACAGACTTTCATTTGGAGGCAGGGCATGACTCAATTTTAACGTGACCCTGAGGGCTGACAAAACAAATGGTCAGAGCGTGAATTTACACACTTGTGGCCATGAAAAAAGGAGGCCCCTAAAATATTCATATCCTCGCAGAGATCAGCCAAAGTCAGAACAACAGCTTGCTTATGCAGTGACATGAAACCAATTAGCGTGATGGTGTTATCTAAATGGCATAAAAAGCAATGGGGTGCGATGAAGCACCCTTGCTGAGCGGCTTTCTTGGCTGATGGGTTTTCTAATCAACAGGCCCTGCTGTTCTGGTCGTTAAAGCGGCAGGGTCGACTTGGTTGGCCATTTTGCTGATTATAGCGCTGCTAGCTCCCACCCCGGATCCATAATTCAAAGCCTGGATGTGGTACTGTTTCAAAAGCAAGCCTGCCCTGGTTGGTTCTCCCTGACTCGCACCAATACAGTGTGCCAAGCGGCAAATGCTGCCAAGACGACTAACAAAAGTCAGCAGTTGTGAAGGCATCAACCCCTTTTATAGACACTGGTTTTATTACAACTAAACGGTAGCTTGGATCTCTAATAAAATGACAAAAGAGCAATTAGAAATCTCAATCACATAAAAGTGCCTACTGTTCACTGGCCACCACTGATAGTATAATAACACAAAAAAGTTTATTTACAAGCAAAATTAAGTGTTTTCCTGCCTCGTGTTAATAAAAAAAAAAGATTCCCCATGGAGAGACTGGAGAGAAACTGAAGAAATATCTAAAATGTTTTAAGTGTTATTAACAAGACAAAAACAAGAAGAAACACAAAGAGAGGAAAAAAGAAGAAATCTGAAAGCCCAGACAACAACTCCAGAAGAGAACAGATGGTCAAGGAAATGTCCTTTTTTCAATAAAAACATGCAGACTGGGCCTGAATCACAGCGATAGGACCAAAACGCGTCAAACCACCTTATACACACTTGTGTCACATTTTATTGCGGTCACTTGTGTCCTGTCTTTATTGCTCTGGTTTCAAAGGTCATGAGGTTGCATCCGTTTTTTTTTATCACAGGGGTCGACCATGCACGTATTGGACAGATTAAGAGAGGGATTTTTATCTGTAGGTCAAGTATCAGTTTCATAAAGTGCATGTCCATCTATGCATGTTGCTTTTCCACAGACACACCATCCTCATTTAACCCTCATCTCCATGTGACATTCGTTGTTGCCATGGAAGCATGTTTACAATTCAGTTTCAACTGCTTTATGAATTTGGATGAACTGGAGAGCATCATCCAACAAGGCAGTATTACTTTAATCCGAGATAACATTAAGAATTGAAAAATCTCCATCTGGATCTAGGTTTGCATGACAATCATTAATGACAGCAGAGTGGCATGTATAGGTGAGGAATTGTCTCGTGGTTTTAAAAAACCTTTAGAAAACAGTTGGATTCACTCTAAAAATATCAATCCTATTGATCCTTCGACAACTGGCTGAATGTTCCAACAACTTTAATCAAAAACTGTTTTTAGCCTTGCGAGTGGACTGGCTCTAGGTATGGCAATTTTGTCCAGACTTAAATATCTAAACAACTATTGGAGGAGTTTCCATTAAATTCGGCAGAGACTTTCATGGTCCCCAGAAGATGAATCCTACTTAGTTTGGTGACTTTCCCTCCAGTGCCCACATAAGCTTGACACTTTGTGAAATGTCTCAACAACTAATGGATGGATTGCCCTGAAATTTGAACACACAGTCATGCCCTCCTTAGGATTAATAACTTTGGTGATCCCTTAACTGTTCATCTCTTGCCATCAGGTCCAAGTTTTAATTGGTCCAGCACTTTGGTTTATGATCAAATACCAGCAAACCTGGTTACAATACAATCAGCCTCAGTGGTACTATGCTAATTAACAAATGCTATACAAAGACGGTGAAGGTTTTACCTGCTTAACATCAGTGCCCAAGTATTACAGCAGAGCTTTTTGGTACTAAAAACAGTAATAATTTGTTACATGTATTATATAAAGATAGAATATTCTTGAAAGACTTATTTCAAGCATATGCAACACAAAAGAGCAAATAAAATCCATGTTTAACATGCAGTTAAACCTCAACTTTAGACAACATAACCAAGTATAATATTTTTCAGTAAATAAAGTATGTTTTTAAGAAGACCACTTGATGCTCTCTTTATATTTTTTTGCAGACATTGAGTATGTGGTGTGTAAATGGACAGCTGGGCTCTCTCCGCATACCTATCCCTTCCCTTATCTTTAGGTTGCAGAATGACATAACCGCAGAGTCATTTAACAATGACATCTTTCTGCTGCGTGGAGGATACCGCAAAGAACAAAGGATCAAGATCGCAACGAGAAAGCAATCGCGTCTAAGCGGTGACCTTTAAGGGGCAACCTTTCAAGCTGCTCTTTCAGAAACGCAACTGAAGCTTTGGAAAGTCCAACAGGCACAATTGCGACTGGTTATCTGATAGAAAACCTCAGAGCTGCCCTCTCTGCACCCCGACAATGCTACTGTATATCTCGTTTCAGGGGCTGTCCATGATCACAGTGTACCTGATACAGGGTGCTTGATAGCAAGACCTGCTGTTCATATGAGGTTATATAAGACGTCTGGCTGTGGCAAACGAATTCCAGATAACTACAGTCAGATGAGCATCGTTGTAATTCTGACTCAGACACTCGTGTGTGCACCTGCAGACACACCCACAGTCACACGCCTCCTTCAAATAGAATTCTCAGCCTTCTTTCTTTCTTTGTTTCTTTCTACCATCTGTCCATTTCTTCTCCTTAGCCCATTATACTTTTCATTTAGGTTTGGAAGGCATGTAGCTCAGATGTATTATTGGACAGCACAGGCACAGATGGTTACAAAGGATAAGAGAAACAATACAGCAATTAGTCGTCCATGAAAGCAATTAACTGAATTCCAGGATCTCAAAAACGTGTGAAGATGTGGAGGGTGCAGGTGTGCTCTAATACTGTATTGCCACTAATGTCAACTTCAAAATAAAATGATAAAAGACATTAAGTGTTCATGTGTCAGATGCTCTTTTTCCAAATAAGTGTGAAAACAGCATAATTTCTCTTGTTGCTTGTGTTTTAAATTCCTTTGTATTTAGAACACATATTAAAACTCACTGACTCAGCTCCCCCCCCCCCCTTTTTTCAGTTTTTGAAATGCCCTGCAAACTAACAAAAGGCAAAACCAAAAGCACAACCTCCTCGATGGAGGTAATTAGGCTAATTTCCAGCAAAGCTATTACTTATCCACTCGGTGCCGTCACAAACGACAAACATCCAAGTGAAGTTACAGCCCTGTGGTCTTTGTGGGTCAAAATCTTACCATAGGCTGATTATTGGAGTGCTAGAGGAACAACTTAAGAGGACAGTGGAAGCAGTACAGCCGAACAGCTGCAACATCTGAACCAGGATAATTGCTGCCTTCAAAAGAAACACGTTGAAGTTCTAGTCTCGACACAGACGTCATTATTTTTGTTGTTAAGGTGGTTTAACTCATGAGAACATTGTTGCTAAGCGACTGACAGCAAAAAAAAAAGAAAAAAAAAAAGGTGAATGATAGTTTTTGCCTTTCAACAACAGAGAGAGACTACAGGAAATAAATAAGTTACTTCCATAGTCTTTTTAGAAAGAGTATCTTACATCACACCTCATAAACCTGGAGCTACAGTTACAAAGAATATCAGACAAGATTAAATTCAGAAGGTCAAAGGAATCGTCTAGAAATTTTAATTCCAATTCTGATTATTAGTTCCTAATCAAATTTCCCTCATGCTATTTCCCACCTACTGTGGGTGCAGACATACTGTAGGTGCCGCATTGAAAATGTTACAAAATGTGATTATAATCAAGAAAATGTACTTAAAAGTATTAAAAGTAATAATACAATACCCCGACATTTATGCCATTATGTCATTAGATTAGTATTACTTCTGCTTTAATGTAAAAGCAGGATTTTCCTGTTGTGATTGGTGTTCATTTTGAACAATTTTCTATAGGACTGTAACTAATGATTATTGTCATTTTGAATTAATCTGCTGATTATTTTCCACATTAATCCATTGATTGATTGGTTTGTAGAAATTCAGAAAATAGTGAGACATGCTGTCACAATTAATTGACACCTTCACAATGTTGTTTTGTCCAACCAACAATCCAAACCTTGGAACCTGATAATTAGAGAGACCTCCTCTGTCAGATATAATAGATTAAAGGAGGAAAAAAATATGTTGGTACGTGATTAATGGAGGCTCTTTTCAGAAGGACGCAGCAGCAAGCTGTGCATGGATGCATCTAGTACTGTCAAGTTATCTTCACACCCATGTCCACATCTAATGACATCAGTAATAGCAGAATGGTAGCAGAATGGTGCTAAAAAACATGCTATTTTCAGGCATTTTAGGCCATTTTGCTTCCATCAGACATTACACAATATGAGATGTCTCCTGCGTGAAACACAAAAGCAGCCATTAGTGTTTTCCAAGTCTTTTTGTTTGTGGCCACAGCACACAATGAACTTTCCACAGGGTTTTAAAAATACACCATACTGTATTTTTTTGAAGATGAAAGAACTCAGGTAGAGCGAAGACAAATCTAGGATCGCCATAAATCCTATAGCAGCCCAATGAGACTGAAATAACCATGACCAGTGTATCCAGTGTTTAAATATGTCACTAATCTGCTTGAGTTTCGAGCTTCAGTTCAAAACAGACAGTATTGAAGCATTTGAAAAATAATTTGCTTTATCTTTAAAGTTTATTTGTCAGTCAGTTAGTATGGACACAGTATTACCCTTGGATGTAGAGACAACCGAATGATGCTGATACTGAAGGAAACTTAAAAGAATTACAATGGGCGTCTTTTTCTATGATTTCTAGGCAGACATAATTCTGGGTTCATTATGGGTATCGTGTGTGACAGAGCTATGACTCTGTGGAGGAATATGATTTTGACGCAAAAAGCTTCTGAAGGGGTGTAAATTACCTTAATTGCCCCGTGTGTGTTTGTAAGCAGCTTAGGCAGCGAGCCAAACTACGATACACCTTGTTGTTGTCCCCACCTGTGGATAGACCAAGGTTTTATGTCATGCTGTCACTTTATATACTATATTGTTTTATGTGAGCTTGTATGGTGGGTTTCAGCATTATATTTTGGTAATCTTAATTATATATTTTATGTATTTTAGTGTCTTTCATGTATCTTTTGTTTAAGTCTCTGTGTGTTAAGTTTCACCTGGCAACAATATATTGGGGGGCCATGGTGCATAGGATGAGCCTGCATAGGTAGATAATGGATGAATAGAGTTGAGTTGAAGTCTAAGTAGAACTTAAGAATGTTAGAATGCTAACATGCTAACTGTAGTGTTACAGATCTGTTACAGTCCCCTCAGCCCGCTACATTCGCAGAATGTTTTCATGAATATTCAGGATAATTTTTGTAAAATTATATGTTTTTGATTTAAAACTAGATTAATACTTTAATGCAAAACTAATCAAAATAAGGCTGTCTCATATAAGCTTTCCAAACTCAGCCTTTTCTGATCTTCCATATTGTGAATAATGTAAGGCTTGTTAACACTGCTTAGGTCCCATGCATATGTGAAAATCATGGGTGGGACAAGGGGGTCCGGACCCCCCCTTCCCTGGAAAAACAGAGAATTGTCCCCCTCAATATCCATATCATTGTAAACATATAATTTTGTGTAATATAATAATATGCATTGAAAACAATTATAGACGCAAAACAATGTATTTTTAAATTTTTAAACATTGGGTTCCCCCTTCATATGCCACAGTGGTTTGGTCCACTGCTGACCAACCCCATACCCCCAAAACACGCTTGGTACGAGTGTCTGTGGAGCGGTCTCTTTGGGAGTGTGTTGGTGGTTAACCTCCAGTAAGTAAGTACTTTGCAAAAGTTAACTTAAAACAAAAGATGGGCTGACATTTTTATTTACTTCTAACACACAATAGAATATAACACATGTACAGTTATAACCAAACTGCATTTTGTTCAGTGAATCGCCTTATTGGTACGTACCAGCTGCGTCTCCCAACGCATTATGTCCAGGGCGGCAGGAGGTCAGTCACCCATTAAAATCATAATAAACATTTGGTAGCATAAATGTCCATAAGTTGTGTTTCAGAGACACTTCAGTGACTAAATATTTTTGAAGAATATTTAGTTTGGTTATAAATTTCTTCTTCTTTTATAACTGAACTTATTTTGAGCTTTATGTTCATGTAAAGCTATTGGAGTGGACTCAGAGATTAGACCAGTGACACATATTCAATGACGACATAAATGTATCCAAAAATATGATTAGAAGGCAAATTCATACTGAAACTATCTTCATGATATTTCTCACAGAGATTCTGTTAGATTAGATCACACCATCACCACCATCTGTTTATTGTCCCCCCCAATAGTGAAGTGAGATATCCGCCCTTGGTCCCATGCATATAAATCTCCATTGTTTACAGCAAAGCTATAAATGATGTCACTGGATTAGCCTTGCCAGACAAACAACATGTTGTTATGACTGTTACAGACATTAACACCCTTAGAGACATACTCCCTCTAGTTCCTTAAAACCCAAGACATATGGGAGATGTTTACTTTGTAAACACCCTACCATCTCTACCTACAATCATGTCTTTTCTCTGTCCTGACTTCCCTTAAAGTGCTTTTGTCCACCTGTTGCTCTACCTGCTCATCACACTCTATTTCTTACTCTCATATTCTCAGGAAATTGGTATTTTTTAGCTCGCATTCTGTTCGATTAGTCTTACTCTAAGTAGATTTTGAGAGGTTCTTGGCTGTTCATGTGCACTTTGGTTGTTGTGAGACTCAACTTAGTTATGTTTTTCTGGCCAGAGGCCCAATAAAGCACATGGATGGCCCTACGCCTGGCCTGCACTTCCTGCTTGTGTAAGAGGTATTAGGTGTCCACGGAGCAAGAAGGGGAACATTGTACTCCTAATTCTGTTACATAGAACAAAGCACACACATAAACAGACAGTTACACAAAGACAATACAAAAGGATGTGCTCTCATCACAATTTTGCTTTTCACGAAATAGAAAATATGTTATGCTTATGTAACCTGGAACACACTTAGTTGATGAGGTAATAGTAAAAGCCTTTTGCGTAGTTCCTTCCTTTTGATCACCCCCCCTGTGGACTGAAGAATGACTCAGAAGACACCCTAGGACACAGTATGGAAAAGTTCACTTCTGCTACATTGTTTTTTTTATTGTGAAAAATCTTCAATGTATAATACTATTTTTAATGAAATTGAATGAATTCATTGTGATTCTCCTGGTCCTTACGGGAGAAGCCTTGCTGTACCCCCACAGAGGGTTTAGTCGGGGGCAATAAGTGTGTTTACTTGAGTACTAAAAGTGGTTCCGAAGAACTAACAGCAGGGCCACTCCAGTGTCTAGTCTCCTTCAGAGGCCGCTAGTGGTGAGCTGCCACGCCCTGCCCTCCCATCGAGATTAGGGGTGGAAGAGCAGGGAGGGCATCGAGAGGGATCATGTACGACTCACACAAACATGCACAGACTCACCTACAATAGCCCTTCTTGTAAAAGAGACTCGAGGGAGGGGAAAGGCTCAGGGGGATCAGAGAGAGTGTCACTTGAAAGCCAAGAAGGTGGAGAAAATGAGGAAAGTGAAGATTATCCACTTCCTGGGGTCAGACAGTCTATTTGTGTTGACATGTTAACCTAGCTTTGCAAAAAAGTAGGACTATCTTCAGTGTGCAACCCAAAATAAATTGTTCTGTGCCTCTAGTTCCATTTCCATCTGCTGTGCCAGTGTGACATTTCAGGTTCAAGTCTCTTTTCAAGGGCTGTCTCTGTGTGTGGAGGTTAAATTTTCTCAGCTAAAAAGGACATAGCTATTTGTAATTCCCTTCCCTCTCTTGTCTGACCGTGAGGCTATTCAAACACTCTGCCTTGTAAAAAAAAAAAAAAAGGACACTACATGGACAAAGTGTGCCCTGTTTTCACATTTTCCTCCACGTTTTTTTTAACTAGACTATTATGCCAATGGACAGTGGTGCAGGAGAAGATGTTTCCACCAGCTGAGTGTGACAGAACATTAAAGGGACAGTTCACCCCCCGAAATCAAAAATACATAGTTTTCCTCTTAATTGTAGTGCTATTTATACTACTACTATCACTGCACGGATGGAAACACGCATCTACTCATAGACAAGAGGCTCGTGCTTGTGACTGGTTGGGATGTAAACGTTAACAGCGTCCTCCTCAACTGAGCTGTTATGTTAGCTGACTTAGTTAGCTACCATCTCATTCAAGAATAGATGCACGCTTCCTTCTGGATGGTGATCCGGAGAGAAAAATAGTTCCTACATGAAACTGCTCACAACAAGGTCTGTGGATTATCTTGAGTGACCGGGTCATGATTTCTGGAAAGAGACATTGCAACATTACCCGCTCTCCTTCACTCTCAGGCCATCAGTAAGCCTTTTTCCAAATGAAATCAAATTTGCTGTGTTTGCAGAAGGAGAGAGAGGTTAATTTCTGATTAGAACAAATAATCCAGTCTCTTTTTAATATAGCTACCTGAACACTGCTGACTGGAACTGGTCAAAAGTGTCATGTCGTTTCTTCGCACTGCGTTTCCTATGTAAAATGCTGATGTTTGTTCTGTATTCGCAGTTTGAATGTCTCAAATTCGATGCTTGGGGTACAATGTCTTTCTCTTTTACAGTAGCTTGTTTTCCAGGGCGATGGTTGTTGTTTTTTTCTGTATCAGGCTAACTACAGTACAGCTCCTAAGCTGAAGGCAATTTGAATCTCCTTTCACTGACAGACCTTTGTAGAGGGGTGGCGGAAACTCTACACTGAGCACTTGAAAATGAGGTGCTTTGTACTCCACAAAGGCAGAAAATTTGCCAATTCATGGCATACTGTAATCAAGTAGACTTGTACTTGGACCAGGCTAAATGCTGCTTATTGTTTTGAAGGACTCGATCTTTGCAAAGGACCTGATGGTACATTTTTGTTTGCCTGTTGGCAGACATTGTCTCTCTCAGCAATCAGAATAAACCACCTAGCTAAGAGCTTTTTCTTTTCAGGTAAAAGCACAAATTAATACAATTTGTTTTTAAGTCCCTGCTCCTCTTGTTGTTGAAGAAGGGTTTTTATGCCCTCCATTATCTGCACACAAAAGAATTCTCAGTCTGAAAAGGCAACCATGAAATGCCATAATCAATACTTTATGTGATATAGGCTATTTATTTAAATAACAGTCCACCCCAAATTACATTGTCAAGGCTGCTAACAACTGAGCCCTGCAAATGTTCAATCGAAGAATG
The DNA here is from genome assembly GCA_037974645.1 of Hollardia meadi. Lineage (NCBI taxonomy): Eukaryota > Metazoa > Chordata > Actinopteri > Tetraodontiformes > Triacanthodidae > Hollardia > Hollardia meadi. Next base: position 80,635 of record JBBPCS010000102.1, on the reverse strand, counting down.
TATTTAGAACAGCCAATTAATCTGCATGAAAATTTAAAAAAAAGGTTGGTCCATCTTCCTATTGCTGCTTTTCCTTTTTCTCCCATTCGGAATACTGTACTACTGAGGACCAGGAATAATAAAAAAAACAAAAACAAACAATGGCCCTGACCTTGTCTAGGTGTCTCCATGGAGACGAGGCCTCACTATAAAGCACTCCCCACTGTGTGCGACTGACAGGCGAGCCCTGCCAAAGACATGCCTAACAAGTTCGAAGGCACAGTTGAGACATATCCTGCAGGGTGTAAACTCTCGCTTCTACTATCAATATCTACATGTGTATGAATACACTTACATTTAATGTTTTCTTACTGGACTGACTCAATCACCACTGACAAGATGTCAAAAACAGACTGTTGGAAAAAGGAACCTTGATGTATCAAACATGCTTGAAGAATTAAGTCTATTCTGTAGCGTATAGCTGATTTTGATCAGTTATCCTGTCTGATCTATGCTTTAAATTCCTGCCACGTGTGAGTACAGCCTCCGAGGCCACAACAGTCCTTTGTAAGTAATCGGTAGTGCGATAAAACGGTCTTCTCAGGTATCTCATTCACGAGGTTGAGCAACCATCTTTATGTCCCAGGAGATAAACATAGCATTCCTGTTAGCCTCTTAAGGAGGGATGATATCACCCCTCTCGGCCTTTTACTCCAGCGTGGGGTGGGAAATACGGTCTGACCAAGGCTAGTCTCAGCCTGGTTAGTTGAGCACATAACTACAGGTTGAATGATAGTAGACTTCTGGTTGATATAATAATGATAGTTTGGAAAAACCTAAATAAATAAATCTGGAGCACTGAACATCAAACCTCTGCCAATACTTATAGATTGTAAAACGTCCGATCGGCCAAACCGATTAATCGGTCAATCTCTAATCCAAACACTGAAGGGCAAGATCTGACACTGTGCTAATTTCACCGAGCTCTATGATATTTGAATTTTGAAGGAAAATAATTTTTCAATGAGAGTGAATTGGGTCTGATCAGTTCTGAACAGCCATGACACACAAACAGAATAAGTAAGAGTAAATGGCAGTCTGGGAGCTAAACCAACATTTTATTAAATGTATTAGCCAAAAATAACAAATCAGCAGTTTTATAATGACAGTAAATCAGGTACCAGTCTGGTACTTAAGGACCACCAAGTTTTTGTGCCGAAATCCACAGAAAGGTATTTTTGCAGAGTGTTCTTTCAGTCTTCTTTCAGACAGATCTTTATTAGAGTGATAAGAGGTTTAATTTTTACTGTATATTCTTTGCTACTTAGATATAGCAACGCCTATCTGTATCTTTTGGGATACAGTTTGGGATAAAGGTCACCTTTCTCTGCTGGTAACATTTAAAATATTACAAACTTGACAGGTTAAAAATCCTTCCACCTGAGCCATTTCATATCTCATTCATAAATCCACCTCACTACAACTCTGCCTTGTGGACTACTCACTCAAGGACAACGAAAGCCCATTGAGTCTAACAGGCAACAGGTGGTCTATGAATGACAGCAGCTAGATCCCCTGAGGCTGCAAGTAGGGGAAGAGTAAAGCCAGAGAGAAAGAGAGCAGGTGGCAGAAGGTTTAACCTGAGCTAACATCCATCCAATGAGCTCATCTCTGCAGGCTTAGCTCAGCCTAGAGTTGTCTGCTTTCTGCCAGGAAAGCCAGATCTGGGTACTCAAACCCAGTCTGCCGAGTCAGTCAGCAGCGCTCTGCTAATCTGTCTGAGCACTGCCTCTTGGCCATATGGTCATTGCCTGTCTGTCTGCCTCGCCAGCAAAATAAGAAATACACGATTGTGTGTCTTTGTGGAAGGGCAGCGTGTGGAAGGGATCGGAGTTGTTATTGGTACGTGCAGTACAGTTCTGCATATATTCGTGTGTGATGGCTAAGCCAGGGGTCGCAGATATAGGTAAACACATTCACCCATTCTGTAGCCGATAATCTCACAACATCCCTGTGTTGTTGTTACCTTCCTCACTATATCCAATCCATCCATGTCAGGGCAGCCCAGCTAAGGTCAAAACACAGGTAAACAGCAGACTCACACAATCCCTCTCTCTCAATAACAAGTGTGTGTTGTACAGTGAGCTCTGCTAATCCTTTGTTGTGAAGTGCCTGAGTGAACCTGATATGAACCCATAGAGACCACACAATAATACATTTGTCCGAAGAGATAATACAGTATGAACTGTGCTACCCGGGAATAAAATCAACACGGTGAAGGCAAAGCTAAACAGGAGACACACAAAAACATTTTTCCTGGCTGAGGTTTGATGGAGATGGAGACAATAACAGAGCCTCGTTATGGGGGCTGTGTCAGCACCATATCTACCTGCCTACCGCTATGCTGTAATCCCCTGTGTCCAAGCCTATTTTAATGATGTCATGGCAGGCAGAAGTGCTGATGTTGAGCTTAAGACTTGCTGTAATTGAATTACTTCTTAAAACGTTAAGACAGAGCAACAAGTTGGGTCTCAGCACAATGGATTATCTGTTCCTATAATTGTTTCTAGTAAAAGCCTTCAGCGGCATGAACAAACACAACTAATCACATCCGTGCATAACTATTACATCTCCCTCCAGCACTGGTCAAGTCTGAGTCACCGTCAGCTGTCGCTATGCTGTCACTTTTCTGGCTTCATCTTGGTTAATTAAGAAAAGCTGCCCTCTACCAGTCTGCAACCTCCTGCCTTAATCAGCCTATACACCGAATGAGGAGACACCTCAGCAGGTTCCCATGCATTTACAATGCTCATTATCATTTGCACTATGTTCATCATCATCATCATCACACGATTGCCGCTGAAGAACCAGTCGAAAAGCTAAGGCTGCTGGTAAACATGGTCCTCATGGAGCTCGTACTTGTCCTTCTCAAGTGAGAGGTCACATGATTACAACATCATTAAGTCGTTCTCTAAGGACAGGGATACTCTGAGGGGAAAACACCTCTGTTGTGTGACAGCAATCCAAGACCAAATATTTTTTTATAGGATAAATAAATCCAAAATCCATGTCTCTGGTGTAATCTATATGATATGTGTAGTCCTCTGCCATCATGGCCAATCGACATTCTGTTCATTCAGAAACATTCCTCACATGGTTCACTCTAATGTAAAGTGCAATTAGCATAATGGCTTCATTCAATACAGATTACTTGCCAAAAAAATCAGAAAGCCATTTCATATGGGAATATACAAAAAAAAAAATCACTGGTGCAATCAATGATTATTTTCATTATTGATTAATCTACTAACTAAAAAGCTGGATTTTCTTCTTCCTTATTAACAATCAAAATAGCTGCTGATTAATTTTGAGTTAAATGACTTATCATTTGAGCTGTACTAGAAACAGGTTAATGAAAATTCCTTGAATCAGCTCATAGTGTGTAACATATGGGTGGAATTTCAGCTAACAATGCAGTGGTGCCGGCAGTAAACAACAGTTAGTGGAAGCGACAGAAGTCAGCAACAATAAGCAGTTAGCAAAAGCAATGTCTTGAATTTAACAATATATGAGTAAAGGCTGGTGCTGAGGTCAATGTATTATAGCTAGCAATGCTGCTGCGACAGAATTTAGCAGCAGCAGGCAGCATCATCCAATTGCAATGAGACATTTGTGTCAGTTAAACTGCCTGTTCTATAAATGTGTCTTCAGTTGATGCACAGCGAGGCATTAATGACTTAAAAGCATGTCCATTTAAAAAGCTTTTCAAGACTGATATTATGAGATCTATGACAGAACGTTTGGTGATTGAGTTGCATTGAGGGTAATGCATGTGGCAGATTTTTTGACAAGAAAGAAGAATGTGTGGAATAAAAAGGATTTTATCTCTGGCTCTGCTGCATCGATTTTGTTCTTTCTTTTAAAAAAAAACCAACAACTGTCCGTCATCATCTGACAATGTCATACAAGTGAAAAGCTAAATCGATGGAGGACTCTTTTATTAACTGACTTACAGAAAATTACAAAATAATTGCTAAATAAATGCATAACAGAAATAATTCGTACTAGTTGGAACTCTATCATTCAGGTCAGACAGACACAGTAAGAGACTGAACCACCATTAGCATAAATGTCTGATGCTGATGTCCAATTAAATCCAATTCACTATGGTGAAGCTTTCAGCCGTCTCCTTATGAAAGAATTTGAGCCTTTCTATTAGTCTTTACACAGGTCACCCTCTTTTTGCTACAGGTCTGAGTCATACAGCATTCATTTAGAAATGAAGCGTGACATTTGAGCTTTACAAACAAGCTGATTTTTTAAAAAGAGCTGTTGGCTTTACTGAGGTCACTGCGGATACCTTATCTGAGCAGCCTCATGACGGGCAGGAAGAGGGCTCTGAAACAGCACCCAGCCACACAAGCACACACACACACTGACCCCGTCACTCACACACTGGCATGCATACTGTATGTGCACAGAGGTAAACAGGCTACTGACACACACACACACACCCACAAACAAACACACAGCAGCAGAGTAAAGGGCGGCCATCTCACCTGGTCGTCCACTCTGTGGGCCACGATCGTAGCCGCCTCCTCCTGCTCAGCATCGCTGAGGGGTCGGATCCTCAAAGCAACCTGCAGCAAAAAAATTTAGTCATCCTTGAATTTAATCAACACAGAGATGTTCAATTTACTGCAATGATGGGTTAGAAAATGAATTCAACTCAGCCTTGATGGCTAGGGACAACAGTGTCAGCACACGAGCAGTCTAGGTTCTATAATAAATTTGTTGTGCCTGGAGTCTAGACTGATGCAGTTGTATCCGGACTGTAATTAAATTCTAGATATCTTTTATTTTGACCATTTAAAAAAACAAAAGGGAGCGTAGCCCAAATGAAGGTACAATACAAAAATTGCATGAGTTATTTTTTAAATGTCATGCACACGATATAACTTTTTTTTTCAAACCAGATAATAAAGAACACTCACATTTATAAGGTTTAAACCAAACCTTTAAAAAAAAAAATCTCTCTAGCTTCCAGCCCCACACACAAAATTGTCCATATAGAAATGTGAGTGTATTTGCGTTTGACGTTCTCTAGCAGACTGGTGACAAGTCTAAAGTGTTCTCTGCCTTCTGCCCAGTGCATGCTGGGATAGGTTACATGCCACCCCAATTCACTCTGAATCACTTCACAACCTAATTAATGGCATTAGAGTAAAGGCATTTTCCCACAATCAGCAACACTGATCTTAACTGTGAAGCAGACACCTGTGGCTTTTAGAGGGTAAATTAGCCTTCTCTTATGAAAACTGGAGAGTATTTGGCAGATGCAAAACTACTAATTCAGTGGTACGCTGTATTATTACATGAATACACTCACACACAGTCACTGCCTTGTTAAACTTCCCCATCTCTATTCATGAAAACATTCAGGGATTTGTAGAAAAGCTTTTAATGGCAGTAAAATGGGATGAAAACAATCACAGCAGTGGTATCAAGTCCCCACAGGCATATGCAATTATAAGACGGTACATAAGTAAGTACAACTCTGATGTACTGTTGCACACATTGCAGCATGTTAAATGAGTTTTTGAGGCTTATTTGGGTGTATCTAATAATAATAATAATAATAATAGTGTAATACTGTTTCATCGAACGGGAATAATAAGGCACTCTCTCTATCAGCACCCTGTAGAAAGTGTATTACATGCTTGACAAGAGAGGCCAGGCAACTGAAACAGCCACTTCAATTATTCAGATAGGGTGCAGAACACAGTGAAGGTAGCTGAGGGCTGAAAAATCTTGCGGCAACAATGCATGTCATTAGGAATTATAAGAAGTTATTTATAAACAAACAAGCAGAAAAATAAATTTATCATTTATTAGGTACACCTGTACGATCTAATGCAAATAATCTGCCATAAATTCAACTTTATAATGTTTATAATCTTTGACATATGTCATGGAGGTGTTAAATAAATTACTTTTTAGCCATGAGGTCATAGTTAGAGGTGGTATTGCACTGAAATGCATTACATTCAGGGGTGTTCCTAATATTTTGTATGTAAATAGGAAGCATAATTAGAAACACCTCTAAATATAATGTAGTTCAGTACAACACCTTTAACTATGACCTTAATAATAAGCTGACAATGTCAACAAAAAACTGAACACTAAAAAGAGACATTAAAGTCAACTTTAAAGCAGTTGTAATAGATGAGATTGTACTGAGAGCACAAAGAGTAGCAGTATATGGGTTCGTTTATTTGCTGGATTACATGGTTATCTAATCTACCTACCAACCCAGGCGTCAAGAGCAGCATTAAAACGACAGTCTATAGTTTGAACTCACAGTTAGTTGGTGGTCCTTTGATTCCACCGTGTCCTTCATGGTCACTTTTGGTCCGAGTGAAGGATAATGAGCGTCAACAACAGCAGACGGGACACTGGACCATCCTCCTCCAGACTGTCGGTACCAGCATGCCCCCTTAAAAACAAACACCTGCAGCACTCACACGCTCAACAACTAACGGATTCCGCTGTAACGGTCTCCGACTGTCCCCGGCAGCTAGAACCGAGCCAAACACTTAAAACACCCCTGTGTTACTATCAGCCGAGTCCCAGCTATGGTCTGTCTTCGTCCTTCAAAGTGCGTCGACGCTCTTTCCGCTTAGAAACACGAAGAATAATTCAAGAGCTCCGGAAAGGACAGGTGTCTAACACTCGCAGCAGCCCACCTGCTCTTTCACTTCCCCGTCTGTCTGTCCTCACTCCTCTTCGCTGCCCCTGTTGGTGTGTGTGTGTGTGTGTGTGTGTGTGTGTGTGTGTGTGTGTGTGTGTGTGTGTGTGTGTGTGTGTGTGT
>JBBPCS010000102.1:50218-73685 GCA_037974645.1 Hollardia meadi | reverse complement strand
GTGTGTGTGTGTGTGTGTGTGTGTGTGTGTGTGTGTGTGTGTGTGTGTGTGTGTGTGTGTGTGTGTGTGTGTACATGCGTTGTCCCTGGAGACCCGCGGAGAACAGGTGTTGTAAAGGTAATTAAGCTAGCTACATTAAACTAGCTAGCTAAACAATTCCAACTACTTCCGATTGCACTTCCGTAGCTTGTTTCTATTCTTCTTCTTCTTCTTCTTCTTCATTTCATGTTTTAAAAAGTATTACGCCAGAAAAAGATGATTTAGTCTGGGGTTGTTTTTTTGCGTATGATGTGTGCGTGTTTTTCCTTTATTATTTCCTCCATATATGCAAACATAGCTAATTTTTTTTTTTGCCCGAAGTGTAGCTCCATATTAATCTAAAAAATATGGTGGTATAGGTCTACTGCTATTTTCTGTATAGGAGTTGATACAGCTTCCACTTTATTCAAGACTATGATGACATCTGCTGGAAGAATAAAAAATTACCTTCCTTTGTGTATATACGTTAAATAAATAAATAATTAAATATTTAAATTAAAACACAGACACACACATAAACAAACAAACAAAATAAATAAAAAATAAATCCAAGAGAAAAACAAAGTATCTACCGGTATTTTATAGCAACAACTGGGAAAATCTTTCCATCTGTGCAGCTTTTAAACCTGCAACATGCGGCTATATTTGTAGATTAGCTTCATGTGGATTTTGTTATAGACCTAATGGAACTGATGTTCTGGTAAAAGGCTACATCTTACAAATAAATCTTAAAGTCCCGCTCCAGTCGAAAATGCATCTTGATTATCATCGTTGCTTTACTGGACATTTCAGTTTAATTGTACAGAGTTTGGCACTAGAAGGCTGCTTTTGTATTCATCTGCTTGAGGGTGAAAGTTTTTCTGCAAGTGTAAATGTGCATTTACAAGCATAATTTGTTTTGGAGCTAGTTTGGAGCCAATCTTGCATGGTCTATAATTGAGAATGGAGTAAAGTAGGAGACATTTGTCTGTCTATCCAGCAGTTTAATTTATGAATTCACCACTACTGCCACAACTGCCAGGCAACCAGCAGAGACAGCTGCTCTGTATTTATATGTGGCCTTCAAATCAAACATCAAATTCCTCTCTTGAAAACTGTAAATAGAGGTTGCCATGATTAAACTGACATTTTACAGGCCTTATGATCAGTTATTCAGGAAGAAGTAACAGATTAATTAAGGACAAACCTAAACTTTAGCTCCAGCCTGCGTAACAAAACATCACTGAATATAAATAACATTAGTGTGGAAAGTCACAGCCAGAGTGTTCATGTGGAGAAGTTAGACTACTTAAAACAGTCATGACGTTTAACAACATTAATTGACAATCAGTAGTTCAATCAGCAGGGTAATTGCATGAAAGTATATTTGGTTAATAAACCTATTTGGTATGGAGTAATCATTTCTGACAGGGCTATTAGTTGGTGTTAATTTCCCAGGGCGTGGGATATGATTTACAGACGAGTCACTATTATTAATAATTTTGAATTGTAAATGGTAGATGCTTGAGTGAAAAAATGTCATGTCGGGGAAGAGGTTGTATCTCTCATGAGCTATCATCAGTTCAGACAAAATTAATCAGTAATAATATATATATTTTTTGAATACTCTTAATGCAGCTCTTTCCAAGTATCTTTCACTTCTGAGCTAAAAGAACGTGTGAGGAAAGATGTTTTCAATACGGGTGACCCACAAGATATGCAAACAAATTATGGATCTGGATTACAGTATGGTCAGAGGGCTCGTGTCTTTAAAAAAACACATCTTTTGAGACTTTAGGGGCTTAAGAGTTCTTTGGTATTGATGATAGTGATAAGCGACATTGTACTTTTTTTTTTTTTTTTTACAATACAACCAATTGCACCCAAAGGACGTAAACACCCGAACAAAAAGACACATCCAGTTGTACTCAAAACAGATTTATTCAACTCACAATAAGACCCTAAAGTTTAAGGTCACACACGAAATGAAGCACCACTCTCGTTGCCTGTACAATGTAACATGCTGAAAGAAATGACACTGGGGAAAATAATTAATAAACAAAAATGTGTGTATTAAATCCCAACGGAAAATCATTGTTAGTAAATTTAGACATGTACTGTTTGGATGGTTTGAATTGATGAAAACAATGACCTCGAACAGTCTCATTAATCATGGTTAGAGCAGCACAGCTTCCCAAGTTGTGAGAGAAACTACAACTTTTTTTTTGTATGGGTGGATTAGATAGGCAGAGAACATGAATGAATGGACCTTTCAAAAAGTGATCCTATCGCCACACAAAACTAGAAAAATATATAAAAATGGCACATAAACAAAATAAACCACATCAGAATGAGACAACAGTCTGTTATTGTACAGCTTATATACAGAAGCCGTGGTCTCAAGGTAGTCTCGTCTCCAGGAGGTTTAGAAACATAAAGCTTCACTTTGCAGGCGTGTCTGTGTGTGAAAGTAAATAAATTATTCCTCAACAATACCTCCTGCTGTGTGCTGCCAGTGCTGCCTTTGTGCTTCAAACATACCAAGCATGAAGCATAATACATACAAAATAAAATGCATTTTTCTCTTTGGAGACCTGAATGGAAGTTGTTTTTTTTTAAAAAAAACAGGAGAGACAAATCATTGTAAATGGTCGTTTAAAAAAAAAAAAAATGTTATAGCGAAGATATCTTTATGCTTTACTGCAGTGACAAATAAATCTTCAAAATTGCTTCCCTCAGCCGTGTTTCATCTTAGGAAAGACAGTCAATTATGTTTGCTTCTTTTTTTTTTTTCAACACTAAAGAGCAGGTTAAGTCTGACGGCACGTGTCAGAGATATTGAGCAAGTTCTCCCATAAAACGTCAGAAAATTGTGATTAATCATTAATGAGTGTACAACATGGAGAGAACAGTACAGATTAGGGTTCTATTGTCCTGAGACCACACAGGCTGCTATCCTGGACTAACAGGGTGTTAAACACTGCTCTCTGTGATGCTTAGAATAGCCACACACTCTCTGAGCGCATATATATATATATGTGTGTGTGTGTGTGTGTGTGTGTGGGTGAGATGCTGTTTCCCTCCTCGGACAGATAAAGAAGTCTATGCTTGGAAGTCGTTCCCAAACTGTCTTCTCTGTTCTTCGGTCATGGACAGATAGGTGGCCCTCATACTGGGGGAGTACTGTGGAGAGAAGGCAAACACACAGACGCACACAGAGAACATTACGAGCTGTTTCTGTGGGCTACAGATAAGGCTTTTACAGGTATGGTCTGAGTCTGATCATTGAATCAAACAGAACAAAATGTCATGGGGGTTTAAAGGAATAGTCCACACCTCAGATTTAAAGGTGGCTCTCTAAAGGCCGAAGCTTAAACTGGCAGCTGTCGTCGGCTTGGACTCACAGAAGTTAAAATGGATTCCAGTGGTGACCCAGGATGTGGCTTGAAATACGCTCATTCACTTTCTAACTGAGAGTTCGATGAGAACATAGACGCTACTATCTGGTTCAATACCAAGATGGACTCAGGAGAAGCTCGCCTTAGCATAAATAATGGCAACAGGGACACAGCTGGTCAGCAACGTTTTCATATAAACAAACATCCATTACTTTCGTGCCCTTCCCACAGGGAGTTCACACAATGCTGATTAAGGTGACCACCGCCAGATAAAGTTTTGTACTTCCCAGTGTACGAGATGGTGTTGATCTGTGTCCCCCTGTTTCCAGTCTTTATGCTAAGTAAAGCTAACTATCTCTATTTAACTAACTATTTTTGACATGAATATTTCTATTGCTATTCCATCCCCATGCAGCAGCTGATTGATCCCAATATGTGCACACATGCTCCGGATTCCCTCATCAGGATACCTGCCCTCTACCCCTGGTACTTCATTTTGACATGACTCTAGGTTGACGTTGGAATCCATTGTAATTGCGGCGAGTCCAAGCTGACTGCAGTTGCCATCTCCCACAAAGAAGCCAGCTTCAACCGTATAGAGCCACTGTCAAGCCTACAGATGCTGATTTTTATGCTCTAAAAATAGATTTTCTGCAGTATTCCTTTAGCCCATGCCTATGAAACTGACTCAGGGCAGAGTTTGTTCAAACAAATCAATTTATTACTCATGAAATGTACAATTACCAACATGTCAATCATTTTGACACTAAGAGTGGCTGTATCATCACTCTAAATCTGTCAATACCTGGACAAGATAAACTCTATAGCACTACAGTATGTAAAACCTTTTGGCAGTGCAAGCTATAGAATTGAATGACTGCATGCACAGGAAGGCTAACTGAGGAAATCCAGATTACTGCAGTACTACGCTGTGAACACCAGGGGCTGACAAACCCTTACAAACTCAAACAGACTTTCTGGAGTGAGGACAAAAGGTTGTGAGCTAAAAACCATGCCAAGCAGGAAAACTGCACAGAAACCAAATAAAAGCGATGTGAGGTGAAGGAGAGGTAAAAGACGGAGATGCAACAGAGGAAAAGAGTGGAGGGAGTTAATCCTTAGAAAGAGTTGAAAAGACTTACTCGGTTTCTATACTGCTGAGAGTATATCTCCAAAAGTTGATTTAAAAAAAAAAAAAAGAGGAAATGAAAGATACAAAAAAACAAACAGACACATGACAAACGAACAAACAAAAAAATATATAAAAGATGCTGTTAGCTGCAGACTGCTGCATGGTGCTGTACAGTTGTAGCCATGAGGTAGAATTGAATTAAATATACAGTACATTGGTATTAATTAGGACAGAGGTCATAAGGCAAGTTATAAAACATTCTTTGGTCGACTCAAGTTGGAACTATAGGCTGAAGATTAATTAGAATGATGCCTGACATAAGCAAAAGAACGGGATATTTTTCATCTACACAACAAAAAAAACGTGGTACCCTTAGAAGAAGAAGAAAACTAGAAAATATTGCGATCTTTGTTACATTTTTGTGGACTTTCAAACCTCTATGCATAACAGCAAATATTATGCAATTAATCAGAAATAAAACGTGGATTTTGTTTGTATTTCCTGACCTGATGATCCCAACACTTCCTCTCTAAATATTCTTTTAAAAAGGTTCAAACACACTGATCTACAGCAGCGGAATGCATTTAACTGCTGTATTTCATCACGCAGTTGTGCGGCATGTTATTAAGAGGCTGTGGCCAATGAAAATTTAATCCCTACATGTTTCTATATTTATCTCCGTCATATACAGTAACAGGAGACGGCCAAGTGGCCAAGCAGGGGGTGATTTTATTCAATGAAGAAGAAAACCTTTAGTGTCAACAGTGAGCAAGTTTATGGGTTAAGGCCCATGTCACTCCCTCCTGGGAGAATATAGCCTGAAGGAAGCTAAATGATGTTCTGTTCATGATTAAATATTAACTACATTACTTCTCCTCTCCTTGCTTCAGTACTATAAATCAGCCTCCTCGAACGTATGGACGGCAGAAGAAGGCCCAGTGTGCAGCGAAAGAGTATCTGATTGAATACGTTTGAGAAATCCTTAAAAATAGTTGAATAAATCAAAGAAAAGTTGTTAGATATGGCTTTTTTTTTTAAATAATAAAAATATTTACTGTGCTTTAAAGGCTAAATGTGTTTGTTAGCTCAGAGAAGTAACATCATAGCAAGGACTTGGCCTCTGGGACCCAACGCACCGACGGGGGTGGAGAGCCTCGTCCTATCAGAGGCACGTTCTCGTACCGCGGAGTTCCCCCGAACAGAGCTGTCTGGTTCCTGAGAAGGAATGAAAGACTCGACTCAGATGCCGGAGGAATAACGAAACACTCGAAATTTAGACATCACACTTTGCTCCGCTCATTATTTCCGCTCACTTACATGTACTCAGACATGGGGGCGTTGGACACAGCTGGGGCGGGCGGGTGTAGGCTATTCTGGCTGCCCATGCTGCTGCTGTAGCTGCAGAAGCTGTGCACGTTGGCGAGGTTGGGGTTCTGAGAGCCTATCCTCCTCGCCCGCGGGTTGAATGGATCCTCCTCATCGATGTCGTCGTAGTCTCGTTCCCTACAGACCCATCGGCAGAAGAGGAGACGGAGAGGTTTTCAAACTGTGCGGTGATCGTAAAGGCGTGAGATGTGAGGTGAAAGGGACCGGTGCATGCTGCTGACATTATACACGTATTTTTGTATTCACTGTGACTATTACACAAGATTATCTCATTATCTCCAATGTCCTTGACAAATAAACATCCATGAATCTGCTTAGAAACCGAAGGAAAAGATGCTTCCCAGAGTATAACCATAACTCGCCTGAGAATCTTCAGTATCAAAGGAATCCAGTGATAGTTCTCTATACATAAATGCTGCTAATAGGTAATTCATCATAATTAATGGTGCCAATTACTCAAATTATATGCAAAAGTAGACTTGCATAAAAGGGCTCAAGTTGTAGCCTTCAGCTTAACTCACTGAATCCAATTATCTTTCCTCTTTATATCCTGAGAAGTTCCAATTATCACCAACGTACAAGTAAGACCGAATAATAACAGGATTGACAAAATCCCTTAAAGGAAAAGTTTACCCAAAAATGAAAATTCAGTCATTAGTCAGGTGAAGGTTTCAGACATTTCCGGAGCTTCACAGCAAAGCCGCGTTGCAGCGTTCTCCTAAACAACTGAAGAAGCTGGGAACTTGCTTTAAAGCGTAAAAAAAAAAAAAGCAACCAAAAAATAAAACGCTTAATGCAGCTCATCTGTGTACTACAAGTCTGCCGAAGCCCCGAGATCACAAATTGATTTGAAAACAACGTTATTTACATCCTGAAATCAACCTGAAACCTTCACTGTAGCCGCCGAGTTAAAAGTGTTTTCACCTCCCCCTGTAATTTCAGCATCAATCAATTTTGGGATCTCAGGGCTTCCAGAGACTTGGATTATGCCGGACAAGCTGTATTGAGACGTCTTCATTTCTTTGGATTGTTTATGTTTTGAAACCGGTCCCAAGCTTCTTCGGGTGTTTGGCAGGACGCTGCAACACTAGTTTGTTCTTGCTGTTAAATGTTTTGTTGACTAAAAAACTTCACCTGACTTTCTATCTGCATGGCATGAGTAGATAACGACTGAATTTTCAATTTTGGGTGAACAGTTCCTTTAATATTAACTGTCTTCAACAAAGGATCAATAATTACTTGACATTAATAAGTTGCCACAGTGTTGGACTCAGCAAACCCCTGGCTTAGTCTGATTTAAACTTAAATTGAATGTTTTAGCCCTCATGCAGTATGTAACATTGCTGCTGACCATTGCCAAAAGCACATGCAGTATAAAGGTTTTAATAATAAGTTGTATACATGACTGTATATTTGAATGGGTTAAAGTCATAAATCGGCCTTATGGTCCTTTAAATTGATGAACATTAATGTTTAAAATGAAAGGTGAGTTTACAAAAGGAAGACCACATTAATACCAGTGAATTATTAGCTACTTAAAGAAGGTATTCTGAAAACGCCTTGCATACACACAAGGGAATGTTGTATTTCTATAAATAATCTGGGCCATTGTGCAATTGTAAAAACGCACACACTGGTTGGCTCATACAGTACACGAAGCTGCAGAGAGATGGCTGCAGGATGAGGAAATGAGGGCGCTCAGGCAGGCAGAGAACGAACTCACCTGCAGGCGATTTGTCTCCATGCCCTGGGAATGGCACATAGCATGACAGTGAAGGCACAGGCTGCCAGGGTAGAGAAGAGGCAGAGGTAGAGCACACCCTCCACCCCGTCATAGCACACCCCCACCATCGCATCCAGGTAGTCCTGCAGAGGTCAAACACATAATATAACACAAAGCAAAAGGCAGATGCCAAAAAAAATGCTATGCTTGCATAGGTGGGGTCTCCGGGAAGACGTATACCTTATTTGTGTCATGCACATTCAGTGGGAAGTTCAACATTATTAATATCAACTGCACTGCAGTTGTGAGCCTGAGCCAACACTGTGCAGGAAACTCACTGTACGTTAGTAAGAAAACACCGTTTAGAAAAGTGGATCTTGTTAAATTTCAAATTCTTTCTGTTTTGCCTTGCTCTGCTCTCCTCCCTGTTCCACTTTCAGTTTAATGCTGCAACCATGTGTGGCCACTTACTCTCCTCTTGACCTAGTTGTGCTGCTGTGATGCCTAATAGGATGCAGTGAACAAACCTTGTTGAGCCCCCTGCAGTCTAACAGGGCGGTCAGCTGGTGCAGACTGGCCTCTGAGGAGTTGAGCAAACGCTGGATACCCAGTAGGTCTCTCTGTGTAGAGGTCAAAATACCTTATCACTGAAGAATACTTATTTATACAAGAATATACTTCCTCAGAAATAATTTGGCTCTGTTATACTACAACATAAAAGTCATAGCTTGGTGTTTGTGCGTGTGATACCTCAGCTGTGGGGAACAGAGGCACGGCAAACTGCAGCAGACCCTGGATCTGGATCTGCATGGTGGTCAGGGACCTCTGGAAGATGGTTAAAGGCTGCAAACAAGAAAATGCAGAGTAAAGAACATACAAATGAGGAGTAAACACTGATGTCAATGGAAGTCTTAAGGGAAGCCATCGATGAAAGTGAAGGTTTTCAAGACTGTTTAATGAGCTACTCTCAAATGACATAATGTGCATGCGTTTTCTTAAAAAATAGGCTAATGAGGAATCTAGAAAATCTCATAAAAATTGGCACAAAGTTACAAAAAAAACACAACACGGGGCCAAAAAAGTCAGTGAAAAGTAGGCTAGTAGTTGGACGTTGCAGTGGGAATACCGAGTGATTCATATTGAAGTTGGAAGGAAAAAAAAAGGTTTGAAGTTTGACGGCTTATCCAGCGTGCGTAACAGACGTACAACATGTAAGTGCTAAAACCTTAACTTTGTCTTTTTTATGGAGTTTATCCCATAGTAGTAGTTTGAGTCTGTAATTGTTGTCGTGTAGGTTTATGTTTTTGCCAACAGGGGGCAAAATAAGCCCCCACATCCATCAGCACAAGGCACAAGTGAATAATCACGTCCTACCTGAGAGACAGCACATTCCGCCCCCCAAGCCTCTTTTTCAATTTTCAATTTTTCAAACCACATTCAAGCATAACCATAAATGAATTAATCTGCCACATCTCCTGAGTAAAATGATATCTTCACAGTCACATGCCCTAACAAGAGTAGCATGGAAAGCCCCCTGGCCTGTTGCACAATGTTAAATTGAAACAGGATATGGTCAATTACGTCCACCATCCATATATGTAATTGCTTTCCTTTTGATCTTTTTTTTTTTGTTTTCTGGAGCAGCGTGACTGTCTATGGCCAAACTGCTCTCTGCTGCGAAGTCCAATGGCCTGATGAGATTTTTAGTTTTGTTCTAGCATGGATGGAGTTTCATCCGAGCCGAATAAAGTAGGACAGAGAAAATGGACGGAGGAGGACAGTAGGAACAGGAGAAGAGATGACGATGATAAGAATAGACAAAGAGTTGTAGAGAGAAGCACGAGTGATGCCCCGAGCAATGAAATACAAGTGCACAGAGGGTAGAACAACAGGGCACTGCTGTGGTTCAGGCTGAGAATACATCAGAGAGACATAAAGGTGAGGAAGAGTTTGTATGTTTGCCAATCCGTGTGGATTCTCGTGTCTGTCAGCTTGCATTTGAACTTTGCACCTGTTGGGCATGTGTGTGGCAGAGAAGAGAGCTGACTTTGTTTACCAGGCAGGGTGACGGTTGCCTGCCACCCCGTTGCTGTCCTCATGTTATCCTCAGGGCACGTCTATGAGAGCCGGATAATAAGATCTGAGCTCCGCTGGGCCAGAGCTTGTGGAAATTGACTTCAGCGGTAAAGTCAGTGATGTTACCCGCAGTCACTACACTCTGAAGAATAACCTCACGGAACCTCAGAAGTTGGTGGGGATGAGAACGATTCATCAAATTGCTTCATCGCCGGTTTCTTGGCAGCTTTCTACCATTTTTTTTTTTGTACTTGTTTGCTTGATGCATGCCAAAGAGTGAAGGAATGCAGGAGAGAGAGAGAGAGAAAATGAGAAAAAAAATAATAGCGACAGCCTTGGAGCCAGTGTTGTAATGTTCTTGCAGACTTGTGAGGTGAAACTCGGACGTTAAATCAGACAAGCAGGGCCGAACAGAGAGAAGGAGCTTGACAAAGACGAGGCTTGAAGGGCAGAGAAATGAACTCCTCATCAAGCACCGGCTAAGTGATTCACAGGTGAAAAATGTCTAGACGTTTGGGATAAAAGTGAACAAACTTGTTTTGAAATGTCTAAGTTGCATAAAAACCTTTTCTTTTTTTTTTCCAACAGCATTTAAATTACTTTATTCCAAATATAAGAAGTCTTTATGAAACCTCAACGCAGGGCTGTAGCCAGGATTTTGCGTTGTTTGGACATTAAATTCTATTTCTCTGGAGTAGAGACTGACATGTATCTACATCTACAGCATCAATGATGGAACTCTGCGTGCCAAATTTGGTGTTTAATAATTGACTAGATTCTGAAGCCTATTTATGTGTTCTTAATCAGATACATCCTTATTTAAATCGGAAAACATTTCTAACATTTTTAATCAGGCAAAACTTTTTATTTAACACTGATGTATTGATAGCACTTTGATTTATTATGTCAAATAAAAAGCAAGGGGTCAGAGCATGTGTATATTACCAAAAATGTTTTATCAGATATCAATACCATCCTTAGTTCTTTGTTTATTTACTTTGTTGGCTGAAAATAAGTCAAATTTAGGTATATTGAGTCTAAACTTACAGCAATCGACCTGTACAATACCCACTGGGTGTTTGGTTTTAATTAGAAAATGTTCACACCCCCATATTCCCAGAGAAAGTACAAAGCACAGCGTCCTTCAGTGGTTGCTCATGTTCAGATTTTCGCCTTAATTAAAGCATGCTTTTGCAAGTCTTTCAATATTCAGTAGGCGCTCAAAACATCCTGTTTCCTACCTGCTGGAAGGGGTTGGAGAGACTCTGGTTGCAGTAAAGATAGTAATGAACAATATCTGTGAAAAAAAACAAAACAGAAACAGGAAGGAGAAGCTGAATAATTCCTTTTCTAAGATTTTTTTTTTTTTTTTTTTTACTTGACTCAAATGCAATTAGTGTCATGGCCACAGCTTTATGCTTCCATAATTACAACTCCATTAATGCGACATTATTCATATTATTCACACTGAACCTTACCAGCGCCGATGATACCCTTTGTTTGGCTCAGGAGGTACTTGTCAGGGGACACGCAGAAATCACTTGTGCCCTGAAATGAAGCGGGAGACGTGTGAGAGCGGCGAGCCGAAAACAAAGACAGAAACGAATGAATGGTCCTTGAAATGAGGAGGTTAAAAA
This sequence comes from Hollardia meadi, assembly GCA_037974645.1. Lineage (NCBI taxonomy): Eukaryota > Metazoa > Chordata > Actinopteri > Tetraodontiformes > Triacanthodidae > Hollardia > Hollardia meadi. The sequence goes on along the minus strand of JBBPCS010000102.1, from coordinate 62,315 downwards.
CAGAAATTCATAAAGAACCGTTCAGAGAGGGAATGAATTAGAATACGAAGTCATATGTACCTGACATTAATAGTTCAAGTCTTTTGGACAAAGCTGAATAATAATGATGACTATCATGCTTTTTGACACAAAAGGGACAACAAAGATCCTCTTTTACATGTCTAGACAGGAATACTTTTCCATTCTGTCACTCACAACCACTTTTGCTCCACCACAGAGTGCTAACAAGAAACCTGCCTCGGCAAAATAACAAAAGTGAGGCGAGGTGGTCTCCTCTGCACTGTGCTGTCTGAATGTTAAATGTCCCCCGGGCTCAGGACAAAAACACTGCGCGCAGCTCAACATCCTCTTGGGGGGTTGCGCTAATGAGCCCCGCGCACAAATGAGATAAAGCAGGCTGAGCTCTTCGGGAAAACCCGAGCTAGTTTGTTAGAGACGAGGGACGCCGAGGAGCTCTGCGACTCAGGAGCACGATTGTTAGGATTCCTGAAGGGAAAAACAATGATTCTCTGAGAATGCACATTTCTGATTACCTGCTGTCAGTAATTAAGAGTTCTGCGAAGGGGTGCATTCATTTATTATGAACTAAGGCACTAATGTATCTGTAGCCCACACACACACACAATTTGAAGATTGCCATGCAGACACACGCACATCTGCAACACAGACTGTAGCCACACACCAGGATCCTCAGAAAAACAAACAAGCGTAACGTCTACACACCAATACACCACAGCGCCGTGCAGGTTTGTTGTTTGTCTGGATGTGGTGGATGTCTGACATCATTAGAGCACAAAGTGGGAGTCTGGCTGCAGTGGCAGATACATTATCGCAAGTTCAAACCTCAGTCAGGTCGTGAAGAAAGCATTTCAGTGATTTCCAAACACCTTTTGGTGGCAGTGGTATGTTTGGGCTGTGTGACGGCCACCGCTGCTGGCATTTTCTACCCGCTTATACACACGAGTTCCAGGTGCTCCAGTTCCCCTCAACAGTGCAAAACCATTAAAGCCGGTTATTGTGGAGAGTTGCCCTGAAATGTACTGACGACCTGTCAAGTGTTTGCTGCAGTCTGCAGCGGCCTGAAAGCCCCCAAATTACACATCAAGTCAAGTGAAGAGCCTGCGCTAAAAGTACTTGAGCTTGAGCTGAAGCGAAATCTTTCAAAATTTCTCGTTAGCGTTATGTTTTCGAACACAGAATATCTTTGGTTTTTAAACTATTAGCTGGACAAAAACCGCTATTTTAAAGACACGATCTCAGCCTCTGTTTCCTCCGAAGACTAAATGATTGATCGAATAAAAGAACTGGCAGCCCAAGAGTATTATGTGAATGGACAGAAATGTATAATTCATTACACACACGTGCACAACCAATCCCCACATGTACAAAGGAACACACACACACACAGGCCTGCACCACTCAGATTAACATATATTTGAGAGGACACACACGTAGGCACAAACACACACAATCATTTACACAAAGAAGTGATGTCCGAAGGAGACAGTGAAGACTGTCCGTGTGATTGCTTGGTTCACAGCTGCCCGTATCCCTGCCGGAGCAATTACCAGGCCTTTTCAAGCCGTGTTGATGTTTGCTCTCCAGCACAGAAAAGGCAGAGTGGACGTCAACCACGCGGTCCAGTCAGGGTCAACCTCTGCCAATAAACACCACGTGACAGACAGGTTACACAATGTCAGTAAATGCCATGATTTTGTAACACACACCGAGGGGGGGGAAATGTAAGAACGATTTCTGGGTTGTCAAGCGGAGACGTGGAACAAAGGGATGGATTTTTCAAGCAAACTTACAACTAACTTTGCTCAAGAGTAAAAATCTATTTGACTTAATTTCTCTTTATGTTTCATTTTTCCCACCAACCACGACATTTATTGGATTCTTTCCCCTCTAAGCCCAAACGCTCAACTTTTTATTCCACACTCATGAATATTCATATTCCCCAGAGAGGGAACCCCTTTTGATTTTGGTGATCCCATTTCTTTTCCTATATCATGACCCACATTTCAACCTGCACACAACATATTGTACATACAGTGTAGCAGACTCATTGAACCTTCAATCATCTACATATTTGTTGAAAAGTTCTGTATTGTGCAGTAATATATATATATAAAAAAGGCGTGCTTTTCCTTGGTGTCATATCAAAAGGAATCCACCATCAATCCAGTGAATGTGGACCACAGAGAGTGCAGACATTAAACTGGTAGATGGGGGGGGGAGATGAAACCAGAGACTAATGTGACTAACTGATCGCGCCTCCTGCTGCTTTCTCCCCGATGCTCATTATCTCCAACTTAAATTCACACGTGTTAACAATCCTCTGCCGCCTCGAGTCAAAACAGAACCAGATCCAACAACAAACTTGAGAAAAATAGCACACAAGCCTGAGGCAGGTGAGTCAAACCACCACTGCTCATCCATCTGATCTTTATTCTTTCAAATCTCTACTTTTGCACATCACGCCATTTTTTGTGTGTGTTTGTCCCACACATAATAGAGCAAAACACTGAAATTATTCACCTATTCAGCAAGATGGGCTTTAAAAGCTCAATTGGATTCCTGCTGTCATTATCCTCGACTTTGAGTCAAGTTATTCAGCCTTGTATAATGATGCTGGCAAGGTGTGGATTATGTTCTTTTGTGGGTCTATTTTTGCTGGTGTGCCTTTTGACACAAACTTGAGATTGAGCAGCAGTGAGAGTGTACTTAAACCTCTTTGGCTGTAAGGTGTTTCAAGCTCACACACATTCTGAGATCAACTTGGAACTTAGGCTAAAAAATGAAATTAAAGCAGGAGAGGCTGGAATGGCCCTTGATTAGCAGCTATGCAGATGAGAGGGCTTGATGCAAATTACAGCTGCATCATATTTTTGGTAAAAATGTGCATGTGCCTCACACTGCAGATGTTTTGGATACTTTCACACACACATACGGTATGTAGGTACAGTATACGCACATGTGTGGCTGTGTATAATCATCTCTCCTCCCTCACTACACTCACAAACACATTTTTCAAGCGCAGTGTGCGTGTAGTTAAATCAATTTATCACCACTGCCGGGCGTGACAGGAATTGATCGCAGGCCAGTTTATACAAGTTTGTATAGGGGTAAGCCAGCAAGTGAGGGGCGTAAAAGCGTAGCAGCTCACCACAGCAGTGGCCAGGTCAGCCCCCAGAGAAGTCCAGCTCAGGACCAGCGTCAGCACTCCAAGCACCATCATCCTGCAGACACACAAAAAAGGCAACGGCCAAGGTCACAGTGCAGCTCAGTGCAATAATCAGCGAGTCAAATGCAGATTGAGTGAAGACTCAGCAACCAGGATGTGATGGCTTGGTAATAACATCATTACTTTTGGACACTTGCTGGCAAAAGAAACAAGCTGTAAACAACACTGACATCATCTCCTTTTAAGATAGTATGGAGAACATGTTGGCACACAGATACGGCTCGACCTTAATATTCATTTGAAGTTGTGTTTGTGTTTACCTGACTGTAAATGCAACATTCATTCTCTTCTAGCTCTATTTTCTTTTCTCTTCACCAACACAAAACTATTTTAGTCATTTTAGCTGCTAAATGCTCCACAATGTTTCCATGCATTATGTTAGCAAGGCGTTTTATTTAAGCCTTTTGACTCAAAAAAGCTGCTTGCTGCTGCCAAAACAGACGCTGATAAGAGGGGTGAGGGTGAACCAAAGAAAATCAACATGTTAAAAAGATATAAAGCTCCACAGAGCAAAAGAAAACGGCAGAGCTGAGTAGTAATTCCCCGTGGGTTCGTCACCACGAGCAAATCCTTTCACATACAAGTTAAAGAGGAAGTTTGTTAATATAGTTATCAGCATGTTGCAGAGGGAGTTATTTTCACAGCGGTCTCTGCTATTAAGAGGAAATGGTGTGAGCCTCAAGGGTCAGGAGTGGTGATCTCATTGGCTTGTCATCAACAGAAAAAGTCAGAGGTCATGTTTCTTTCTGTGGGAGCTGATTCTGCAGCCATAATATGCAGCCGGCTGGGAAGCTTTATGTACCGAGGAAGGAGCATCAGAGCACATCTGCTCTGCTGGCCTACATTCGATTACAGCGCCCTGGGGGGGGGGGGGGTTTCCTGCACCCATGAGGTCACAACAATGTGGTCTTGTTTTACAGTGGGGTTCCTTCCCTGGTGATCTCATGGTATCGGAGAATGACATCAGAGACACGTGAGAATGAAGGGAGAGAGAGGGGGAAAAACCTTGGGTGAGTATTTCTGCATGCGGGGGAGCGGTGATGCGCCCGTGTGTACAATAAGATAGAAGATCAATACCCATTAAAAGATGGACACTGGTCCGATCATGGATCAGCTCACGTTAAGTAAAATAATCTCCAGAAAATCCAATAAGCTCCTGTTGATCTGAACATCGTGGCGCTTTCCCGATATTCCCCTAACAGCATGTCACCCATGTTTAAATATATTTTGGGTATGCATGTCCAGGCCTATCTTTGAACACTCTCTAGCCCCCTTTGCTAATGCAATTCACAATGTTCCGAGAAGATACTAAGCTCCCATCATTGAATTTACAAGTCACCTCTTGTCCGTTCTCATTTTTCCTTTATCTTTTTTTTCGCCCCCAGTTATTTACTCTCTCTATTCCGTCTCCTATCTTTTCTCTGCCCGTCTGCCTCCCTCTTTTATGGTTTTTTCGCTCTTGTAGTCTGTCTCCTTCCTTCTCTCAGATACAGAGCCCTCACAAGCCCTGACACTTAACAAGGAAATAGATGGGAACGAAAGCATGGCTCCACAGAGCCCCTTATCTTGCTTTAAATTGGAAAGCAAAAGTTGCTCTACCGTCTTACTGGCTCATTGTGGTTTACCACAGTAATGTCTGTTAGGTTTATGTACAGGGTTACATGGAACTCATTACTCATCTTTTCTGGGAACAATACACACATTCCCTGAATGCTTCTGTATGTTGTTACTAAATTTGTGTGTCTACTACTTGTTTGTTTGCAGGTATCTGTGCACACAAACATATGTCTATGGTGGTAATGCCCAAGTGGCAGGTTAGGCTGTGAAGATAAATCTGAGGGATTACAAAATGATCAAAAGGATAAGAAAAATATGCGAAACAAAGTTGTTTAGAACTTGACTTTTCTCTATTTTTTTGTGAAATATAAATATGTTCACCTCATGAGGCTTCTTAACATCTTTTAAATGAAACAAACTGAGTTCCTTGGTTGAACTGGTCACAGCTCATGTCCACACACACAGGCTTTTATAAGTGGCACATGCACACATTGTTTTGTTTAAAACGTCGTGAGCCAAACAGACTCAGAGCCAGTGGCCTGTGTGTCTGCCAGGCCATGCCTATTTGACAATTTGTTGTTGTGGGGTTTGTGATACTGGACTGCGTGAGCTTCTTTAACGATGACGCTGGTTGGCCAGGCAAACGGGGGGAGAAATGCCCTCTGATCACCTCCTCAGCACTGGCAGGTCACATCCAAACCAAGCGAGACTGTATTCAGTTTCGTGCTCTGGTGGGCAAAGGGAATTCACTGAGCTACACGGATTAGCAGGAAATCGGGTGTAAACCTGATGCAAAGCACATCAAGTGGAAAAAGTCACAGAGGCCAATGAGCAGGCCAAATGCACCCACAGAGGATGAGGTCAAGTCACTGTGATTTAAATCTGGGGGAGGTTTTATTCTGATGTGAAAAAATATGAAATCTTTTGCTGTAAACTGCAGCTATATCCGGTCAATACAAAAAATATGGAAAGCGGTGGCTCTATACATCATTATATACTGTATGTGTCAATTAAAACTGAGTGAAATGAAAGTGAGATGACCCTCAAAGCAAAAAAGCAGGAGGCATGGGAACATGCTGCCAGTGATGTTATTATTATAACAGGCTACTTGGCGCTTGTTATAATAATAACATCGTTATCTCAAGTTCTAATTTTGGCATCTCAGAGACCAATAGTGGCAAACACAACACACATCATTATATTTTATTTATGTGTCTTCAGCATAACATAACAACTTTCTCACAGATATCTCTGACTTGCAGAATTTTTTCTTAACTATGAAGATTACAGTAATACTGGACTTTACTGAGATAATGAGTGTTTGGCTCCTTTCTTGGCAGCCCAATTATTAATGGTTTGGACCATAAATTGGTGGAAGTAACTGTATCCCTGTTGTTTCATTCGAGAGCATTGTGCAATCTCTTCAAAAGTTTGAAAATCTGCAGTTTTAACAAATCATCAAAAAACCTGCCTCTCATCTTGAGTTGTTTCAAATCAACAACCTGCTGTGACCTGGATCGGCAGCTAGTCGACTGTATTCTTACCTCTCCTGCTGACACGATGAATATGTAAAAACGGTGTCATCTCCATATGGATTCTGCACCTACTATACTGTGTTCAAAGGTCATTTATTCTGTATAAATGCAGAGCTTCAAAGGCCCAAGTACAGTTCCCTGTGGCACACCGTAAATACATGTGTGTAGGTTGGACAGGCCAATTTTGTACATTTTGAAGCATTTCATTGTAATTAAGTTTATTGTTCAATGTCACACATATGATTATCAATCTTCAGCCCCCCCCACCCAGTGGTAATGGATAAACTGAACATATATGTTAAAGATTTCACACTATGAGAAGCAACATCTTTAAATAACCTGGGTTGACCCTGTGTTGTAGAAATTACATGTATTTATAAATGTATTTATTTTGTAAAATGGGTATTTTTGGGGGGCATCATAATTACTGACTGGATTATATTCAGTCGTAACTTTTTTTTTAATATAGAATATTAGGCCGAATGTAGTGGCTATAAACGTTTAGAACTTTTTAAACAGTTACCACTTCCTTCATGCAGGCAGTAAATATATATATTTTTTCTTCTCCTTTCTTATCAATGCTGTGATTTTATTTAATTATAATTTCAGCGAATTGCATTGTTTCTTTGCTAGTATGTCCTTGCTCATGACAGCTCTGATTATTCCTGCGCTCCTTTACTTTCCACTGCATGAGGGGCACGTGCAATCTTGCAATCCAAAACACTGAGCTTGGAAACATGACATCATGACATTTTAAGGTTCAATTCACCCAACAGATGCGGTGTTGTATATTCAGGTTTTGAAATGTCAGCTTCTGAGATTTCTGCCGCCCCCAATGTAGTGGAGGTGGTTGGAAGATTTGTTTTGCAATGCTAAAAAATTCAGCAGCGACACGAAACCAGAACAGACACAGACCAAAAAGAAATCCAAATAAACACTGCTGACAGGGATGTCTGTTGATATTTCTCCCTTTCTCACATGTCAGCGTACCTCCTCGTCTGAGCTGTCACTGTGCGTCATGTGAACACCGAGCCAGACAGTTATAAGCAGCAGGAAGAGTTGATAGGCCCCCAGAATGTAATCTGCTCCCGAAACCCTCCAACCACTTCCACTCCACTGAAAAAGAGCATGCCTTGGGAGGGCAGACACTCTTGACACTGACTCATCATGTGTGTGTGTGTGTGGAGGGGTGGGAGGATGAAGTGGGGGTGGGTTTGTGGTTAGTAGGGCAAGTTTAGTGCAGCTCACACCCTGAACTGACTGATTGAGAGAGACAGTGATGCTCGGCTGGGTGAATGGAGGCCTGGGTGGATTTCATGCCCTGTGAAAGCTCCTTTACAGCAGGGAAATAAATAAATAAAAATCACATTTCAGTGGAGCTGGATACACTTAAGCTAAGGAGATTAATTGAAAGCAGAGGCCCTGCATGGATATATGCTATATATAAAGTATGGTATTTGTGTGCAATGTATCATCGCCTGTCATCTTTTAGTTAAAGATGTATAATAATGTGTGGGACTGATTTTATGCCATAATTAATAATAGAATATTGTTTCCCATCTAAAGCACATTGTGATATACAGTAACAACATCAATTATCATTATTAATTACAAAATTAATATTTTTTTCCCATGTAATGTTTAGTTATGCTTTGATATACATATATATGCTATATGTAAAGCATATATATGTATATATGCTTTACATATACATCGTTTTTCTTGTCATCTTGTCACTCAAAAAAGGTTAAGTCAATAAAATACTGATCTAAAAATAATAATAAAGCTGAATAATTAATGAAATGCCACACATGGGTCCAGATATACGGTATGTTGTGTCTGTTATCTGATGTAATTCATGTCTGAAGCCATTTAAAGCAGGTCAAGTGTTAAATCGGAATAACAATTGTCAGGAAGTTATATTGTTGATAACATCGAATGGCTTCGCTCCCATCTCTCCGCGGCTCTCCAATCCAATTTGTAGAGCAAAGCTATTGAGACGGCAACACTCCGAGCATGTTCAACCTACTGCTGGCAATGCTAAAAGGCAAATGGTGAAACACAACAGGACTCTCAGGGTAGTGTTTGTACAAGGACGTGATCCAATACTTTGCTGCCTCGTTCGCCGGCAGTTTCCCACGGGAAAAGAAGCAACTCCAGCCTCCAGCTCCCTCTGTCTCAACCAATTAATACTAATACTAAAACAAATATTAAATGTATCATATCCGTTGTTCCTGGTCAGTAAAAAAGACTAAAGTAAAGCACAGCATGTATCATGTTGCACTTGTAAAGGGAAACACACATTTAAAAAAAAAAAACTTTTAACCATTTGGATGCAGTTAAACCCACACAAAGTAAAGTTAAATGCATCTCTGAGTAACTGGAAGAAAATATGTCTTTGGTCTGGTTTTAGCCACGAGAATGCACAAGAAATAACAACTTGCACTTTCAGTTCCACGTTGTAACATCATGACTGCAGCAGCTGCTGCATCACCAGTGTGACAAAAAAGAAAATCAATGTGTGTTTCCATGTTGTCTCCCTGTTAGCTTTGATTTTCTTGGTGTGCTAATCTCCCAATCCACCCTTTTTCTCATATCCTGCCCCTGCCTCTTTCTTCCTGTTGCGCAGGTTATGAAAATCACACATAAAAAACCATAAAATAGAACAGATTGCCCCTTTTCTTTGTAAACAAAAATATAGGCCATTTAAGACTCACGTGGTGAGCAGCCAGCGAGACTGCTTGGCCAGCCCCAGACAGGCCAGCAGGCAGATGATCAGGTCCACGATGAGGAGCAGCAGGTAGGTGAGCCACCTGCAGAGACAGACAGAGACAGAACATTTAACTGCTGCTGGTGAAGGCCTGTTTTGGAAAAGCAAGAAGTCTTTTGTTATGCCAATCCATATAACCTGGGTCTCATTAGTGTAGTTTTTGTCATCATTCCTACCAGTAACACAGTACTCAAGTTAATTAACGTTTTTAAATAAAAATCCCTTTTACAAAACCTAAAACAGAAGTCCGAAAGTGTAAGAAATGGATGAATAAGTGTGTTTATCTCAAGCTGCAAATGTTCCCATGTAGGGTTGCACCAACTTTTTTTATGAGTACGAATACAGTACTCATGAGCACAGTATCAGACCGGATACTGGTATCAGTATCTGTGCATCACTATTTGCATGCCCTGTGAAGTAAGCATATATTGTAGATAACAATGGCTAAAGAAAAAGGACACCATCTGCATTGCGTTTCAGATTGGTTCCCTGTGAGCTTTGCTTTTAGATACTATTATTATATTACCATTGCCACTGGGCTGGATTACTTTTTGGAAGGTTTGCAAGGTTTGATTTATGGCACCAAGGAGGTGGAACCAAACCAGGAAGAAGCATTATTCTCCTCAGCCACTATCCCCAGGTAACAGTGAAACAAATGGAATAACTGCGGGAACTCTAACCTCCGAACAGATGGGCATTTTCAGTTGAAACCTGTACAGCCGTTCATACGTTTCCCCTTCCACCAGGACATGAAAGGGTTCAAAACCAACATCCTTTCTAATAGATCAGTAAGGAACAAGACCTTCCTACTCATTAAATCAACCGGGTGTTTACTCTGCCTTTATCATCGCACTGAGACCAGAGTTTATGTCCAATTGGAATTCTTACGGTTGCTTTTGCTTTGGACAGTAGCCAGACTGCCAGCAGTAGCCATGATGCTAATTTCCACTTTAAAGTCCAGGAGTAAAGGGTACAAAAAGCCTGTTCTCAACTAACACATGCACGATGCTATTTTAGCATAATGTTAGCCCGCTCTTGTCTACCTCTGTCTGAAATCCAAAACCTAAGAATTTCAAGTCGCTTTCTCCATTATCGCTGAAAATGGCATATCTGCAGCAAACAGTATAAAACCTTGACAGACATAGCAAAAATAAGAATTTAGTAATTAAGGGTGATTTAATGTATTTGTTATCAAATCTGACAAAAATGCTATAATAAAACAGAACTGTAAATAATTAAAGCCCTTTGAAAAGGGGGTAGAAACCCGAGGGGGAGAGTGTCCCACTTATTTTCACCTCAACAGACACATGCAATAGCTGTAATGTGAGGTGTGTGTGTAAGTGTGTGTTGCTTGAGGGTTCACTCCTGTCCAGTATTGCCCTCCTCAGTGTGTCCATCTGTTATGTGGTCAGTGGTCAGTCTGTGACCGGACACAGAGACCTCGTCCAGATGGTTTATAATGAATGGACTCAAAATTCATATGGCTGAATGTGCTATGCTGTTAAAAGCACATCCTTCCCACATCTCCCTCGTCTCTTATGCTCTTTTCTACCCTCCTCTTTTTTCCTCCTCCTCCTCCTCCTCCTCCTTTTCACCTCTCTCCTCTCTGTCTCTTTGCTTTTCAGTCCCTTTCCTCTTCCATGCCCTTCTCTCCCCACCACCTCCTTGATATTTCTTCCATGTTTTATCTTTTCCCCTCTTGGCAGGGTACAGCACAAGGGGCTGGGACATCAGACATGCACATGGAGGCTCTTGGGTGACACTGCCACCATGTTTGTCTGTGTTATCTTAATCCAATTAGAGTCAAACTGAAAACAGCATAGAGACACGTAGGGATGGAGAGGGGGGTTACATTTATTTATAATAGAAGTACATGTCTTAAAGAATTGTGTTGGATAGCAGAAAGCTGTTTCAGATGTGCTAGCTTGAGTCTATAAGGTTGATGATAATAATAATAATAATAATAATAATAGTAATGACTCTTTATTCAACCTCCCTCTCTGAAGTCTGAGGTCACCGTCATCTATACAAGAAATCACACTGATCTTTACTTACTGCTGGATTCTGTATGAAATGTAAACAATAAATAATAAACTATAAAAAAGAATGAATATAATGTCAAATACATATAATCTCCATGTAAATCTGTGAAGAATTTAGTTTTTAGGAAGGCAAATGTTGCCAGTGAGACAACCTTGTGCTCGAAGTATATACTTTTTAAAAAGATTGGAAGCTTTCAATGTTGAATGTGTTTGTTAGACATGGATGGAGAAAATTTCTCCCACCAAACATGCTTCAAAACATGACTGTTTGCACCTTACATGTGCCCAATCAATAATAAACTGTTTTAAAAAAAACTGAAACTGCATATCACTTGTCCTTACAAAGTTACGAACAAATAAAACACAAGAGACAGAATGTAGCAGCAAAACCCAGCTCAAACAAAATAAAAATAATGAATAAAGATGAATGAAATAGTATCATATAGTCCAGGGGACATAAAAGCCTGCAAGTAACTTCAGTGTCCAGTTTAAAAATATGTGTGTCCCTGAGTAAAAGAAAAAGAAGAAAGAAAAAGAGAAGTAGCAGTTTTACTTGTAAAAGGAGTTAATTCCACACGCAAATGCACACTAATCCATAAAATCAATAAATATCAAATGCATCAAAAAAGGTGTTGGAGAATCGAAAACGTGAATAGAACGCACAGACATAATAGAGTCTGTTCGCTTACTATTAAAAGGAATGTGGTGCGATTTTTTTTTGTGATTCAGTAAAAAAAACAAAGCAAACACGACAAACAACTGTGAGCAAGGTTGAACGGTAAACAAAGTATTCTTGGATGAGCGCATTCAACACAGACGGCCAACTTTAACACAGCGACACTTAAAGTTGGATAAGCCAAATCAAAAGCATGCAAACACACACACACACACACACACACACACACACACACACACACACACACACACACACACACACACACACACA
>JBBPCS010000102.1:0-44732 GCA_037974645.1 Hollardia meadi | reverse complement strand
ACACACACACACACACACACACACACACACACACACACACACACACACACACACACACACACACACACACAAAGAACAGTGAAAGATTGCAACCCCTTGCATTCCATCACATTTGCTGGCCCAGAGCCAACAAAGGAATTCACTGGGACTGCTCTCACTACAACTAGCCAATTATAATTCCTCGGAAAAGGCCTATGGCCTGGGTTAAAGACATGGCTCAACTGCTAAATACTCTCCACAGCAGTGGCCAACCAAAAATCGATTCAGTGATTTATTTACAAAACAGTGGACTCATTTTACGCACACGGATTCACGTTACACGGCTCGATTGTACAGCTTCATTTTTGTTCCATCTGACTGAATTCTTTGCGATTAAACGCTGCAAAAATATCAGTTGCAATGCTGTTAGTCACCCCAGGGCAGAAACATACCAGATAAAATATTAATTAATGCCGCAGTGTGATGCTTTGCAGTGTACGAGCAATATCCCTTAAACGTAGACTATGTAAATGTTTTTACTACTACAATATGCTGATCATGTTAAACTGATATAAGTCACTTCATTAGCACGCGACTTAACAACTATGCAAGTACATCCAGGGGCAATATATCACCTGATTCCCCACATCTTCACCCCTTGATTGAGTATACTGCACATCATCAATGCTACTACACTTAAAAAAAGGAGGTGGCGATAAGAATTAAGCCCACAGAGGACAGGAAATGTGATGGCCTCTGTAGCCTTGCATCAGCTTGGAACTGCGTCATTAGCTTCGGTGCTTTACACAAAGATGTTCTAGGGGCTTGACCTATATCTGTGAAAGACCAGGCAAAGAGAGCAGGAGCGCTGTTGTGTCAGAGACAAGGCGGTGAGAACAGAAAAACAAAAGTCATAGAGAACAGGAGAGGTCAATGGTTGCAATGATGGGTGTAGTCCAACCTCTGATTTGAGGGTCTGCCTGTGGTTGACAGTTTCTCGGGGGGAAGTGCTGCTCTCCTGCTGAGACTCACCACCCTCTCCCTCCCACACCCGACTCTACTTCCACAGCGCTACGGAGAATGAAAACTGGCAGCATGAGGAGCGAGAGAGAAAAAAAAAACTCCTTCACTTCTCTCTCTCTCTCTCGCCTCTTTTCCCCCTATACCAGCACAACTTAAATCCAATTTAGTTGTGCTGTCACCTAACATCTTGTAAAGCATGAATGCATCAAACTGCTTCTATGGGTGATGAGATGGCAGCAGTGGGTAGCATCACACCCTAATGTTCAAAGCAATGACACCAACACTGACGCCAAAAAAGGAATTGCGGAAATAAAATCACAAATTCTCTGAAGAAGTAGGGAGTCATTATTTTTCTTCAAGACAGCTTTGACACCTCAGAGTTAACATTCGCTATCTGTTCTGCATCAAACAGCAGAGGTTCGGTACAGTGGGGGGGTGGAACCTTCATCTGGATGTGTTTCCATTCACATACCCTATAATGGTGGAACACACCGTCCCTGTCTTACACAACTCTCTCTCCATTGCTGTGGTAGAAGTTAATTGGCGCTATATAAATAAAATTTGAGTTGACTTGACTAAAAAATGATCAACAACTAATTTAAAGGCGGGGCGGCACGGTGGTGGTGACGCACAGCAAGAAGGTCCTGGGTTTGATTCCCGGCAGGTTCAGGGCTCTTTCTGTGTGGAGTTTGCATGTTCTGGGTTTCCTCCGGGTGCTCCGGCTTCCTCCCACAGCCCAAAGACATGCAAGTTAGGTTAACTGGTGAATTTGCCCGTAGGTGTGGATGTGAGTGTGTATGGTTGTTTGCCATAGTATACTATGAGCTTGAGATAGATTTTTGTTGTGGGTCATGGGTCGGGCAATTTCAGGCCAGCCTACAAGAAAGTATCACGGGTTCGGCGGGCATTTCTTTAAGTCACAAACCAACGTTTCAAATAAATTATAAATAACTTGCAGAAACATGACATAGTCCATCTTTTCCTCTCTCTGTCTCTCAGCTTCTCACACACACATCCTCTGTTTGAGAGAGAGAGCGCTCCGGCACCAACTCTGTACAACTTAAAAGTTTACTGGCGGAACTCGCACTTGTGAACTTTTGATCCGCACCAAACCACACACCATGCAGTCTGTGTGCGGCTGCGAGCGCTGAACCATGACCCTTTTACCATTACGGCTCTGCAGGAATACACAAACCATTACCCTACAGTTGTGGGTGGTGGAGTCACGAAAATGAGCTGAAACTGTTCAAAAACAAAACGCCAAATGAATGATGTTACTCTGTGTTAACTGCACTGTGCACAAAGTATTGTGAAAGACCTTTAAACGAAGACTATGCAACTTGTGAGGGATGAAATAGCACATTTACCCTCTTACAAAAATTTAATGTAGACTTCATAAGCGATACATTCTATCTCAGCTCAACACACTCAGGAGTTTCGCTGCCACCACGGCCATACTTGGTCGGGCAGGGCACAGCCACTAGCCTGTGGTGGCTAATGTTTAGCAAACTTCAGGTACGGTAGGTTTTGCTGTAACTTACATTACTAAAGTAAGTTTGTCAATGTACCACTATATTTTACTACTTACCATTATCTTGTAATTGTGTGGCTTAACTGGCTATAGTGGCTTTATTCAGCAAAAGGTATACGTTTTTGATCCCGATTATTGATTGTCATGTCTTTCAGCTTATCAAAGCAGTTGTAGCTTGCCTGCCCAACCTCAACCTCAACAACCCTCAAAAAAAAAAAAAGGTTGGGACGCTGTGTTAAACATGAATAAATACAGAATGCAGTTCCCGACCGGTGAGCCTCACTCCGTCCTTGCTCACGACTATGAGACTTTCGAGGATGCCCCTTTCATTCCCAATCATGATACCATCAGCTGTTTACCTGTGGAATGTTCCAAACAGGAGTTTTTCACACTATAGACTGTTGCGATGTGTGTGGTATTCTTCCTCTCCTCCAGGCATTATTAGTCTAAACTTAAGTGATTCATTTTAGTTCATCCTTTTGTTATATCATGTTTGTATGACAACACACATGATGTACATGTTGCTGTGATTTCTTTCACTAATTTTGCCATCTGTCACTTCACTTCTGAAGCCACATCTTTATCAAGGCTCCTCTCTGACTCCCTTGGACCCTGAAGCTCCCCTGACCACTCTGCGGCAACGGATTTAAATGTCACCCATTCTAAGCGTGATGTAGCCTACATGAACTGACAGTAGCTAAGCTGTAACCTTGAAATATTTATCAGTGACACCATAAAACATTCATAGTACTTGACATGTATTCACAAGCAGGTCATTAGTCATCCAACAGTTGATCCCAACCCACTTCAAAACTGTGAAGCAGCACCTCTGCGGTTAGATGGTAACTACTTTAACTCCTGTGGGTGAGAGACATCTGCGATCCCCTCCAACGGACACAAAGACAACTTATTTGCTCCAAAAATAAACGAAACAAAAGTCCATTTGAAAAGTTGAAATGATCTGTCTCTACTGGCAAACAACATTCCTGTTATATTCCTTGGAACAAAGCATGTGACTCAGTGATGTAATACCAGTTGTTGCAAAGAGGAGTAATGATTGCTTTTAGACTGCGCAGATAGAATCAATACCCCCAATATATATATATTTTTAAACTTATGTTTCAGTGAGATGTGGGACTGGATGTTGCTCATAATAAATGTGGCGGACCTTTCAATGTGCGCTGATTTTATGGACCACTATCGTCATCAATAACGCAAAATGCGATCTGGATCTGAAGGCAGCATAATGATAATTAACACCGTGTAACTAATTTTTGTAACACTGGGGCATCAGGACATTATAAACCATATAGTAAATGATTATTATAGAAAGAGAGGTGTAATGTAATGCTGTTATAAACTCACTATGTCCTGCTCCTGAGCCCCATGTCCCATCTCCTACTACTGACCTGCTGGTAGTTCTCGTCTTCAGGCTGGAAGCTGTTGTCAATGGGCTGAAACCTCAGGTTGATATGAGGAAAATTGTGAAGCCAGTAAGTCCACCAGGGCGCAATGTAATCCACCCGTGCCGAAGACATCCCTGCCCCGAGAAAAAAAGTTAGGCTACAGCCTAAATTAGCCTCCTTTTTTTTCTTTCTTTTTTTTTAACCACCAAAGCGGGCTGTTAGGTCCGCTGCCCGGATATCTTAATTCCGTCTCATAACAAACAAAGACAATGATAAAAGCATGCTCGCCCGCGGAAACACGCTCGCAGCCACACGTGAGCGCAAAACGGCCAAGAAGTCCCGCAGAGGCAGCAAAGTGAAACCCGGCAGAGTTTTCATGAAAAGAGGAAATAATCACACTGTGCCCATGGCTCCGCGTCCGTGTGGACCCAAAGCTCCTTTCCGACGGACAGCCGCTCCAAACGGCACACAACAGTCACCAGCGGGAGCGCGCACTGAGGACACGAGGAGATACGGGAGCGCGCACAGACGCCCCTCAGATGAGTTCAGAAACATCAGTCTCTCTGTGGTAAGACTGTTAAAAACACACATTCACTGTATAGTCATATAGTCTCTACGTGTTTTATCGTTTAAGCGTTATTTTGTCTGTGTGAGGAATTCGCGACTGCACTGACACCTAGTGGTCAACTGGGTCAATTACACAAAGCTTTAACCTACATCAGGGGTGTAATTGCTTTCCTCGCAGGGGACGTCCGAGTCAAACACTGACAACTTTAATCTCCACACAAATAAAAAAATTGAGGGAGATGAGTCAGCCGATTTCATATCTGTAGATCCGAGTGGAGACAGACCACAGAGTACTGGGAGTCTGCTGGAATTCATCACCGCACACACACTGATCACTTATTTTATTAAACACCAAGACAGGCATGTGCATATGCTTCTGGCTTTAACAACATGTTCATGTGATGATGCACTGGGGAAACATTTTTTATACCCATTGTTTTTGTATACACACTTTCCACAGGATTCACCCGCTGTGGAGAATTGAGATGAGCCTCGTGCAGTTTGACTTCAGTTGACCAAACTTGGTCAACAGAAATTGACAAGAAAATAATTTATTCAAAGCATGTGGGCTCATTTGAAAAGCAAATTTTACCTATAGCGTTTCATGGATGTGAATGTTGGGTAACTGCCAATAACAGACATTTGATTATCAGAATGAGCAGGCAGTTGCAACACCAATGAGGTTAGGAAGTTTCAGAAAATAATGTTTCCAGGGCATTTAACTACCAACAGAAAATTAGTAAGACATATCCAAGTATCCAATCATATTAGTGGTTTATCTCTACGTTTGTAATGGAGGGCAGTTCTCTCAATATGCTTTTCAGTCTGATTATAACTCAGATCTGACATCTTGTGGAAAGATGTCAAAACACCATGTAACTCATCCTGTTTTAACAGGCTGGCAGCAAACTATACCAAAGACACTGATACAACATGATGTTATTCAGCTTTTCCAATTTATAATGTTTGTATTATGGGCCAACAACACAGTGGACACAAAACCACAGACAAGTAACTCAGTTTTCCAATTTTTATTACAATTATCTGTACATCACGGATTTACTTCAGCTCCTTCACAGCCAGACCTGTAAAGAAAAAGACAACAGGTTAGAAAATAGTCGCCGGCATAAAACATCACACCAGCAAACTCTTAATGCATGTTTTGACCGTCCTTTTCCACTGAACACCTGACAAACCCAACAGACTCGCTTCAGTCATGCAGTTGCATATAATAAATGGTTACCATCAGTATTTGAAGTTGATCCAAATCCTTCAATTAAGAGGCAACTACTGAGGCTTAAGATTTATTGTAAAATAATTTGCATCGCCAACTACTTTAAACAACTGAATGCACATAATTCCAAAAATAATCAATCCAGTTAAAGTAAACTAATTATGTTTTTGCACCAGAGCTTGGCGAAGACGGGGGGGCTATCCATCGTCGTAATTGTGCTTTTTGCAAAAATAAAACTAATCAGAATCACAATCTTGAATTTGCTTTTTAACAAAGTTTCAGTGCAGTTTTAGCCCAGAACTCTCTTCATTGTAAATGCTGATAGCATAGAAGCCGCCAACAAAACACAAGTTAAACCTGAGCAAACGTCCTTGTCACACACATTCGGTTTAACAGAATGAAAACTGCTTCAAAATTCAACATTAAACCTCCACATGCACCAAGGTTCACAGGTGACCTCAAAGTGCAATAATCCATCAAGTAGATAATAACAGCAATATTATTCAATCAGAGGACAAACTGTATCTACAGATTTGGATGTCAGCTTTGAGTCACAGCAAACTTCGCTACAAGGCGAGTCGTACAGTGCACAAAGGTGGAGACAAATGTTAATTGCTGTGCAGCCTGTTATGTCTAAAGCCCTGCTGGTCATTTTGAAATTATAAATACTGTTCCTCCAAGTCGTTTCACTTTGTTCGACATATGCTGCAAGATGAGGCTATTCTCCTTTACACATTAGGTCATTTTTACCATGGCAACAGTCTTCAACTGCGCTTTAAGTAGAACAGTTGGATATTTTTGATACAGACCTAAAGTTATGTAAAGTTACTCTTAAAAACACAGCCAAGTTTGCATTGTAAACAACTAGTTTATATGATCATTTCTAACCAAGATGCACTGGTTATAACTGAGTAACTGGAATTTCACTGTTTGAACCAAGACTGCTGTGTCTCAGCACATTGCTGTTGTATCCTGTCCTCCCTTCACAGTCTGCCTTCTTGTTAATACTGACCTGGGGGCAGGGACTGCTTGAGCTTCTCAGCCTTCTCCTTGTCTGTGATGACCAGGGTGTACAGGTACCTGCTGCAGCGCACCTTGAACTTAACATTGTCCTTGTTCTTCTTGATCTTTACAGCTGGAGGAAAAAGCAAACAAGCCGGTTTAAATTACACTCGCAGAACATTCAATCTGATTAAAATCACAATTCAAACTTCACCGTCTAATCAATGTTCGTACAGTTTCCAAAACAGACTGGAGCAATGCTTTAATTGACAGGTCCATAGTTTTTGAATAGTTTGCAAAGCCTTTCCTGGATACACTTGTGAAATTTGGAACAAGCTATAGGAAGAATAGGAAGTTCCTTGAAAGAAAAGTTCCACTTTAGACCAAGAAAATGTTAGTTCATTGTTCAATGCTCGCTGGAAATATAATTCTCCATATATCTTTACTAGTATGCTTGCCTGTAGACAAATTTCAGTTTTGCTTATTCAGCTGACTTGAGCGCCAACATACAGCTCAAGTTTACATAAGCAAATATTTGGATAAAATTTGTGTACTTCCTCTGTAAGTAAAAGGAAATTACATAGTTTTTAGTAGGAAAACTGGGAAATCAGACCCATAAATTTAAGCCTTGTCTGGGTTGTTTAACTTGAATAAAGCTGATTGGAAGTTGTCACCTGCGCATCGACCTTATCTTTTAAATATGCTTATATTGCAAGTTACAAACATACATCATCAACTTGCATCAAGCACTAAAGGCAGATAAGAGAGGTGACAGTTGATGGTTTTAACTTACATTTGGCATCCTTCCTCCTGGCCGTCAGCAGGAAATCTTTGATTTCTTCAATCTTGCGAGGCTGCAGCGAATGAACAACAGCACAGACACAATTAGCATTCAAAGCATCAGAACCGACAGATTAAGGATGAACAGCAAAGTGATGTTAGGGGACCGGTGGAACTGACGTTTCTGTTAGAAATCGAAACTCAGCACTAGGTCCATCATTATTCTTGCAAGACTGTGAATGCATCACGAGCACATCAGCCTGAGATGTTTGGACGTCTTGCTGACGGCAAAAGCACGACTTCACTAACGTCAAGCACCCATGGCTAACGTACAGTGAGTATAACTTGCACCAGTTCGGAGCGGCTAGTTTACGTTGATTTAACATGAACTATTTTGGAGTCGCAACTCCGGCAGCTGATAATATCAGAAATTAGTACTATTGGCTGATGAATGTGTCTATTAACATCAGGATGTAGCCTCTAGCTCAGTTATGCTAGCGGCATTACGCTAATGCTAACCACCAATGCTAGCCACTTCATAGCCGTATCTATCGATTAATTTAGTACCACAAACACACATTTACGTTACCACATGTCCGCACACACGGAATAAAACATTATCAGTGATGCAGCGTTAGCTATTAAAGTACTAGAAGGAGAAGAAGTCCTTACCATGCTGCCGTGTCAGCGGACTGAGTGCTGGGGAAGAGCAGAAAAAGATGGAGTCAATTCTCGGTTATTGCAACGGAAAGAAAAGTGCTGGAAACCAAATTGTTGTACCATCATCTAGCTACTGAAAGGAATAATCATATTGTGAGAGAAACAATTATGTAATTATTAACGTTAAAGAGGATGGTTAATGATAGAAAGTGTGATTTTGTTTATGTGGGAAAATGAAACTCACTCAGTCTGCCAGAGAGGGGATGAAAAGGGGTGGAACTTCCGGTTTGGAAAGCTTTTATACTGCGCTACGGAAAGCACAAAGGGCCAATATTACAGTTGTAGGTTGTACTATAAGGTCAAAACGAATTTGTGTTTAAGACGGCGTGAGAGATGATTTTACTCTAAATAAGCATTAAACATTGCAACTCTGCACATATCTCTATCGTTCTATGTTGATGTGAAGTTTTGTCATGTGTTTTTTATTTTAATTATTTTAATTTAATGTAAAACTGTTTGCAGTTATTGTAAATCTTTAAAGAACCTGTTTTGTCCAACAAGCTTATTATCTATTGTCTATTCAGAGTATAGCTCAGGTAGACAGTCTAATTTAATCCACCACGAGGAAAATCACCACTATTCCATCTTGCAACAATAAGACATAATGAAGCTTGTAAAGACACACAAAAGTTAAGTGTATAGGTTCTATAAATATTCTGATATTTCTTTCACTGATAATCTCATTTACCTTTGTATTGTAGGTAATCTCTGCCTGCTGCTTCTCAATAATTTGTTGCTTTTGGCATGTCAAACTATGAATTTATTCATTTGATGCTCCACTAGACACAAATGATAAGCTCTTGAACAGAACACACATCACACAGGACATAATCCTCTGAGAATACCTATAGGATGGTCATGCCTGTAAAGTAGGACTAATATGTGTGACGGCCATTACTCACCTTCTGTATGTATATATGTTGATAAACAGCATATTCTCTCATAAAGTTTGCAGTGATGGTGCACTAGTGTATCCATCCCTTGTCCCGCACTTGAATTAAATTCTATTTAATTTAATTATACATTTCCAAAATCACAAGTTCATCTCAGGGGGTTTTACAATCTGTACAATATCTGACATCCTGTTCTTACAGGACGGTCTAAATGCTGTTTCAAGGCCTTCTTCACACTGACAGGAGCATAATTTTGGTGGAAATCTAGCTAAATCATTGTAATTATTAAAATTAGTTTTTTTTTGTTGTTGTTGTTGGCAGAAACAGTTTATTTAAAAAAACAACAACAAAAAAACTCAATCATATGTGATTTCTGTGTAAAGATTATGAACTCCCGCTCAGGTCAGTAAACTCACCAAATCCCCAGAAAAACACAGAGGACGTGACCAAAGTCTCTGAATAGACAGGTAAGAACACCTCCACATATTAGGTATTAAAATTAAAGATTTTACAGCAAGGAAGGCAAAGATGAAAATAAACATATAATTAGATGTTTTTCAATTCTTTTAAAAAGGATTACATTCATTACATAGAAGGTTGTCTCAGTGCTCCAGGTTTATCTAGCAGCCCAAGGTCAGGCTGCCTCTGGATGAGGCAACATTCCTGTATATAGAGAAAGAAGATAAGCAGCTAAATTGCATTGTATTCAGAGCAATTATAAAGGTCTTCTTGTTGTTGTAATAGTTTATGTGCTGCTTCAAAATCTCTCAATCTACCTATTGATCTCTTCTAATCCATTCTCTTCTCTTTTTCTTAAGTAACAGCGGATACAGACGAGTTCTTTATCCCAGAGGCCCAATTTGTTTCCTGCCAAACTGTTGCATTGGGTGTTTTATTTTTATGGCAGCTCTTCCTTTAGTTCCAGACAATCTGTGTCTTATATGTGTGAATTATAGTTGCTCAAAAGGCTAAGCTTGAGACACCTCCTTGAGACTACACACACACACCCACTGACTTATGGGTTCAATTATCTTCCACAGTCAAGACTATAAATCCAAAGGCTGCCAGAATAATTTGACTTTAAGTATATGAATGGTTCCTACTGAAGAAATCCTCATCTTTTATCCCCACAAAGTGACAAAAATAATTTGCCACAATGGCAGGAAAAAAAGTTCATGGGCCAATCCCGCTATAGACAAAGTTGTGAAAGGATTTGTAAATTGTTGCACTTTGTTGTGGAGGAAATGGAAATATACTCACTACACCATCAAATACAGATTCACTTCTCCTGGAGTTCATTAATGAGCTCCGTCAGCCGAAGACTGTTTTCGTATTCAAGTTTCAAATACGAGGGATGATCTTTTGTCAATAATTTACACCAGGAGCACCGTGCGAGTCGAGTTTGAGTGACACATTAGTCTGTTTCCATGGAGATCCACTTTGACATGGCAATAATTCATAAAGGCAGGAAACACTAGATCAGTGGTTTTTAATTAACCTCCCATCTACCTGTCTGCCTGTGTCCACAGGCCATCCACCCCTAGATACTCAATCAGTGCTTATACTATTGGACACGTCTCACTCTGGATTTTAAATTTTCAGCAGTCGCATGTCAATCAAGGTAAAAGATTAAGTTCAGCTTGTTTCTGTAATGGTTCGGAATTTCAGAGGAGGACCTGAGCTTTCCGGCAATTACCTGCAGCGCGAGTGCGGGCTAGAAAACCACATTGCAGAATGTATCTTTTTATTCTTTCGTCCCTCGTTGTTTTGTGTCCTGGTTTAGACTTCCCTCGCCATAACAGGAGCTAAAATGAACAGTGTATCTCAACATGGCTTTGTACTCTTTGCTGCCAAGAACATTATACTCCCAACTGACATCAGGCACACTGCTGAGGGAAAGTGAGGGGAACTCGTAGCTTCAGTAAAAGGATGCAGGATGTTTGCTCCATTGTTAAGGATCATAAAAGATGTCCCTGATCGCTGTTCACAGATAGGAAAGAACGGTTTCATTGTTATTGTTATTATTTAACTTTTCTTACTGTTTGGGATCCCACAGATACCACTGCTTATATAATAATAGATCAAATTAATACAATTTTTTTGTGAAAGCACAATATTTTGAAAATGAATGAAGAATATTTAGAGACATATTTCCCAAAGACTGGATTTGGTCAAGTAACAAAATACAGAAATGACTGAAAATCATTGTTATGATGGTAAATAAAAAAATATTTAGAAATGGGCATCCACATTAGCTACGTTACATATGTTTGGGGTCGATTAGATTGGCTGTACTAATACCGAGCAGTGAAAATACTCAACTACAAGTAAAACTTTTAAAAGTATATAAGTATTATCAGTAAAGTCAAAAGTAAAAGTAAACTACTGCAGAGTCAAACGGTCCGCTGATTTAATGTGTATGTTGCATTTTACTGCTGTAGATCATTCAGTTTGAGGTAATTTTAACTACTTTATAAACTAGTGCATCGTATTCTATAAGATCATCATATCTTTGACTCTAAGACGTCACTTTTCATGGGCTCCGAAACACAGCCCTGTTATGACAATGCATTTTCCACATATTCCGAGAGGGTTTTTAAATAAGTTATTTAACTTAAGACTTAGGAAGAAAACTCAATCCGAGTAAAATGTACAATATTTGCCTCGGAGATGTAGTGGATAAGTATAAAAATGGACACTCCACTTCGTTTCAGACGCAAATAGAAGAAATAAATAAGTACAAGTGTCTCAAACTTGCAATTGCACTTGAGTAAATGTACTTAGTTACATTCCACCACTGGATGTCATAGAGAACAAACGGTTTTAAAGCTCCAATAACAGAAATCCAAATTGTAAAACGCTCTGTGTCCACACTACTACAACAGATACAGATCATATGAAAATTAAAATTGAACCATGTTTTACAGCAGCTACAAAGAGCAGTAATGTGTCAGTTTCTGTAGTGGATCGGTTAAAGATCATGCTTATAAGCGGTTGTCATGACAACTGAAAAAGTATCAAGCTGCTGTTGTTTTGGGGTTTTTTTTGAGCTATTACACAGGGCCGAGACAGAGCGTTTAGTGTTAAATGAGTGCATTGAGGATGTGTGACGCGAGGGCTTAATTTTATTCATTCATGTGCCCGGGCTGGGCTTTTCCAGCATATGACTTTTTTTTTTTTTTTCATTACACCATGCACTGTTATTTGTTTTCTTTGTTATAATTGAAAGCCCATCTCTGTGAGGGATGGATGTATTACAGTGAAAGTGCATGGCGAGGATCAACTCAGCCTCACAGATTACAACAAATGACCATGATTAGTTTAACTAAAGCTCTTCTGCACCGCGATGGCCTTTTACCCCATTTGCTTACACAGCAGCAGTCATGATCCTCTGTGCCGAGCTGTGTGTAGAGACCCAGCATGACTCTTAATATTATCTTTGACAATTGCAGTTCTGGTTTCCAGGCAATAGAGGGCAGTGAGTAATTGCTCATATGGGGTTGAAACGTGTCTCGTCCTCGCGGTGACAAAGGGAGACGCTGTGTATCAAGGAATGGACTCCACAAATAACCAGCTCTGTGTATTTTGAAAAGGGAGTGATTATAGGGCTGAATGTATTCTTTGTTTACTCCTTTTTTTTTCAAGTATTAAAACAAACACATGATTGTTTAAGTTGTTATGAGTAGAATTAACCACTAGACCCCATCATCATGCTTATGCCCTGAAATATATTATTTTCTTTTGCCAAAAACACTCCAAAACTCTACTTATCAATACATCTAGGCTTTGTTTCTGCTTCAAAATTTGTATCTCACAAATCTTGAGAGATATGAACTTTCTCTCTGCCTTTTTAAAATTTGTACTTACAAATTACTCCCCCCCTCCCCTAGGGCCAGTGTTAATTTATTTACACGGTAGTGTACATTTTTATGAATTCATTCAACCAAAAACTCATTTCAAGTCCTTTTTTTGGACACACCTGGTATTAAAATAGTACCCCGAAACGGTAATCCCTTCTCTTTGTGTAAAGATAGTAAATGGAATAAAAATGTGTACCCCCAGGCTGAGGGATGATCGTACTTTGTAACTCTACGCTGGCTTATTAAAAAGACGCAGTGGGGTAACAGGAAAAAAAAAAAAAATCTTTTTAACCGTAACAGCACGTAAAGTGTGGATGGTGGAATTTCAGGATCTCCACCACAGACATTGAAGTTAATGATACAGATCCTTTATGCCTCCGAGCCTTTATGGTCGACAGCAGAAGCACCTGAGAGCTGATGAGTAAATGCAGCGGCAGGTCCTGTTATTAATCACGATTTGTTCTATGGATGAGAAGCAACAAAAGATTACCTGAAATAGTTTACTGAGCTGTTATTATTAGATTTGCTTCGGTCTTGAAGTCGGGAGGAGGTTTTAAAAAACAAGCAGAGGTGGTAGGGTGATTTTTTTTTTTTTTTAATTTAAAAGATTAACTGTGTCCAAAAAGTTGATGTTCACTGCTGGAAACCACTTCCAGGGTTAAAGTGAGATGAAACACAAAGACGTCAACGTGGAATTGAAATAATTGCCCGTGTCATTGCAGTTCTGTTCTGAAATGCAAGAGGTGAGTACTTCAAAATCCTCTCTAGCGCACTGCTTCCCTAATCTCCCTGATTATTGACCAGATTGATCTGCCAGATGTCGATCCCTTTTCCGGCAACCTTATCAGAGGCAAACTTTAAGTACATCTGCAGATGAGGGGATATTATCACAAAGTCTGAGGGTTTGCCATGACAGAATCTCAATGTGGACGTGCTCAGGCTTGTCAGAGAAACAACCGACTGTTGATGAAGTTTACTGTGAAAATCGCACCCCTGCAAACCGCCGTGAGAGAAGTCAGCGTGCCGCTCAGGCCTGCTCTGTTATAAAAACAGGACACAGACGAGAAAAGAGAAGAGGAGGGGAAGAAGAACTTGCCGCGTAGGTCACCGTGCTGGCCGGCAGTGATTTGAATGCTGCATTGAGAGTTTATGCAGAAGAGGTACAATTAAAGTCATAAGAATAACCCTGAGTTCCCTGAAAACCCGAAGGCTGCTGTGGATGTTTTGCAGGAAGGAAATTAATTTTTCTTTCCATTGATAGACACGCTGCTGTAGAAGGATTCATAGAGGTGTCACCTATTCCATCCAGTGAATGCAGTGATCAATCCCATTTGTTACTCTCAAGCCAGTTCTCTTTTCATGCAGGGCCTCAGGGCCGACCATTTGCGCTATGAATTATGCTGACTTTGTGATGGTGAATGAATGTTACACTAAAGGTGGACTTAAGAGCAGAAATTAATGATTATTCGAGGGGAAGGAAGGTCAGAATGACAAGGAGAAAAGACTAAGTGGAAGTGGTACAGTATGTGGTCTTGTTTGGTTTTTCTATAATACCAAATTTCACACATATTGTGGTGGCTTTTATGCGATAATTAAGTACATGTATGCTGATAATGTGATCATAATCGTTTAAGCTGCTGTATTCCTTCATAAATGGCGCAAAGTAGATTGGGAGTAGTTTACTGGGGCCATCACATGTGGGAGCTCTAAACTCTAAATGGTAATAGAGTTACAGGTTAATGATTGGGCAAGGGATGGAAAAAAAAAAAAAGTTCTGACTGGCTTTGTCGTGGGTGGTTTTGGACAAAAAAAATAAATAAAAATAACGAAAGAGAATTTAAGAGTGAACAAGACAAATAGCAGCTGGAGGCCCTTTCTGTGTGGAATTTGAGACGTGCTCTCTGTTTTATTATGTTATTAAAAGTGAAGGTTTCTATCTCATTCTTCTTCATGTTATACATTTTCAAGCATTTTTCGATCTTTTTGCACTTTGGTTTTTTGAATTGCTTTTTGGTATTTTGCCCATTCCTTCAATTTTTATGCTTTTGTTCACCAAAACAGAAAGCATGGAAAAAAAAATACTCACTGTTACCTCTTGACTCTCTGTGAGCTTTTTCTGCACATACCACAATTGTTGCATTTAAATAGAGTGACTACTCATTGTGTCATTGTGTCTGAAGGATAGGATGTGAACTGCTCTATAGAAGTTCTCTGACAACACCATGAATTTCAGTGTATCTCTAGCTCACGGTAACACTGTGTTCAGGCAGTTTTGTTCTGACTCCCGTCTGACTGTACAGCAGAGTCTAGTACATCATGAACAGGTAGTTCTCTCGGACTGTCCTCTGGACCATATCTGAGATCTGCTCATCTGCTGTTCGGTGTCTGTACAACCATCAATTTTCACTTGCTCCCCTCCAGCCAGCGTGCACACACACACACACACGCACGCACCTGCCAGCCTGCAGTGCCAGGATGTCTATCGTCTCAAATGCCCTCAGTCAGATTGCCTTTGCCTGCACCGCTCTGCCCCCACAGCGTCGGTCTTGGCTGCCAGCAGGCATGCATTAGCCAGCTAACATTTCCTGGCCTCTGTATGCTCAACATGGCCAGAGCTGCCGGCTGTACACTGTGCTGACACTCACCTCTTAGCCTCAGAGCAGCTTAGAAATTCAGCCATTAGGATGACTAATTTCACTGGTTTTCTGAATTAGTGTTTTTGACAAAGATTCCACTTGGTTACACATGCGTAAAGTAAAGCTTGAGTTAGCCTGTAATTGTACATTAGGGGTTGAGTTGTATGCGCTCAGAGCCAGGACATGTAATCACTGTATCTTTGCCGAAGCTGAGGTGCCCCTCCTCAGAAATGTAACTAAAATGTAGGTGCCGGAGACCATAAAAAAGCAAGAACTGTGATTGGCTTTGGTGTTTCTCCGACAAGTTACTAATGGGTGCGGTTAAAACAACATTAAGGAAATAATCTACTGCTTGTCAGTAGACATCAAACAAAGATATCTGCTTGCAAACCCTCTGCTCCCCGCAATGAAATATACAGCCTGATCATGTACAATACAAAGATTTAGTGTTGCAGTGGCGCTATCATTGGGTGAACTCCAATGCTCAAATATAAATCAACGTCACTTCTGCCAAAGGCATCTGCAGCGGGGCTTCCATTAACCCCTATCTGTTAAGCATAAATTCAGCTGTAGTGTGGAAGCATCGCTGTCATTCCAAGTTGTATCTTCTACTGTAAGTTGTGCCTGCATTACCAACATATAACAACACTATTTTATTTAGATTTCTTGCAGAATAACAAGACAAGGTTGAAACCTAGTATGAGTGGTCAGTGTGCTCATGAGGACGTAATTGACTGTTAGCGCCTGTTCCTTTTGAGAGAGCAGCGGTCAACGGGAAAACTCCAACAGTTGACCGAACAATCACCCAGTCAACAAGTCAGGGAGAGACTTTCTTTTCAATACGGTTGACCCCTCTTTGCTGCGGTCAGAGGCGGGTCAGAAACCGAGACAGCTCGCTGAAAAGTGTGGACATGGTCAAGCAATAGCCCTCAGTAATGTGTTGGTGTTAAAAATGTCCTGTGGAGATGGGTGGGGGAGGCCCGCTTAGTGTATAACATTTCAACAGTAGCTTGTAATGTGTTATCTTTGCTCTGGAGCCTCTTTGCTCTGACTTATCATCCATAGTGTGGGGCGAAGCTCCAAAAACACTGGATCCTACCTTTCCCATAATGCAACAAATCAATGTCTCTCATTAGGCCTTCCCTGCCGTTCAATGTCTGTCAATCTCCACATTCCCGGTTTGTAACAATTCAGCCTCAAGTGCCAATCTGAGATAACCGGGACGACATCACCAGGGCTAATTTCCCAAACTTTGGAAATCTAACCGTAGCGTACCGTTTCACAGGCTGATCTGTAACAAATAAACTGACCTTAACAATCTGCCTGCACTACATCATTTAGACCTAACCTACCATGCTATTTTTATACCGCATAAGGATGATTAGTCTGGACTTGATGCATACAAGTACAGTGAAGTGCAATTGTGTTGAACATAGAAAATGGTCCAGCTGAGATAGTTGCTATGACTACTGTATACAAATGACTGTTGTGACTCAAACAAAACACCACACTCCTCCCTCTCAATTGGTTGTATGCCCCCCCCCCCCCAATACTTGACACGAGTGCGGTCATAACATTAATTCCACTGGGTTAATCAGTACATTCCGTATCTACATAACATCTATATCTCACTCACTGTTCTCATTGCCATTGGATCATTACTTCCTCTAATACCATGTTACCTTCCAGCTGCTCTTTGTCAGTGGTAATTAGGTGATGAACTGTAGCAAAAGATATTCAGATGAATTCTAAGGGCGATGGGTGGTATCATAGACTGAGAGAAGTCCTTCTTCAAATGCACTGATTGAGCTATAAAATGGCCCTGGGGCCCTTTGGGAAGATGGGATGAAAATCTATTTTCAAACGGCAAAACACAGTTCACAAGCACTTGCCGTATTGGGCATCCAGAATATTGCTGCTGCAGTCCATTGCTTTATGGAGGTAAATCTCTCACATTCCACCTACTCCCATGGTGCCGTTGAATATTTATCCAATCTCTCCGCCACCATACCGTTATACTTAGATGAGATCTTTATGATCCCAAAAAGAAAATGGATCTATTCATCCATTCTGTAACTCTGCGTTCACTGACTGCCAATGGAGGCGTGTATACAAATTGGGTTTCTTGATGAAAGTTGCACAGAAACTACTCGGAGAGCAGTTTCAAGGTAAGATATGTGCATCTTCAGTCAGTCTGACACCCTTTGAGATTATACATTAACACATTTTCAGCTTCTGTCATCACAAACAGCCGTGATATCAGATATTATAAAGAAAGCATTTAGAGACAGAGTATCACTTTCACAAGCCAAGGCAATGTCTTTAAAGGGTGATAAGTGTCTTGTTCTTTCCATTACTGACCCAGTCTTGACCTCCAAGCCTTCCCATGACAGCACAGATTGTGACCGACCTGCAGACACTCAAGTTCACTTCACCCAAATGTATTAATAGTGCCATGTGGGCATTAAAGCGAGCATATTCACTGTGAAAATAAATAAAAGATATGTGTGCATGCAATTCATTATTTATGGAAACCGAAGTTTATTATGAAAACCAATTCATTGTTTCACCCGTTTTTTTGTTCAATAGCCGGGCATCACAGCTGTCTCAGTCCCCTTGTGTGGTTTTGTAAGACGGCTGGAATTCACAAATGTGAATTGTACAGCGAGAGATATGCTCCCCGTAAAGTGCAAGACAGCGACAACTATGACTTATCGTGGCGAGGATGAGAATAGCAAATCTGATAGGAGGGATCAAAGGGAATAATATTACAAAGAAATATTATAGGTGTCTGCAGGAAAATTGGACAATTCTACCAATGTAATGCGATTCAGAAGGGAAAAAGCAGTTCAAAAATATGTACTAATATGTACTCAGCGCTTAAATTTAATACCAATGCACAAACAATTTAAAGAGAATAATACAAACATTATGTAGTTATGTAAACAATTTCATTGCATGTCACTTTACTCGAAGTTCACACTTAACTTAACACTCTTTTTTTTTATCATTAGTATGTTTTATATATTTATTGTAATGTCTGGTCTGTCTCCCAGTTCTCCCATGGGAGACTATAAAGTATTTGGTGGGAAAAGGCTATGCACTATAAAGATGCTCTCTGTGACAATAGGGAATCTGCTGTAGATTTAATCTTCCCCTTCACGCACATGAACATTAAATCGTAGTTCATCACTGTTAACAACTCCAAACGTTTAGCACATAAGCAGCAGGTTGGGGTGGAGGGAGCTGCGTCAGGAGACTGCACTGTATCAGCCGACTAATAGCGTGTGGGAACCTATATTATTGGATGTTATCAGTCAGATGGTAGCCACACAGTTGGTGAATGAGCCACTGATGGTGAAGGATGATAAAGCAGGTGATGGCAATCGGCACACAGCTGAACATGTCAAGCAGTCAAGGTACAGAGGTTGGAAAATATCTATCCAGGAAATGAATGTGATAAAATTGCTGGTTTTCTGGAGAGTTGATATGTGGCGGCGCTCTGAAATACATGTGGTGTACCCGGACGATAATGTGCATGAGCCTGTCATGTGTGTCAAGACAGACACCGGTATGTTGTAAGCTTACGTGTTTATTTACGTTTATTTCTGACACGAGAATGGGATTTTTCAATACAATCTCGCGAGATCTGGAGATCTGTAGTGAGCATACTAAGCTAAAAACGAGTGGTGAAGTAAGGTGCAAACATTAAACTTGTGTGTGTTGTATTGTTTTGACATGGACAAGCATTAGCCCTCAGTAATGTGTTGGTGTTAAAAATGGAGAGAGGAAGTCAGTACCATTTCTTACCATTGGTGTAGCTTGCAATGCATCATCTTTGTTCTGGAGCGTCTTTAGTGATGGCTGCATAATTTCACTAAAATACATCAAAAATGTAATTTAAAAAACTGGGGTAAGAAATTATGACTATGTTACAGAGCCTTCGTCTGCTGCGTTGGCTGCAATGATCTGTGTGACTGTGGGGCAACGGGGGTTTGTGAGCACGACTGGGTGAGGGTTAAAATAAAACAGGAAATAACAAGAAACTCAAAACCATTACACGGGAAAATAACACACTAAAACTGAAACCATGACAGGTAAAGCGTATTAACAATTCAACAAGTCTCCCAGTAAGGCATAAAAATGTGACACTGAGCCACATGTACAATACCAGGACCCTGACACTGAAGCAGCTACATTGAATTGGAACCTAAATGGGACAAAGATGATAAAGCTAGGCTGTTACCCACACAGGTTAGCTTATGTGTGTTTACATCCAGTCATAATGCACATCGTTGTCTGTGAGCACTGGCACTCTTCTCTGCTCTTCCACCAAATATATTAATACAGCATAAGAATCTACACAGACAGGTGGCAACACAATAATACGAACACCTGCACAGTCTAATGTAATAAAGAAGGTCTGAAGTAAACACTACCTTTGTCAGGCTCGCGATGCTGATTTTGACAACATG
Organism: Hollardia meadi; assembly: GCA_037974645.1. Taxonomy (NCBI): domain Eukaryota; kingdom Metazoa; phylum Chordata; class Actinopteri; order Tetraodontiformes; family Triacanthodidae; genus Hollardia; species Hollardia meadi. Next base: position 24,626 of record JBBPCS010000102.1, on the reverse strand, counting down.
CCAGAAAGGTGTCGACTGAGCCTTATGGCAATATGAGAGACTCTGTTTGCTGCTGCCGTTCTATTAGATTGTATTAAATTGTACAGGTGTTTCTGTAATAGTTTCCGCCCCTTGTAGATTATGAAATAACGTGCAGATATGTGCATGTAGTCCCAGCCTGCAAGGTATTGTAGAGTGTCAAAAATGTGATTTCATTCTTAATAATCCAGCGTTGTCGTCCCCCAGCTAAGAATGTGTAAAGTTCATTCAAAACTCACCTGAAATATTTCAGTGTTTAGTGATTATGTGTTAAACATGCTTGCGCACAACAGGGTCACCTTTGCATACACCTCCAGTTTGACATGATGCAGATGCGAGATGCATTCAATTGTGTTTGCCGTTCACCCACACCAGTCGTCTTTGTTGAAGTCACTATACAGAGCCACTGTGACAAGTGCACGACTTCCACATGAATTATGGATCATCCCAAGGGGCAAACACTGGGCCAAAAAGCTGTTAGGCCCCGTGGCCCTCTATGTGTGACACCCCTCAATGGGTCCAGTGGGCTGTCCTTCATAATCCTAAAAATTAAGTAAGTTATCATTGGGGCTAAATGGTGCGTCAAATTGGGAGACTCTTGGTTTGATCACTTTTTGATATGCACGCTCAAAAGAAAAGCACCGAAACATATTTCACTTCATATATTTTCATTATCCTCATATTTGTCTGCCGTCTTAAAATTGAATTGACGTTCCAAAATCCCAGCTCCTCTGCTTTGCTAATATTGCACTGTTGCTGTATTCATGTGTCTAAGAGGAATTCTAGATTTCCTTGCTGCCTAAACAGTCTCTCATTTTCTGGGAACGTAACAAAGGCTACCATTGAACTGGTTAAATGTTTCCAGCGCGCTCCTATGACACTCTGTATGGGTGCTTCTGGCCCTTTCCCAAACCACTTTAATGGCTGTGAGGAATTGGCAAATACTCAGAGCCAAATGTGACGCGCTTTCAGCTGCCTCCTCACACACGATGCCAAGTCTCCTCAAGCTGCGTTTTTAGATATACAAGTTTAACACTAACAAGAGTTGACACCTAAACTGGTGGCATTTCCATGCTTTTGCGTTTACTCCATTATATCCACATGACATGAGTGAATGAGCATAGTATTTGTTTGTAAGAGGAGGAAATGATAGATTAGGGAAGCAGGACGAGGCAGGGGGAAGCCTCTGAGGCGTAGCAGGATTAATTCCCTTATTAGTTACTCTCTGCAGTGATGCCACACCATGGAAGTGTAATACCATCTTTTTATGGATTTGACTCAATTTAGATTACCTCCCCCTACATTCACAAAAGGGATCATAGTGTCTCCTTCTGTTTCTCCATCCCTTTTTTTTTTTTTAATTCCAGTGGCTTCTTGTTGCTTTGTCAGAGATGATGTAGGATAACCGGTGAATAAATTGGAGACTGGCGAAGGGAGACGCCATTAAGAACGAACCATCGTCACCCCAGACAGAAACACACACACACACACACACACACACACACACACACACACACACACGAGTATAAAAACAATAACAGGAAGGTTTGGAAGGATCATTAAGGCAAAGTTCTCTACAAGTAAAAGAGAGCGGGTTACGCGGTGGATATAGTGATTTCCAAGGTGATTAAAAAGCCATTAGTGGTATGACTCTCGCAGGTAATTCACAAGGTAGTCATTCAAAACCCTGTTAGAAACGAGGAAAGTATGCAACTGAAGAAATGACTGTTATTAGATGAAGATATTATATCAAATTGCCCAAGTGAGAAAGCTCCCCCACAATCTCCTATCTATGAGCTGAACTGCTGTCATTTAGACAGATTGGCTTTCATTTCTCTGGATTTTCCTTGTCAAACAGGTGAAGCCGGAGAAGAGCTCAAACTTATTTGCCTGTGAATCCAAAGAAAGGTTGAATAAAAATTAAGGGAGTAGACAGCCGTTTCTTCTATAAAGCTTTGTACGTTATCATCTACTGGAAGGAACAGACGTAACAAATACTTTTCTCACACAGCGGAAACTATTATCAAACTCTGGGAAGCCATTATTTTGGTGTCATTCAGGGGTGCTTATTGTGTTGTACACAGAGTATGCTTTTCTAATGTATATTTGTACTCTACATTGACCACAAACTCCGCTTCTATTTCAAATTATAATCATGATGTAAATCTATTTCTAGTCATGGATTATTGGCTTCCATCTTTCATTCCAAGCTCCATTATTTTTGAAGATTGCCTCTTGGTATTTGATGATATGAGTTCAGCAGCCAATCTTGGCGCCAAATTCAGAGGGATAGCGAGTTGGTCCACAAAAATCAGGTAAAGCACGGCGGGCATCCGTAGCGATATTGCAGTTTATTTCCCATTTGTATGTGTTTCCCTTGTGCCTAGGCTCTAAAAAAAATTTCAATGTTCTTTTTGTCTGACCTGCTCTATTCCATTTGTAGATTTATTACTTCACCTGAAATGGACTGGAATGTGATTTTCCTTCAGGAACTGGCTAATTATTGAGACAAATGACAGTACACCTTGACAGCTACGAATTTCTAAACTACAGGCCGAGTAGAAAACATTGCAGATCAATCATGCACTCAGGAAGTTTCATCGGGCCTAATTGGTTGAATTCACAGAGCAATTGGCAAAGTCTATTTTGGATATCTCTTTCAAACCTCCGAGGCGAAGCACTGAGTTTCTATATTGTCTTGCCCAGGCGGAGTGGAGGGGAGAGCTGTTAACATTCACGAGATGTGCTTTTGTAAAGCATTTCCAGACATCCATCTCGGTAGATTTCAGGGGCTTGAAGGTTTACTCTGCCAAGCCTTGACTCAGCTGCCATCTTTTTAAGTTGTTCTTATCCTTGTGTCGTGGCCAGGCATGGATGACATCTGAACCTGGCCACAGAAAATATGTTGCAGGGAATATGTTTGACTCTGGAAAAGAGAAATAACATTTAGTTTTTAATTCGAAGACTTATAAATCTTCCTTATGCGTTTGCCATGTATTTCCATGTCCTTGTACATGGAGCTATAAGTCATGTTTGTGCAAAGACCTTTTGCCATTCACACTTCAATTCTTTCTTTATCATTTTATCTCTATTATTGTGGTTTTATCTTATGTTGAATATTCTTGTCGCCCACATAGAACGGAACTCAGGGCATTGCTGTAAAAGGGCTTATAGCTCAGTCAATTTTTCCCTGAATAAGTTTGAATTGAATAAGTAAAAGTCTGTTGAAAGTTCCCTCTATTTAACCCCTTAACATCCAGTTTTCTCATTCTGTCTCCCCTTAGCTTTAAGATTGTAAAAAAAAAAGAAAAAAAAAAGAAGATCTTTTTCCACATTGTCTGAAAATACTGTATATTTGGTAGATTTGGAAAATGGGATCTCCACTCTCTATAGTTCTGCGGGTTTTAACAAACCTTGGGCTGCATGAGTTTGTAATGACGGAGCCAACAGTGGGTCAGTGCAGTTTCATTTAAATAATAAGAGGCTTATTTTAATGCTAATTTTTACCAGGAAAATGAAGCCCGAGCCATGTTTGAGCTGGTTGAGCAACTTTCTTTAAGTCAGGTGGAGCTTGATGTTAAAACATTATAGAAAGAGAAGAGCACATATACAGTATACTGAACATACATGTTGCGTCATGTATTGTAACTTTGATATTACATGAATTTACATGAGTAGAACTTTAACAAACTGCATCTTCATATTGTCCATTTGGTATTAAATAAAGGCCGAATTTAAAGAAAATTCTTATAATTTTTCAAACCTAGGTCTTATTCTCATAACTGTGTTATTAGGCCATCTTCGGGTTATGCTAACATTGCACTCACTGCCTACATTGTAGAGATTCAGGAAACACGGCTCAATATTGAGCAAGCTAACAAAAGTCGCTGCCATTACATCGGTGCACACCGGTTTGTTTGCACGTTTAAGGCTGTAGGAGGAACGGTAGGTTTCCTTCAAAAGGACAAATTTAACAGTTAACTTTATTCCCATTTTGATAAGAGACATATTCTGGTCGCGCATTTCATATCTACCCTTTCCACGGTCAGAGTTTTCTCCTCATTAGAAGTCTCTTTGGTGCTTTAGGACAAGTGTACATATATGATATGGGAATGTTAAACACAGAACAGCCAGCCATAACGGCCTCATTATTAAAATGTAACACATTAGAACCGTCTCGAGGGCTTTGGGAGATTTAGCCCGTCTTTGGTTTGAGGAGACAGCGCTCTTATTTGAGTTTAGTGTGAGACGGGGTTTCCTGGAAAAGGAAAAGACAGGAATGGAAGCTGTGGCTTATGTGAGTAGCACACTGAGAAATGACTCGTTTTCAGCCGTGAGAGATAGGACCAGAGTGATTCCCTTCAGACTTTAGGCCTTTATTAATGTCCCAGTCCAGGTTTTCTCTAAGGGACGCATGACAGAAGACGAGCTCCCGCTTTCATCTCCCAGTTAATGAGAAAAGGCCAGATAACCATTGAGCCCCTCCAGGCTTGAGGAGAGATATCGAGGCCCAGTTCTCGGTGTAATCTCCTAACATAAAGTTTCATGCTTCACTGCCCTGGGATCCAGGGCCACTTCAATAAGTCAATATATACACATTCAAACATCATGTTCAAGACATGTATTTGCTCTTGTGCTTTATATCAGATGTTGTTCTAAAAGGGAGTCTCTTTCTGAGGATGTCCCCACTTTACAGTCCTCAGCTCTTGTGTTTTCATCAGACCTGCTGGTGAAGGACTGAGGTTACTCGTTTGGAACAATCTAACAAATTGTAATCCATTCCTTCTATTCAACTTGAAGCGCTTGATTTCAATGAAAAAGCTCTGAAAAAAGCCACTGTTGACTTACTGCCCAGCATCAAACTGGAGACAAATTGGCTGTAGCTGGTGAATATAGTCGAGGATTTAGCCAATAAAGAGCCAGATATTTTTCTAATAAGAAGGTGGAGACCAAAACGGAGCTAAACAGAGAGTGAACAGTGGTATTACATTCATCAGGTGGACTAAAAAGTTGGAATGTTACTTTGACTGTAGGATGTATCAATATGCAAATGTTGCTAACAACTTTAATAGGTCAAACTCTAACGAGGCCCCCTGTTCAGAAAACTGAGCATTCTTTCAGTGTATGACATAAATATTCATCAGATATGTGTGTTTATACACAAATGTATGTTTTTGCCTTTTTCTTTGCCATCATCATTCAGTAACTTCTTTAAACGTAATTCCCAAGTTCATTCATATAATACGAGACAGGTTGACCTCCCTTTTCGTAAAACGAAACACGGCCAGTGCTCCCTCAGATATCGTGGTGTACAGATATGGAACGCCAACGTACATGTTGTCAAGAGTTGTTATCTTTAGATATTTTTAAAAGGAAATTGTCATCAAACATTTGATTCATGATATTGAATTATTTCTTGTACATCCACATTTATTTATTTTCTTTTTCTCTATAATAAGCCTGTGGCTTCTTGACTTCTCCTGACACATTTTTAAAAATATTTTACTATTTTTGATTTTATTTCAAACATACGATGTGTTTAAATAAATAAAGACAAAGTGTCAATGAAAAAGATGAATGCACAAGCAGTCGGACAGACATCAAACATCCATCACAGTTGGTTCAACTTTGATTTATAATAGTGTACTTTGTGAACACAGTTTTCCTGTGCTATGAGACATTATTAAGACATTTTGTGTGTGCGCTAACGTTTGATTTTTAAGAGGCGGTTTAGATAATCTGGCTAAGCTGTTGGCTTGTTTACAACTTGATTGTCTGACCCCTCATGTTTCTTGCCCCCTTCTGTTATTGCAATGTTGCTGTCTTTCCAGATCTCAGCAATTAATTTAATTTAATTGGTTTATCTAACCTGCCCATATTTTCCTGTGTGTAGAAGTTTGAAGCTCTAACTCTAAAAACTTTGACAGCAGTGCAGTTTGTTTTCCATTTGTTACTAGAGATGACAGATTTACTGTCGGCAGATACATTTAAGAGAACACCATTTTCTCTTTTTCGTTATTTCAATCTCGATAACTGTCTGTGATATTTATTGAAGAGCCCTTTGGAAACTTGGTCCAAAATTCTGAAATAAGCCGTTTGCTTGTAAATTCCCTCCCAAAAATGATCTATTTTCAAAAGTATTATTAAACAAATTCGAGGAGAGAAATGTTGTGCGTATCCAAAACGTAATCATTTAAAATTCCATGACGATATCACATCACCGACCGGTCTCCTCTTTGGGCAGCATGTGGCATTATCACTTAACCCTAGATGTCAATATCAATTATCAGTTTTCTGACTCTGAGTTGTCTTCCCACCCCTCCACTGCTCAATTTCCAATCTCCTCTCCCGTTAACGCGTGTCTGTAATTGCATTAGGAGTGACAAAAAGGAAATAGATGTGCGAAACATACGTTCCCGAAGGAAAGCCATTGCTCCGCATCTGCAGGTAATTGAATTTTAATTGTTATGCAGGGAAGGGAATTTGCAAATGAGTGCATATGTATAAAAAAAAAAAGAGAGACAGAACAGCAATGGGCAAAGACAGCCTTATTACTACACTGACCATCAAGTCAACCACTCAGTATGACCACATAGCCTGTTATTTGTCACACAAGCTGAGACATTACCTCACAGATTGCTCACAAAGACACACATGTGCGCCTAATACAACCTTTAATAATAACATAGGCCTCCTTCAGCATGCTTGTCCTTGAAAGAACTCTGGGCTCATTTACCATTTTGTCCTGGAAGGAAAAAATTCTATAAGGATAGATCAAACAGCACGATTGTTTTGTAGCAGCAGTCCCCTGCTGAAGGAGAGCTGGTAAACATATGTATTGCTTGGTATGAGGAGTTATGGGGGTCAAAGCTTGTGGCACTGCGAGCTGATATATACACACCATTAGTTTGTTGTGATTAGATTCTTAGACTTTTGGGTTTTATGGGCTGAAAGTTGATTGGTCTTGTGTTCCAATGTGGAACAAGTGCATAAAAAAAAGGAGTTATGGAGTTAGGGAGCGTTGTAGTTCAGTCATTGATCCTAACTGCCTCATTTAGAGTAGTTGGCACTTACTTATGGGTCAGCTTCAAGGTATAAATTGACTTGAGGTTGAGGAGAGGCTCAGCTGTTGGAGCATATGGCTTTGCGTCTTTTAGTCAATTACTTAATCAGCCTAATTTATCAGCGTACGAACGCTGTGTTGTCTCTTCAGCGCTTTCGATCCATTCTATTATAAGTAGTTTCTTTTGTTCCAAATTCTTTTTTAGTATGTTTTTCAATGCATCAAATTCCAAATACCTTATTATTGGGTCTATATCAGCTGTATTCCTCCTTAAGTTACTACTAGTTTTGTTTTACTTTTTAACAATATGAATTCAGGAAAACAGCGGTGTTATGTTTATCCTGCCAAAATAATAAATACAATTAATGAATAAAGCTTTTTTAGTGTGTTTTTATCAGTTTTTATCATCTGATTTATTTATCGTTCATGAAGCTGTTGTTAAGCACATGCTTAATGTTGAATGAGCCATCACATTTGACGCTTTTGGAAATGCAAAACAGACTTTTTGTGACAGACATTTTCTTTTTCTTTAAAATTCTTGAAATTATCCACATCAAATGTTTCTTCGTTGATAAATAGCCTGAATTATCTCGAAAAGAAAGCGTGCAATTCATTAATACTTAGGTTCACATTTGAAGCCAGTGAGAGATTTCAATTGTCAGATGAATTTAAGAAGCACAAACTTGCACTTGTTGGCTCTTGAAGGCTCAGGGCGATTGTGTAGCCTACACGAGTTCTCATTAGTATAAAACCTTGGGCCCTGTATTCATTTTTCGCCTCTTCTGTAAACTTACTGTCCTGTAGTGAAAGTGGAGGTGTGGAAGGTGTCAATACCAATCAAGCAACACAATGAAAAAATGATAAACTTACATATTTAACAGTAGATGTGCATGTCATGGGCACTCCAACATAATTCTTGAGTGTTCTAAGGATTTCTTGGAATCGTGCTAGCGCTGTCTTCTCAGAGGTTATTGAAAGTCATGGCAAAGAGTCATTTGGGGTCTGTAATATTTTTGCAGCATATTTATGGACTGATTCTGTTCAAAAAGCAAAGCAAAATCAAACCATGCTCATGCGTTGCAGTCTTTTTTTCAATGAAAAAAAGAAGAAGATATTCTTCCGTCTTTCCATACACAGAAGTTATATGCACAGCATGTAGGTGTAAGGCTTTTAGAACATAGATGAAAAAAGTGTGACATCCTGACCTAACAAAGATTCGAGTAGGATCGAAGCGTTGTCTTTATTAAACTTCTGCAGCACGGCGTGCAGGTGTTACCTCTTTTTTTCCTTCCATGAATAGTTACAGTGGCTGACATCCAGTGCAGAAATGTCAGTTTGTAACATAATTGACGGGATGCTTTCAGTTCTCTCCACCAGGTTCTTCACCTGCTTCGTTCAGTGGGCTGATCTGGGAGCAGAGACAACGCTCGGCAGCGACTATTCAGATCCTTCTCCTTAAGTAAAAGTATGTTATTAAAAAGCTCAAAGTATCAAAAGTTAAAGTAGTCTTATTTTTATATATCCTATTTTTGGATTAATATTACTGCTGCATTGAAGTGTATGTCGTATTTAATATTGAACCAATTTTAACTACTTTAGTAGTTTAATCTACAGCACTGCATACTATTCTGTAACATCATCATTTGTAGCATTGCTGCCCTATGAGAACAGTATATATCTAATATAGCAACTTTTCATGAGTTCAGAAAAATAGGCCTGTTTTCAGCTTTGTGACCTTGTAACTTAAGGCCCCTTTCTAATTGTCAATAAATTGGTGAGGACCACCTTCCCAAAATTTTGTAGATTTAAAAGGCTCATTATGAGGTGAAAACACAACAGTTCTCTCAGGCGACTCAACAGCATAATTATGAATATTATACTCCATTTCTCCCAAAAGATCCCCCTAATTCCCACACACTGTAAGGCCATTAATCTTTCAGTTTATCAGAAAAATTAAAATTTAAAATCCACCAAAATGTAGAGATGCATGGTTTTCACTGGACAAGAAGGGTATGAAAAATCTTAAAAGTAATTTGACAAATTAAGTTGTCAGATAAATGAGAAAACCCCACACTATTTGCCTCTGAGATGTACTGGAATAAAAGTATATGTTTGCAGAAAATGGAAGTTAAGTACAAGTAAAGTTTGTATTTAAGTACAGTTTGAGTAAATTCCACCACTGGGTCCATCCTTCAGGGCAGCCAACCTGCCAGTGTGGGAAACTGGTCCAATACCTTTCGCTCTATGTTCCATTGTGTTGGCCTACTACTGATCTTTGGACCCTTCCATTAATATAATGACACTGACCTTTAAAAGTCATTAAGTATAAACGTGAAAGAAAATCAATATCAGCCACACTTATTCCATTGTTGTCTGTCAACTGCACTCGCTCGGCATGAAATGTCTCAGAGATGTGTGTTTTTAAGGCATACATCCACACTGCTTTGGTTTGTAAAACACAGAACCAAAGCCTTACATGTTCTTTAAAGTTCAAGGTTCTGTTTCTACTCTAATATCAGTGAACACTTTCCAACAGTGATATAAGTTCTTTGAGCATCAGCGCTACAGAGAAATCATCATCATGTCATCTCTTTCCAGGAAAATGTAAGTTACTCTACTCTTAATGCTGTTCTTTCTGTCACAAATTTGGCTCCAGCTCCATTGATGTTTTGTTAAGATGATTGATCGGTGATGATGATTGATGCCAAACCCATACCCAAACCAAACCCTGGAGCTTTGGCAAAAAGACATAGTTCTCCTTTGCCTCTTGCATAATTTGCCAAAAAACAGAGAACCAGTGTTGCATCATGGGAGTGGTTTTCTTATCGTCCGTGAACTGACCCAGGAGGACCACCGCTTGGCTTTAGCTGTGGCCACAGATACCTCAAAGCTCCAATTGGATTAGAGACATTGAACTGTTGGGGTTGAAATAGCTCGAATAGAGCAGCTATGAAATGTGTTGTATTTCTCAGGAGGCATTAGCCCAGCCCACAGGGAGACGGAGTATGCTGCCGGCGTGTGAAAGAGATCAGAGGGAGGGGATCCTCCTCTGCAGCTCCATTGTAGTCCAGGTAGCATAGATCAAACAAAGCAATCCCCACAGAGCTCCCCAGAAAGTGCTTACCGGGAGGCAATCTTAGGCAGCCCCAAAAGAGAGGCATGGCATATGGCCTTTTGAAGATAGCAGTTTGAGATTAGAGCATATCCCGAATCAGGGAGCATCGAGAGGGGTCGAACTGCGAATATGTTGGTAAAAGACAGAATGACAGATAAGGGAGAGGCAAAAAAAAAAAAAAATGCAGCTGTTTCAAAGTAAACAGCGGAAAGCGTGTATAGACCTGTTTAGATATTGATCGGCACCGCCTCGAAGGGACTCGAAGCAGATGTTTTAAATGAAGACGATAAGAAAAATTGGAACATCAAGCCTCCCTTCTTCATTTGGTGAAATTTAGAGTCATGTCTTGACAGGGAGATAACTTGTTTTCCACTTTGTGGGGACACTAATTTTCCATCTAGACTAATTTCCTGCTCTCGCATCCGCTATGCCCTATTCAAAAGGAGGGAAAAAACCCCACAGTATACTGAATAATAGTATAATTTATGACAGACTAGTAGTAGCAGTGTGTGTGTGTGTGTGTGTGTGTGTGCAATATCTCCCTCATCAAGAACTGTTCCTGACAGCTCTTCCCTGCAGCAGCCCGGAGAGTCAGCCACCGCTGCGATGTCATTTTTATCTTCCAAACATCTGAGTAATATAAAAACTGCACAGTGTACACCAAAGGGGGGCTGATATAAAAAGGGCACCTCACTTGACCGAGACTTATTACCACACTATTTGTGAAGCGATGTCTCGGCGATATTTCCCGTGATAAGATGGCAATTTCAATAAGAGGCTTCACTGGCTTCTTGGCCCCTGTGGGCTTTGGCTTGAGTCTGAGGGATATATTTCACAGGGGAGAGCTTGATGAAGTGAGCATTTGCAAAAGTGAGATAAAACTGTCTATTTTTGTTTCCTCCAGGGAGTCATAAGAAGTTTGCTGATTGGGGGGGGGCACACAGCCACATAGTAGTGGAACAGTCTGTGTCCCATCCATTTTCCACTCTGATGAAGATGGTACAGAGGAAGCTATTGGTAGTGGTGGTGTGTGGTGTTGGGGGGGCGATTTGAGGATGTGCCAAGCCCAAAATTAAGATGACAGCAATGACAAGGCTTGATGCCGAACAGATCTATCCCACTGACGCAAGCTGCAAGCTTAACAACCCATGGAGGCTCTGTCTCTGTGTGATGTGATGTGTGTGTGTGTGTGTCTGAGTTTCTGCATGCGTGCGTGCGTGTGTTTGATGCGGTGTACAATATGCGCGCCTGTTGACAAGATCATGGAGACTCGGTGTCAAACTAGACAGCTGATTGCACGCTGGAGTAAACACCTGGCATCGCGCTCGTCTACAGCTGAGGTGAATCACTGCACATGTACGTCGACCGAAATGTCAATGTCTGTGAACTAAGTGGGGGTGGGAATATCCCAGCGTGTGGGAAATGTTGTATTGGCTCCTTTGATGTGTTGAAATTTTTATTTTGTTTTGTAAGAAATGGTTTTCAATCCCCGTAGCCCTGTCAGATGAATCAGTACCGTTTCTTCAACACTGCCATATTTCAACCATTTATGACTACTTTCAGCTATATGATTGAACTATTATCCATTACTTTTACATACCTATCAACTGGTGAGGCATTATTTTTTAGCTATTTGAATTATTGCAGCGGACTCTCATAATATGATGTCGCAATGGACTTGATATATGGATAGTTTGCTTTTTTTGTTTGTTTGTTTTTTAAATTAAAACCATAATTTATGCGTCTAGTAGTCAGTTGAGCAACTCCACTCCAATTATTTCCTGGGTCCTGATAGTTGATGATGTAGTTTTAGAATTCAGAAAGTGATCATGACTTGATCTTTGCTGAACCGTTATTGCTTATTCTCCCACTTTTCAGCCGGAACTATTTTACTCAAACAAATAATTGACAATCACTTAAGCAAAGCAAAGCAATTCTGTGCCCTTTTTTTTTTCCGAAATTCTTTGACTGAGGGATTAGAATAAAAGTAAAAGCCAGGTTCCCCTCCGCTGAGCTCCCGCTTCCATCTTCTGGTTCTGGTCTTCCTTGGTTATACAGGGTCTCTTTTTTCTGCTAATGGAGATTAATTATGGAGAGACAACAATAGGAGAAGAATTATACGGGAAAATTGCCTTTCCCGCTTAAATAAAAAGACCTTCTTTTTTTTTGTGGTGATACTGAAAAAAGCCACTTATTATCTTCACTGGGAGCAAAATGGATGTGAATCACAAGCTTCTCTGCCTGACTGTGAGCTGCTGTCCTTAAAATAACTCAGCATCGAATATATGGCCAGTAGTCCTGCCCTAAGTGGAATGGGGAAAGTGAGATATGGTAGAACTGCTAATTAAAAGCCTGTCTCCGTTTTCCACACAAGAACCAGAAAACCTGAAACTGAAAATGCGATAGAGACAATTATTTCGTACGGAGAGGAGCGTATGGTTGGGGTGATGGCAGGAGGACGCAGGGAAAGCGAGTGGCTCTTCTTCAGATCTCCAGACGTGTGACTTCAGTAATTACTGCAAGTAATTCTGTTTATTTATGTGTAATGGCCAGAGCTTTTTCTCAGTCTTTTGGGGCAAGTTTAAGTTTGAATTTCTTGAATTCAAGTCCTTTGATTATGTCACAAGTCTGCCTGAGATAATTGCAAGTCTTCCAGGTTGCTGAATGCTGTCTATTAAAAATGATTCAGCATTTAACTTTTTTCTTTATGAAATAGAGAGACTTGTCATGGTCACTGCTGCGCTGTTGGGATTTGGTCTGTTTTCTTGTGTGTTTGTTTGTGCTCCTCTGTCCTCCTGTCTGGTTTATTCGTGTGGGTGTGGCCTTTCTCCATCACTCTCCTGGCTTTCAGCGCTGTTTTCCCCCCCTGCGCACCTGTTCTTCATCAGCCTCGTTAGCCCCGCCCTGTTCCTCAGTGTCTCCCCAGCCAATCAGCTCCTCTTTTGTTCTCTTGTTGCTTCACCTAATCCTCCTCACCTGAGTTTCTCCGCCCCCATCTCCCCACCTGCACTTCATTCCCTCGTCAGTTTAGTTTGTATTTCAGTCCAGTTTTGAGTCGAGTCATCTGTTTTGTTTGCCTGTCCCTGTGTTGCTGCGTTAAAGAACTTCAATAAATACTCTCATATTGATCCTGTCCACCGTCTCCTGCATTTGGGCCCAAATGCTAAACTCGTCACGTGACAAGAGCCTCTTTACTTGAATTTATTTTCACAACAAATTAGTTTTACAGCCAGTGTGTTCACGACTCGTGTGAGATAAGTACGGACACGTGCAATGAATCCAGTTTGACTTTACAAATGGTGATGTAGACTGTTCAGTCAGTCGCCACTTCGATCCAGTGTAAAATATCACAACTACTACTGGATGGATGCAATGACATTTTGCAGACATTCATGGTCCCCTGACGTTTCCTTAAGCCACCACTATGAATTAAAAATTTGGGGTTTTTAGTAAAATGTCTCAACATCTACAAGATGGACCGCCACAAATTTAGGCATTTAGGGTTTCCAGACAGTATGCCCGAATGTCTTTGGTGATCCAGGTCAAAATTTTTACCTCTGCAACACTCTACTAATCACAGTCCCACCAGCCTTAGTTGTACTTTATGCTAACACAATAAAATAAGATTGTAAACATTACCTGCCAAGAACACTATGTTATTGTCATTTTAAAGGTCCAATGTAAGTTACTAAGTGGCATCTAGCTGCGTGGTTGCAGACTGCAACCAACTTAACACCCCTCATCAGTCATACAGAAGAGAACCAAACAGACAGACAGATCATGCCACAAAAGGGGAGAGAGGTCAGATCCAATTTAACACTCGTGTGTTAGGTCAAACACCGAAGCAAAGCTGTTTGCTTGCAACTCCAGCAATCACCCAGCAGAAGAAGCTGCTGTGACACTTTGGAGAGTTAATTACTCCTTGGTTCTAAAACAGAAGCTCCGATAGGGAGGGGTTTACTTGGCTTAACGGCAATTATTTGCTAAAATACCAGTATTGAAATGCTTGGTTTATCATGTCATTTGGAAATGAAGGCCTTTGCATGGAAACGTTAATAAGAAAGTAATGGGTGGTGGGTTTCTGAAACTAAAGGGATTTCAGAGTCCCCTGACGCGTTTCAAACCAGAAGACATCCAAACATAATGCAGAGCACATACATTTGGAGCTTGACTAATTGCCCTCCCTTTACTGTTAGAATTTGACATTAAGAGCATATAATAAAGCCCAATTTACATGACCTGCATTTAACAGCTTTAGGATTTGACCAGCGACGGCACATCGATGACCTAAATCTCTCACACACTGAAGCTCGAGCTCTCTCTTGATTCTTACTCAACCTTGCTCAACCTGTATTTTCTCCTCACACTTGCCTCCTCACACAAGTTATGCCTGAGTATAATTAAAAATAAAAGAAAGTTGAATTGGAAGGAAGTCGACTGGAGCGAAAACTTGTGATGTAAGTGAGGAGAAGGTCATGGCTGAGGGCGGACGGTGCCTCAGAGGAGATTGGGAGTTCAGAGACAATGAAAATAAACCCAATAGATCTTATCGCCTATGCATTGTCTTGTCTTCCATTCTGATAGGGCAAAATCACGTCAGGGATAAACACAGTATGAATTTTTAAGAGGCACTCCTCCTTATTTCTATTCCGTCTTATTTTGCCTCAGCCCAAAATGACCTCCAGTAATCTTCAGAGGTGAATATCGCCATTTCCCTGAAACCTGAATATGAAAGGAGATTGTGAGAGCTACCAGGGGAGTTGAAGCACAAGTGTTGAATATTACAGTATGTGTATTTCATTACTGTTTGGCAGTTTGAATGATGTGTTTGGAAATATTAAAAGCAGCATAGGTCTGCGTGCATTGATCTGAATAGTGAAGACCGCCTTTTGCTGTGAACAGAATGCACCAAAGGAAAATGTACGTGCCGCATCCAACGGATTGTGAAACTGATCAATGAATATTTGATCAGCGAGAGATAAGATCCAATGGAGGATTTTCTGCTGGAATCAGCTACTTTCTTTAATCACACAAAAAGTGAAGAAACAGCATTTGTATCTGGCAAACACACGCACAATGAGTGGAATCGATTAAAGTGTATCATGTATACACTGTGTGTATGATGAATCTAATATATGCAGGCAAAGGCTGTCCTGGGAGTACATGCAGCAAACATTTTCATTGTGCAAATGAGAAAGAAACTTAGATGTCGGTGAAGGCTCATGCACAAATGGCAGACTGCTGGCTATTGATCTTCACACACTAGCTAAAACACTGATCATCTTCATTATCTATTTAGAAATTATGATTCTGCACAGACCGTTCCTTTTTTCGCCGCTGCCTTCTGCAACATGCATGCATTGACGTTTTGCAAAGACACATCCACACGTTTACTAGGGTTTAGGGAGTATCCGCCTGAAACAGTCTGGCTTAAATCAGCAACTTCCAGTTAGTCACACCCACTCCCAGTTTAAGCACCACCCCCTTCAAGTTTAAGGCACGCCCATTCAGAGAATGGATATGGATACAGTTAATGGTACTGGATTTCTATTGACAAAAGTACTGCTGTAATCAGCGACATCGTTTTGTTATTATTCAAACTGTTTCCAGTCGATCACCACAAATGAGTTCATTTTGCAAGAAGAAAGGATCACGCCACGCCTCTGCACTAGGTTCAAGAAAATCAAAGTTACTTAAACAATTAAACACGTTTAAACAAACATAACTTGTAATAAGAAGAAAAAGACAAGAGCCACTTTCGCTCCTCCAAAAAGATTTATGAAAATCTTTTGCAGCCCTCCAGTGAGTTGACTTTTCTACCTGCAGTGATGTAGGAGCGTACTCCAGGGCGTGTCTGTACGCTGTGACATCACTGTGGGGCGTGGTTAAAGACGGCGTACTCTTCTGACCACACCAACCGCATCAGAAATTGAAACAGACATGAAACTTTCAAACGTCAAACTACTTTGTTGTCAAATCGTGTGATATTTTCATGCTGTCTCTTTTTCAAAAAAAATAAGAAGAAGAGAATTAGCAGGAAAATTACACCGATTAGGTTGAGAGCAAATTTAGAGCAATCGCAGCCATTTTTGTCAGGAAATGCTCTTTTGGGTTCCATTAACATTCATCAGTGTCCAGTTTGTGCATTCACAGCATTTACAAGACCATCACACCAACCATTGGTAGCATTGTGGTCAGCCACATCTCTGAACAGACATTAACGTTTCTGTCAATTTATTGCTTTATGTAAGAACTTCAATCAATTTTTCAAAAGGTGATGATTGAAAGTTTCTCGTCTGGGCTACAGGTCTGCAGCCTGGCCTGAGTTTGACGGGGCCCGACTGGCGAGACAGCTTTGATTTATTAAGCAATTACCCGCTGGTTTGTCGTTATGATGGTTTTGGGGTGTGCTTTATCCGTGGGGAGAGGTGCTAAGATTTTGTCTCGAGTGTGTGTGAGGTGGTTTACTAACTAATGCTAATATTAGAGGTGGAGAGAAAGAGAGTTGAGAGTCTCCCTATAGGTGAGTAGTTTCCAGTGTCTGGGTCGGGAACACCCAAGGGGTCTCAAGATATATGTGAGGGACCAATAAGAAAGGAGATTTTGTGATTTTCTCTGATCTTTAAAATCCTGTCTTTGGCCACTTAAAGCCTCTGACATTTATTCAAATAAATTGATATAAGTAGGGGAGACTTCTCACCACTCATAAATGTAATTAACACAAGACGACGCTGTTTGATTTTAAAGGGGTCACAAGCCAAAAGAGATGGGAAGCTATGTCGAATTAACTTCTTGTCATTTTTTTATTGAGGCATCTATCATATCCAAAGCAATATTAATCAAAACGATGTATTCAAAAACAATTCACGTGCACATTTTTATTCAGATTGCTAGATTTTTAAAAGACATAACTAAAGAATGAAGTCATAAAGTCCTGATGCGTCACATGATACACGTTCGCCGTCGCTGGATGTCGCACTAAAGCACCAACATCTCAGACCGAGACGAATGCTCGCGTCGTTTTCGCGATAAAGTCGGACAAGAAAAAGATAGTGTGCTCAGATCAGACGGTGAAATTAAGCGGTGCTGTTCGAATATGAATCAAGATTCTATTTCTCACTTCAAATGTTTTCAGAAACGTATTTTAGTGTACTCTTTAGCAATGTTATTGTTCAAAATTTTGTATATTTAACCTGTGAAAGTAAAACTGTTGTAATGTTAAATCGCGAGTGTTGTGTGAAAACAACAGAGAGGCACTTGGAGGGATCAATTTATCTTTAAAAGAATATTCTCAGAACATTTGTGTACAGCCCGGCTTCTGTGTGTCAACTGTTTTCATTGACATACCCCCCCTCCAAAAAACCCCAACAACACTAGGGGACAGATCAATGAGTAAGTGTATGAACCGAAATAGGTGTTCAATACTAGAGAGTAGACACTAATTAAAATGACAGTTTGACTCCGTATTGGCTCGCTGTCTTCAGGTGAAACACTGAAGAGATGACCTCTCCTCAGAGAGTGGAAATGTAATTTCATGGCCTGTTAGACACTGAACTCCAGGAGTAAACAGAGAGGTGTTAGCCTGGACCACAACAGCACTCGGGTGGTGGCCCTTGTAGTCCTTCACAGCGAATCCTCCCGGGCTCAACGGCTTTTCACTTCAGCTTCGAGAGCGTAAACACTGACCGTGAGTGGATTGAGCTCGTGCACTCGTAAGAAGAATTATACTACATGGAGATACAGAGCAGGTGCATGTGTGTTTGGGTGACAGGCTGGAGAAGCTTGGGATGAAGAGAGAAATTTGAAACCATTGAGGACTACATTTATTTAACCAATTCATGATTTGTGGAATAAACCAATTATTATTCTGCAGCCGGAGAAGCAACCAGCATTTAAAAAGGAGGAAAAAAAAAAAAAAAAATCTAAGATGTAAGACTGAGTCATACTTTTGTGCTTCAAAACATGTGATACAGGATAACAATTCAGTATGTTTGTCATGAAAGAAGCAATACACGCTCCAGCACTATAACACACTTACTCACACTGCTGCGGCATACAGCACGTCATTCTCAGTCCCACTTCATTTATTATGTATAGATATACCCGAGACACAAACCAATGCGTGCTCAGTGGATTTAAAGAAAGTAGTAGCACCTGAAGATCTACTTGCCTCGTAAAAAATTCAGCGAGGCTGTGAAAGTAGAATGTGAGCAAAGGGAAATTCGGAGCCTATAATGAGTCTCCGAAGACATCAAACGTGAGCGAAAACATAAAACAAATGATTCAGGTTTCATCCCGCAGGCTTTCCATCAAATTTGGCAAATTAATCATCCAGTAGGTTGCACAACCCACACTCTTCAAATGATGGACTATGTTACCGTGCCGAGATAAAGACATTTAATAATTCACAGAATTGACCTCTGTGGAACCTTTTACTTATTCTCTCAGGAAAGGCCTCCTTTTATTCCATCTATATTCACTCTGACGGAGTTCAAGGAAATATCTGTCTGAGCAAAAAAGACCGGCCCGTCGCAATCAAATAGGTCTGGCAAATAAACTCGCGAATGTGACGCGTTATCGCCGCACTCTGATGGGGGAAAAAAAACCCCATACAGATATGGATTATTGCATTGATTGCTCGTCTTTAAAAAAAAAAAAAAAGAAGAAAAAATAGAAAACAAGAATGGAAGATTAAAATTGATTTAATAAAAAGATTTTTTAAAATAAATAAATAAGCCACTGCTCTTTTGAAACCAACTCTCTTCAGCTGCACCTCTCATGCTTAAAAATGAAAGGAGTAACACAAACGTGCTGCAGTGCACGCGTGCTGCCGACAAAGTCATAAGGTTAAGGCGAATGTTTTGAATTTGAAATAAAAGAACTATTATCAAAGCAGGGGGAAATTACAGTTGGTTGCATTGGATTTGGATTTGTTTGACCCATGCGAATATGTCACAGACTTACCAAATATACAAAACATCAGGTGAGAGCGCACAAAAATCATGTGAGCATCATTATTGATCATTAACAAGGCAAACGAGAGGTAGAAAAGTAGAAAAATACAGCTGGCATTAGCAGCGCTGCAGCAGTAACGCCGTCTCTGTGCCGTGCTAACCGCAGCAGTTTGCCCGGACGTTTAGGGAAACAATGTGGTTTGGGTTCTAATAATAATAAACCCTGACCTCGTCCATACTCAGACTTTACAGCTCTTAATTGTCACCTGAACATAAACATGTCAGTTTGCAGCACTTGTTGAAACAACTGATGCTGTTCTTCTCTGAGTGGACAGTGTTTGTCCATTATATCACTGAAGGCTCAGGTACTGTACATCAACTACTAAGTTGTATACGAAACAACTTAAATTGATAGTATTGTATAGGATAGAATTAGAATTTAAGGCACGTTATGCCAGGGCAATGAAAATGTAAAACTTTCTCTCCTGCTCAGTTGAATGGATAATCAATTTCAAATTGGAAACCTATTAAAAAGTTAACTACACTGCTTGTTTTAGACTGATAGGGCGCCGCATTTCAGTTGTCGATTAGGCCTTAAAATGACGATGCATCTCCAGTGTATATTAGTGCCTATAAAAACCCATTATTGAGGTCTGTCACTGGCACCACTTAATGCAGCTCTGTTCCATCCTCCCACAAATGTCTTAAAGGCTACTGTTATGACCTAAAGATCAATTTTGACCCTATCCTACAGGACAAATCGAAGTACCTCTGGCGTGGTTTCTCACTCAATGCCAATGATCACCAAAGCCAATAAAAAGATGAACAGCAAATATGCCAGTGTTGTTATGCCAAACTTTCTTTCCACGATTTTCACTGCAGAGAGTTTGAAATATGCAATTCTAAGTACCTTCTACTACCCATTGGTTTTAACTTCAGGGCATAAAAACACTGACATGCTTCTTTAAATGAAAGCAACAAAAAAATCAATGTGAAGTTTTTTGCTTTATTTAAAATTTTGCACACTGACTGATATCTGCTGGACTGACGCTCTGGATATGCTTTATTAGAATCACTCAAACACTGCAGAAACAAAAGCAGTATATTAAGTTGCATATAACAACAACAGCAATGCACTGACACTCGTTTTTTTATGACTTTTACGATTCATTAGAAAGGAAACGGTGTGAAAGGGTAGAATATAAAACACACTCGTATTTTAAATGGAAAATAAAACCTGAAAGAATTCTCCACTGGCAAAAACCTAAAAGCTCATTTTATTTTAAAAGGTCAAACAAGTTCCACAAAAACAGTTGAGTTATTTAATAAACACTTTGGAAGCAAGGTTGCCATCCTGATTAAAAAAAAAAAGTGACTTAATGTTCTAATTCAATGTAATGTGAGTGAGATGTCTGTGCATTGAGCTTGAGTCTTGGTTTTAGTTTAGCTTTTCAATGTCGACAATATGCCTGCCAACACGTTTTGTCATGCGCCCTTCCCGTCTTATCCAGACGCGCAAGATACCCTTTGGCATCTCTGGCTGACGTGCTAAGTCTTCCCTTTAGCGTTTCTAGCCCACGCACAAAGGCTTTACATGGCTGGTACATTAAACCCCTTGCACGTCTTTGCCTGACGCCAAAGGGTACCTTGTGCATCTGTATGGAACATGAAACATCGATATCTGATGGGCCGGACCAACAGCTATTTGCAGTCACTGTGTGCAACTTCTAAGACCTTGTAACAGTTAGGGTTCGCTCTTTGTTGCTCAGCGGTTTAAAGATGATTTATTGTTAGAAGTAAGCAGAGGGTCAGGGTTTCCTTTCCGGTGGAACAGAGCAGGCAGGCTGATGTCAGGTTGACAGGCTGGAGTGACTGGCAGGCAGGTAACGGGTGAGTAGAGGATCTGAGGCACAGAAGAATCACAGTTAGACAATATCCAGACGAGTAAAAGGTAGCGAAACAGGTTGCAAGATCGGCCTTAACGTAGTACTGAACGCTCTGGCGAAAGCTGGATTGCAGAGCCGGAGTATTTGTGCTGCTGGAGCTTGTTTAGTGGATGGGTTGCAGGTGTGCAGGCAGATTGGCAGCAGCACGAGTGAGGAGAGCCACGAGAAACACAGAGGAGGGGAAAACAGCTGACACAAGAGGTATGAGGAAAGAGGCACAGCCAGACTATGACACCAGTCAGGGGTAGAAAATGTCCAAACTAGCAACAGTGCCATATAATATACAACTTTGGGCATTAGCTTGTCATGTTACGGATTGCATGGTTAGCAAACAATTGCCTACTGTGAGACAAAGTAAGAGGGGTGCATGAGTTTCTGTTTCAGCACCTGACAAATTTAAGTCTGTCTCTTCTAATCATCTGTCCCTGGTTACCTCCGCCAAGGAGGTTATGTTTTCAGTGCCGTTTGTTTGTTTGACTGTCAGCAGGATTACACAAAAACTACTGAATTGATTTCCATGAAACTTGGTGGAAGGATGGGGCACGGGCCAAGGAAGAACCCATTAAATTTTGCCGCGGATCCGGATAAAGGAATTTTCTATCGCTTTCTCTAACATTGCGAGATACCCTAACCCCCCTATGAAAACGCGTTTAAATCTGCTAGATCCGGAGTTTTATTTGGATCCACACTCATAGATACCAGCCCTCTAAATATGCCTGATTTTCTTTTCAAAAATCAAGATCCACGCATTATTCAGGGAATGATGCATGGATGTTGGGCTGTTGGGCCTTGGGGGAGGTATGCGCTCTACTGAGTGCTGTTCTAGTTTTGTCATTTTTTATGGTTTATTATACTAACAGGCTACCAAAACAATAAGCTGAAAGCATGTAAAAACTGCACAGAGCTGCAGGCCGGGGTGTTAACTCTCAGTGAAATCAGTTGTACAACCCGCTTTTGCTTTAGGAGTGCAACACCATAAACCAGGAAAGGATGTGGTTATTTTGCTTTCATAAACCACAAACTAAAAATGAAACCTTTAAAAGGCACAGCATGGACAAGCCTAACAGCATACTGATCATGTGGTCACTTGAAGTCCAGCTTTTATATGTTATAGAGTAGAAAACGGGATAATAGAGAGCAGAGGCTTACTTTCCTTTTCACTGTTCATATCTGTGCCTCGCCATTCTCCTTCCTCTGTGTCATTGGTCCATTACCTCTCTCTCTTTGTCCTGCCCTTCACATTGCTCCTCTGGACACTCGGGCACCCATGACCTCATGTGTGGGAAGAGGTGTGAGAGATCAGGGAGCACAAAAGGACTGACCGCTATTAATTTTGCCCAGGCAACCTTCACAATAATCCAACAAGACAGCCGTTTAATTGCGCTGACCCTGAGCCCACGTCGAGCCTGCCCGCTCCAGCATTCTCCTTTCTCAGTGAATACCAAGGAGCCGTCTCGACTTCGCCTTCATTAGAGGAGCAGAAAGAAAGTCTTGAGTGTATGAGTCTGATCAGATTATACTCTGCTCTTTTCTTTCTTTTGCACTTTAAAAAAACAACAAAAAAAAACATTATCTAAATCCTCTATAGAAAAATAAAATGACATGTCAGGGAAGGTTATCGATGGCCATTGTGACACTCTTGGCTATCTTTCGCCTCTGCAGCCCGGCTGTGAGCACCTTTCTGAGCGACCGAACAAAATTGGCCATTACGTTATTATTTGGGTCTTTCCATCTATCTCTTTTTCTTGTCCTTTCTTTTCTGGCATCACGATTTATGTGCACGTCCTGTCATAGCATGAAGTTCACATCCACTATAGCTAGTAATTATTTTAAATCAGTAAATTCCTGAGGTCATGTGGCCGGCTGCACTCCTAAAGTTACGTCGCGTACAAAAACAGTGACTCATAGCATTTTCAGGGGAGGGGTTTTCATTATGAAACAGGCTCTGTTTTTATAAAAAGCAACAACAAATAGTTTCTTTTTGTTCTTTTAATAAATAATGGTGAGGATTTTGGTTAAAAATAAAATTTGATTCCCCCTTTTCCCCCCCTTATGGACGGCCCTGCATGCATTACACAGCCAACTTACAAACAATTCTATTTACACTGAAAGTTTAAATTAATATTTTCACCCATGAATCTGCGCCATTGACCAACAGCATTGCTTCCTAACTGCGTTGCACCAGTCACATAGACGTTATAAAAGAGTCGTCAGTGGTACAAATGTCTTGACAAATGACCACTTCCTGGTGTGAGCAAACTTTACTCTCTGGATGGAGTGAAGCAGGTCAGGCTTGTATCATCATGAGAGATTACAAAATGCTGATGAGGTTTGGAGTGTCAAAAGAAATGGTGATTTTAGGGGCAAAAAAAGAAAGTCATTCAGTTAGAGCCCTTGACATGTAACTCTCTTCCTGTTTTCATATACTAGATAATCTAAAAGGCTGTAAACCCACATTGGATGATTCAGGTCATATAGGCATTCTGTAGAAAATCCTCCTGCAGCTGAAAATGGCTTGACAAGTGGTCCTCCATCCTGTCAGTCTGTACTCTTAATTCCTCTCTGTCTGCTATTTTGCTGGCCCCTCTCTCAACAGCTATACCTTCACTGCAGGTAATTACAGTGCAGCGGCACCATGGTCAGTAAAAGGCGAGACCGACCACTCCGGGGGAAGGCACATGATCCATTAGCAGAGCACAGGCCTCGACGGCCCATTCCTCATTCCCATTTGTCTTTCCCTAAAACCCCTCCACACACCCCCATCCCACTCTGCGTCTGACATCTCCCTTCTTCTCCTCCTCCAAAGGCACAGAATTGAGCACATGGAGAAAAAAAAAACCTCTTTAAAAAAACGAGAATTTCAGAGATTCTTTTTACGTACTTGAATAAAACTGCACCTTGATAGCCAGGCAGCGAGCTGGTATGCATCCTAACTGAATCATTCACCATGGGAGACTTGACAAAACAGAGCGTTGCTGTCTTGAATTCAATAAAGGCAAATGTAATATATTTTTCATATGCTGATACTGCTTGAGTCAAAATAATATAACTGGCCCACTGAGGGCTGCAGCCTAATGGCTTCACAGAGTTTTCACTTACATGTCCTTTTTAAAATTTGGTTTGCACAGAGAAAAACACAGAATCAACAACCTTCACAAGAAAAATCCCACAATCGCTGCTGCTCTCACTGTTAGAAGATGTCTTTTTTTTTTTTTATTCCACACATATAACACAAAGAACATACAACATGGAGATGCATATACAGTTACACTTGTTTTTAGCTCATTCTTTTCATGTCCGTCCTGAGCATTGTTATGAAATTATTCTTCTGCGTCGGCAGTAATAACCTCCCAGGTACATAAGCCTGTAGCACCCTTGACATACAAATACAATACAGTATTCACTCAACATACTTTATGGCTTATCCCTGAGGAATAACTAAATGCAGCACTTTACACCACAGATTTAATCGGTAATGACTTTTATTTCTCTTAAGATTAATAGACAGAGAATGCTTCAGAAACCCGGAA
>JBBPCS010000101.1:402070-456574 GCA_037974645.1 Hollardia meadi | reverse complement strand
GACTTGCCAAAAAGCTCCAGTTTTGTCTCATCGGTCCAAAGGACATTCTCCCAGAAGCATTGTGGCTTGTCAATATGTATTTTAGCAAATTCCAGTCTGGCTTTTTTACGTTTTTCTTTCAACAGTGGAGTCCTCCTGGGTCTTCTTCCATGGAGGCCACTGTCGCTCAAAAAGTGACGGATGGTGCGATCAGACACTGATGTACCTTGATCTTGGAGTTCAGATTGTATCTCTTTGGAAGTTTTCCTTGGCTCTTTGTCTACCATTTGCACTATCCTTCTGTTCAATCTTGGGTCGATTTTCCTCTTGCAGGCACGTCCAGGGAGGTTTGCTACAGTCCCATGGACCTTAAACTTCTTAATAATATTTGCAACTGTCGTCACAGGAACATCAAGCTGCTTGGAGATGGTCTTATAGCCTTTACCTTTAACATGCTTGTCTATAATTTTATTTCTGATCTCCTCAGACAATTCTCTCCTTTGCTTTCTCTGATCCATGTTCAGTGTGGTGCACACGATGATACCAAACAGCAGAGTGACTACTTTTCTCCATTTAAATAGGCTGAAAGACTGATTACAAGATTGAAGACGTGTGATACTAATTTAAGAAAACAGTTAGTTTGAAATATCACTATAATCCAATGATTTATAATTTTTTCTATGGGTACCAACAAATCTGTCCAGGCCAGTTTAGAATATCTTTGTAGAATAAATAATTTATCTCTTTTAACACTTTCTTTGTTTTACTCTGACATACCAAAGGTATGCAGGTATACATGAGACATCACTTTTCAGGAGGAATGAAGCATTGTTTCAATGAGCTATAAGGGTACCAACAAATTTGTGTGTGTGTGTGTGTGTGTGTGTGTGTGTGTATATACATATATATTTATTATTATTATTTTTTTTATTTTTTTAAAGGAATAGTTTGACAATTTAAATTGATACTTGTTAAACTGTACATACTACATGACAACACTACGGCTTTTAACAAGTGTGGCACGTGTAACATTAAGCTAACAAATATCCGCTACCTCAAGGATAATGAAAGTAAATTAATCTGTCTTTTTTTTTCTCATCATTTTTTCTGATGGTTATTAATGATTATACTGATTATAAAAAGATTTCCACCTGTGTCAATGTAGGGGAGAAATTGTGATCACTGATTCTGTCTGCAAATTTCCTGTCCTGTGCAGATCCACTGTGAACCTTGTTGCTTTGATAGTTGTTTTAACTCGAGTATCAAACCATCTGTTAACCTACGTCACACTAAGGCGATAGCTGTGAGATAAAAGGTGACACTTTATCTCTCAGCATCTTTACTGTCGATTACAATCAGAACGTTTACAACAAAAGCTGAACAAATGTTCTCCTCAGAAGCCATTGCACTCTTACAAAATGCTGCACTGCAGAGTCTGTATAGTTGTGTACTTTGGTTCACAGCTGTCTAAAGTGATACTGAACACCCAAAATCATAACTTTAAAAAAAACCAAAAAACTCACAGGCTTTATTATTTGCATTTTCTCACTGTGGAACAGCTACTGCAGCTGGAGAAAAAGTATTACAACATCCATATTGTAATCTTTTATTAATAAACAATTTATAATTAAGGGCTGCTGTCCATCCTTACGACCAGTTTGTTCCAAACAATTACCCAACAATAAGCTATTAAAGCTCTCAAAGTTCTTTACCTGCCTGACTCAACTTCCATTCCATCCATGTGCTGCTCTGTAGACTGGACTGTATGCATTTAATCATGTGTGAGATTTATTGAAGAAAAATCATCAGTAATTTTTAGTGTTTATAAAACAAACAAAAATTTAAAGATGAGAAAAGGCTGGAACAACATGCACATGACAAATTACCCTCAACACTGGCAGCTCAAGAGTTGACTTGGAAATTTCAGTTTTCAGTATAACTTTAGTTTTTTATTAATGATAGATTACTGTAAACATTTTTAGAGGAATTATTGTTCTGCTGAACATATTCCCATATAATCCCTAACCCTAACAAATATGAAAACTTGCCAAAAAAGTAAAAAATAAATAAATGTAATTTTAGGACTATTTGTATTGGAAATCCAGGAAAAGAGTGATATGTTCCCACAAATTTTTAAATTGTATTTATTCTTTTTTTATTATTACTTCTTCTCTACCTCAGAGTGTCCTTATCGTGTTGGTTGTTGTTGTTTTTATGTGTGTGTTTTGGCTGCTGTAATAGTGTAATTTTCTTTGGGATTGATTATCTATCCGTCGTTGTCCCAGGTCTATTACTAATGAATTACCGTCATAATCAAACTTCCCAAGAAGCTTAAAGGAGGCCCTGAACAACTAGACCAGTTTCAATCTTCCTGTCCTCACAAAGCCACTAGTACCAGATACAAGACAGTTGGACCCTCTCTATATGAACAGACTCCAGTGAAAACACGTCTGAATGCCATCAGTTGTTATTACTGAGTTCGTCTCTCCCACCTCATTGGTACCTGAGCTCTGACATTTTCAACGACCACTTTTGTTTGTTTGCGTCTTCGAATTTTCAGGTGAAAAGGGACTATGACAGAGAGGAAAAGGACGACTATGAAAGTGACAGAGAGGACTCGGTCACACTCAGCGAGGATATGACATCATCACCCTGTGCCCAGCACAACGGCAGCTACAAGACTCACAACGAGGAGGATGCATCTACGGGTGCAGACAGCATCAAGTGACTATTACATCACCATGGCAACTAATCCTGTTTCATCAAATACTCTCAGAGCCCATCTTGTGCGCACACATACAGGAACACTAAGACTCACAACAGCGTGTTTTCCCCTCATTGTTTCCTTTTGTACAACCTGATTTTTTTTACTGTACATTCTTGGCAACTCATGGATCCTGTAATTCAAGTCGGCATCCCATCTAAGGCCAAACGAGCACTCATTACAGTAGAGAAAGCCCCGGTTGAGATACTTATTTTGTAACTTGCAGGGGTTACATATGATGTAATGTAATGTAATGCAACAGAACCACACTAAATACTACAGGCTCACAAGCTACCATAATGTTGAGTCATCACCTCAACAATAACTGGACAATTGAAGCTTTTGTTCGACTGCATAATATTATACAGGTGATATTGTGTCCACCTCCTGTATTGCTTGAAGAACTTCTGTATAGATACTTAAACTGTAGTCGCCTACCCCAGGAGACTAGAAATGTGCAGAGCTTTTGATACTCCTTATACACATTTCTGCAGAAATTTGAAGCCAGGTTTTAATTGTATACTTGTCCCTGATTACATGGATATAACCTAATTTACAAAAAAATTCAATCTTTCTCTCAATTGCTCCAATGTCATCTTGACCATCCACTTCAATAGTATAAAAAGCATTTTACACCTTGAGGATTATAAGTATTTATGTCCTACAGTAGTATGCATGCCATTTCCTAAAAAGATGTTTTTGTCTAAATTCACTGTTAACGGTAATAAAATGTTCATTTTACATTATGCTTCATTTATTTGTGAGCTTGAAAACAAAGTTTTTCAGCAGTAGAGAGATTTTAAAATGTTTAACTTTACTGCTACACAGGTACTGCATACCTGTGGTTTTAAGTAGGAAAGTATGGTTCCAAAATCAAGTATTCACAAAGATTAAAAAAAAAAAATGGGGGGAGTTATTTGATGCAGAAAAGTATGGAAATTAAAAAATAAGGCATTTAAAGGCACAAAGGAGTTAGGACTGGTGGCTGCTCTGGATTGCAGCAAGTTCTTATTAATTGCGGCAGCATTTAATACAAAGTATTAAAATTCTGTATTGGTTCTGTGTGGCTGTTGCCTATAAAGTTACTCCAGTTTTAGTGGTAACTGAGTGAAATATGAATGGCAGAATTTCTTTTGGGGGATGTTTTTACTTTGTGGAACTTTGGGTGCATCCCCAGTTGAATTGTCTCGTGTTTTCATTCATCTTACTGTATAACCACTGGTTTCATGCAGAGCACTGCTGCCCAGACAAGTGTTGAGCTGCTACTTGAATTGGTTAATACTTTATTTTGCATTTGCATTTTCTCAATACATAAACAAAAAATACCTATAGTATAATCCAGGCCATTATGTTAGTTTCTGTATCTCGGGTTAGCATTTGCTGCTCATTAGCACACCAAAAAGCTAAGGAAGTACCACTCAAAGCAAGTTAAACCAGACACTTTTATGAGCCAGCTGAAGTTTTCTTGCAGTACGTTTCATACGTCATAATTGACACGATGTAAAAATAAACGTGCCTCTCTGACTGGGGCCTTGTGGAGTGTTTTTCCTCTTTCTCTGCTGTGCTTGGTGTGGTTGTGACAGCAACTTCCCATATTCTGTTTGCTGATTTACTGAATAAAACAACTGATACATATCCAGTACATGTTCCTTGATCAGAGAATGTAAGAGGACCCCTCTCAGTATATGGATGAAATTAAAATGGTAAAAAAACGGATTTCTGCTGATGCTACGCTGCTCATTTGCCCCTTTTTGTGGTGTTAAAAGATGACTAGAACTACCAGGCCTGTGAAGTGTCCTTTATTCCGTTTTGCATCATTTCTCCATCTCTTGGGAACTACACTGTTCTGCTGTTTTACAGCATGTTGTGCTGTAATTATGAGAACGCAGAATCATATTCTATTGTGTCTATTGTGAACCTGTTGCTTGCTATATTTTAGAAAGAAAAGACATCTCTCATTTGGTCAACATGAATACCTTGCTTTACTTCCTGTTTTTGTTTGATGGGCATAAATTTACTTGCTTTTTAAAAAAAAAAAAAAGTCTAGACGAGGCTGAGCAGCTCAACAAACTGCTTGGAAGCACATATAAGGGTCATAAAGTGCCTCGACTAAGATTGTACAGAATATTCTAATAAAATACTTAGTGACAGATGCAACCTGAGTTTATCGTTAATCACGTTTAACAGCTAAAACTAATGAGATGTCAGTTGTCTTTAGTAATTAATAGCAGATTAGATTAAATATTGATGGGACTTTTGTGGATTTGTTAATTTTATTTTTCTGTCATTTTTGGTGTTGCAGTTTGCAGTATTGCCATTGTGTCCAAATGGTATGCTATTTTTTTGTGCAAACTGGCCCCAGATTGAGATTTTATTTTTTGAAGTGTCCATGAAAGCTCGTTACATTTTAAAAGGTTTACTTTTAACTCGTGACTGTCCTCGCCAAAATTCCTCTTCTATGGCTTTTACAAACCTAATTTGATTGTATTTTTTTCTTTTCTTTTTTTATGTACACAAGGCTTCCATTTGAAGTGGTGAAGTCGGGATGAAGTTTAGTTAGTAAAAAGAAAAAAAAAGCATTTCCAACACAACTGACAGTATGTGAAGAATTTTATTTTTTTATATCCATTATGTACAGTATATACTGTAGAAACGATTCACCGTATGCTCCTGGAGGATCGGGCTCTTGATATTTGTGTTTGGGACGTGATGTAAAGGTTTGGTGCAGAGCTTGGATGTACTGTATGTTTGTACTATGTGATCCTCCCCTGACATGTTTCCAAAAATGCTGAATAAAGAGACATTTCATCCAGTTATTTTCACTTTACTGCCTGTGTTGTGTCCTCCCAGCATGTATGATTGCAGGTGAATCTCAGCCTTTTCTGCCCTGATTTGGTTCACTGGCTCTAACTTGACCAAATAGTGCTTCACAGTAGACTCCAGTGCACCATGAACCCCTAAACCTTACTTTGTTTTGCTTTTTAGTAATGCTAGCAATGGCAATATTGGTCAGTCTACCACTTTGGTCCAGAACTAAAACATCTCAACAAAAAATGAGGTTGACATTTTTGGTTTTTAGTGAAATATATAAATATACAATATGTACATAAATGAGATTGTTCAGGCAGTACGGATATACAGGTAGCCTACATTTAGAGGTGAGGGACAAACTGTCTTAAGAACTTGAACTGGACTTTTCCTCATTTACTCAGGGGTTTTGGCAACATAGAGAGCTAAATAAACACTTGTAGTATTGCTATTAATTATTTAGAAAATAAATAAATCCCCGATATTGACCTGCAACAGCCGATGCCTGCCATAGAGAACTCATTGGATTCAAACATTTATGGAGTTGTTGTGATCCTGTGTTTCTGGCTCCTCCTGTTCTGCGGGCCTGTTCCAAACTGTGTTCATAGAATTGTGGACGTATCCTTGTTGTCCAAAATGGAACTGGTACTAATTTGCGTTACATGGTCCAATCCTGATTTCACCATGGTCAAATCTGCCTCCTCTGATTTGCTTTCTTGAGTAACTGATGCATTCGCCGGCACTCCTTGCAGCGTCACCTGCTGAAACATTTCCATTGTTGTATATCCACTTGCGAAGGCGAGAGGAGAAGTATGGAGGTCTGTCTGTTGGATGCCTGCGAATGTTTCTGCACGAATGTAAGGCAGGATGTCTCCAGGTGCATCCTCTGTGTCTCTTTGGATCCAGTTACAAGTCATTTCTGCTGAGTCTCCCTCGTCCTCTGAGTCATGGAGAAGTGGTGGCGTTGATGGTAACGTGCTAGCAGCGATCACTTCTTCTCTTTCAACAACCTGAAGACTGTTTGTATCCCATTCTTCCACCTTCAGAGTGTTAATGGACTCTAGTAGTTTCTGAGTGAAGTAAAAACATTTTACCTGCAGCAGTAGGAAGGTTGCAGTATACTCTAACACAGTCTAACTGGTAGCTTGAGGTTTTGTTTTTTAGCGTCCACAATGTAAAAACTGGTGTCGCAAACAGACACTTACCAGTTCACAGGCCCTTTCTATTTTCTGCATTGCATTGCTTTTTCCAGGGTTAGGTATGCTTGGCCACAGAATCCCTTTTGCTCTAGATAAAGTAGGAAGAGTAGAGTAGTAGATAGATAGAAATCATGTAAAAATAAATAAATAAATAAATAGGTACAGCTTGTTCAATATACATGTAAGACAGTGCTGTACCTTTTTATTATCGGAGATCCAAATATCAGCACAATGGTCACAACTGCGAAGACTGTGATGATACCACTGAGATTAGAATATCCTATGGAAAGAAGACGGCTTTAAATGCACAAAAAGTAATTGGAATTGATGCAAATGTATCAGAAATTCAATTTGTTTAGAAAAAAAAGAAAAAAAAAGGAGTTTGATATAACCTTGATATTGATTTGTTGTCACGAGGCTTGCTTTGCTTCGTACTCCCTCTCCTGTCTGAGTAAAACCTGATATCTGGACTTCATACGCTGTGCTGCTTTTAAGGTCCCCCAGTTCATAGATGTTTAACATTGGATCCACTGTAATATCTGCAATCACAGTGAGAGTTTTCAGCATATTACAAATGCAACTTGGACACATCTGCTTTAATGTTCAAGAGTCCAGGTTCACATTCACATGCATTGTATCTTGTCAAACCTGCTACATTAGCTGGCTAACTGTACCATTTACATACAGCATAATAAGAGGAATAGGACTATAGGCCTAACAGCTGTGCGTCCATACACTGATGCTGTTTGTAGAATGTTATACAGGGATTATAAAATGTGCCTAGATTGTTTGACCAACACTGACAATGTGTGTGTAGTCTCAGCCCAAACCATTAAATTCAATGACAGACCACTAAGCCTTAAATTACCTGCTAATGCTGTAGTGGCCTATACCAGACTGTGGGAAACAAATAGCTGGCACACAGGATTTCCAATGGGAATAATGCATTTAGAGGCTGCAACTGTAACAATGGTTGTGAAGCCAATTATGTTACAGCTGAACTCAAGTTATTTGGGCATTTCTATCTGGACTTTAGGATTTTTAGGATTTTTTTTAAAGGATTTATTTTAGGATTTGTAGCCAACAAAGGTGGCTGGATAATAAGGTGGATGATGCTTACTTTTCTCTGTCCGTGTCCCCTTGTGGTGATACCCAGTGTAGTGGATTATGTAACCCAGCAGGAAACCTCTGATGTCTTCTTCTGGGATGGACGACCACTGCAGCACCACTGAATTCAGTGTCACATTGTAGCCAGTGATGTTTGTGGGAGCACTGACAGGGGCTTTGGGAACATAATATCAAGAAGTCAAACTGTTTTGTTATGGATAACCTAAGAAGACCTTTTAACCTATTACATATCTTTGTCCTTGTTTTTAGCCATGCTGGTGGTGCAGCTCTAGAGATTGATTGATCCGTCCACCACTTTGGTAGAGTTTCTCATCAACCATTGGATGAATTGCCGTAACGTTTTGTACAGATGTTCCCAAGAGAGATTAATCCTAAAGATTTTGATGATCGCTTGACTGTAGCATCACCAGCAGGTTGATCTTTGAAATGTCTCAATAAATCTCAGATAGATTTCCATGAAATTTGATGCAGACATTCATGGTCTTTGTGAAGTTTGATGACTTTTCATCGCAATCGCCAAGTCAAAATTTCTATTTATCCGACACTTTGCATTACAGCCTCAAAGAGCTGTCAGTGTGGTGACAGGCTGTTAGTCCTGTTTATTCCAATAGCATTAAACAATGAAGCACATGCGTATAGTGAATATTGGAGGTAGTAGCCCTGTGACTTACATCCTTCGATGAAGTAGAACTGCGTCGTCCCATAGGTGCTCTCACTGTTGTTGATACGCTTCATGTTGCAGGTTTCCTTGTTTGGTCGTGTGTGCAGAGTGATGCTGTATCTCTCGTAAGGCTCCAAAGGTTCTGGGTGTTTAAAATAACCAAGTGGATTATCGCAGAGGCAGGAAGCTAAATATATTTCATGCTGTGCTAAAATCAACCAAAAAAATCAATCAAAAAAACTTTTCAGAAATTATACTTGCATTCTGCTAATTCACATCAGCAAATATGTTTTTGCAAGAACTGTAATGCTACCTTAATTATGTTTATTACATTATGAGCAAGTCGCATAAAATATCTGCAAAATATTCACTAACAATGTACTTAATTTGTTTATACTCCCATCTCCACTTGTAGCATCTACAGTAACCCAAATCTTTTATGGTTGTGTTTGGGCACTCAAAGCACCTGGTTAAAGTTAGGCGAAACATTGTAGCCTTGGTCCACAAAGCAGAAGACTTAACATGTTCACTTAAATAGCATTTAATCAAAGCCACAATATTTTCCTAACCTTGACCAAAGTGGGTTTGTTGCCTTAACACGAACAGGTGGGACTCCGGATGCAATTCCCAGTGTCAAATTCTTCTGCTTTATACAAAAACATAGCACTTAAAACCTAAAAAAAATGCCACAGAATATAATCTAAGCACCAGGTGAGTTTATAGCAAATGTATTTGGCAAAACAAATATATCGTGAAGAGAATTTCTAGACAGGGTTGACCAAAATTTGTGATTTTTTTGCAAACCTGGTAAAGGAGACAAGTTCCTGTAGTTGTTTTTATTCTGATAAAAGGACTTGTACGCTGCTTTATGTCCCTTCTTCTTCCACTCTACAGAATAGCAGACATAATTCTCGATGAGATTATCTTCCCAATAGATGGTAAAAGATGTGTTGCTGTGAACTGTCATGTTCAGCTTCCCAGCTCTCATACCTGTAAAGACAAATGTATAATACCGGTAATTAAAAAAAACAAACAGTTTGATTGATATGCCTGAAAAAATAGATATCTATTTTTGCAAATGAACCCTTCATATGACCTTTTCAGAAAAAAGTTAGATGCCAATGAAATGAAAACAGTTTTCAGTTCACCGTGCTACAGCTCTATGAACGTGAGCACTCACTGGGCTCGTCTTCTCGCTGTGGTATTACGTGGCTCAGAGCTGGGGAGGCGCTCGCATTGTTGACGGCGCTGATGTTGAGGCGATATGCAGAGTAGGAGAGAATCAGTCTGATCTCCGGCTGAGTGGTGCTGATCCGCTCACACGGGGCCTCTCCTGATGCTTTACCAATGGTCACGTGGTAGCCATCATGCAGCTCTTTAGCAGAAAACTGACAAACGGGGTCATTTTATTCACAGAAAAACATCAGCTATGGCTGCACAGAAGAAGAATTTGAGAAAAAACAAACCTTCCAAGTTAAAGTAAGCGTCCGACGGCCTCTTCTCTCTGCAGTGTTAGTGTCTTCAAGCTTGACAATGACGGGCTTTGTTGTGAGTTCTGAAAGTAAGATAATGATATGAATGATTATTTATGTTTCATAATAAATAGAAGCTGCTTCTTTTTTTTTATTGCTAGATTTAGTAGAAAGCAAGCTGACCTGATGGGACATTGTAGGCTTCACTCCACACACACTGTGAGCATTTATTATTCCTGACGCACTGTATCTGTACAGTGTAGGCCAGTGAGGAGTTTAGATTCTCCACTGTACATGTCTCTCCATTGTCAGATTGCACGGGTGACTGTGAACAACATAGAAATGAATGAATGAATGAATGAATGAATGCCAGGAGGAGACACCCAACACAGGAATTCACTTATTTGAATAGATATTTGATTCATTGTTATTTATCATAACCTTTATTTAAAGGTGTACAATACAGGATTTTCCTTAAAAAAACATTGTATAGACTCACACAAAAATAATGTCTCTCAATCATCACTTATGATCCATTAGAAGTGCGTGGTGATATTTTCTTATTATTTTTGCTGTGTTTGGGACGTTTATGGGCATCAATGGTTCTGAAGAAAGATTTGTTTCTTGTTTCTTTTTGAATCTCATTCCCAGGTC
The DNA here is from genome assembly GCA_037974645.1 of Hollardia meadi. NCBI lineage: Eukaryota > Metazoa > Chordata > Actinopteri > Tetraodontiformes > Triacanthodidae > Hollardia > Hollardia meadi. The sequence goes on along the minus strand of JBBPCS010000101.1, from coordinate 445,909 downwards.
GTCAAATATGGATCCTTTGGGTTCCTCCTCCATGAGATTTAACTATCTGCCGCCATAATCAGGTCAAAATGTCCATTACTAATAATTACTAATAATTAATGCAAATAACAAGATTCCCAGCAGCCTCAGCTGTACTTGTCTAGTTGGCAAATGCCCTAAACCTGATAAACATCAGCATGTTAGCATTGTATTTGTGAGCATATTAGTATGCTGATGTTAGCATACAGTTCAAAATAGGACACATACTGTAGGGCCTCACATAGCTACTAGCATGACTGTTGACTCTTCATTCACTCTTCACGTTTATGGTTGTACAATACTAAATGGCTTGAGTATCGCTCACCCAGCAGGATGTTCCATGTTCCAAGTTTTAAAATACTTTATAATACTTGGGTATCTGAAGTTTAGTATTCACTTGAGGAGTATCAAGAGCTAGCCAGTCCTGGGATAATGAAATGCCAGACCTATTCTTTCTTATAATTATGAGTATGCAATTTCTCCCCCATAATGAAACGCAATGGGAAACTGGATAAAGTTATGATTGTTGACTCCACAATGACTTTTTTTTAGCCTCAATATAAGAAATACCAAACTATTATCTTTAACGTAAGTGCTAGTTATTTCACATGAAATTAAAAGTAAGACTTTAATTTCAATTTGAGTAATAATGCTCTCTGAGAGATGTTTAATATTAAAAACTTAATACTGACCTCGCTCCATAGCAAGCTGCCCAGTGCTTTGTATCTCACAGAGTAATACTTGATAGCCTTCATGTCCACCTGCTGCCATCTCACATTCACAACTAGTATTCCAGAGTGGCGGCTGAAGGACACATTATACGGAGGACCACATCGCACTGAAACATAAAGACAATTTACCGAGATCCAATCAGAGATTTATCATCAAGAGGAGAGAAAAGGGAACTTGCTTTGTGAACTTACACAAGCTCTTTGGTGAAGCATTGAAAACTGCTTTTGTGCAATTTGTAGACTCGCCGTTTTCAAAAACCTCTGCGATCATGTTGTAGTTTTCATATATTCTGATCTTTTCAGAGATGTCAGTGATGTTGATGTGAGCTCTGCAATCATTTTTGCTTCTAGAAGGAGAAAAAAAATTAGAATTGAATTTTTTCATCAAAAACCATTAAGTGTGTTTTTAGTGTTTAAACATCTCGAATAATTTCACGTACGTGCTAGATAGTGGAAAATGTACAACTCAGTAAAGAAGAAATCTGGCACTACTTACGGTTGTTGTATGATGAGTGTGTATGTCTTTTCTGATGCGTGGTTTCCAGGTTTCCACACACAGGTTTTTAAACCAAGTGAATTATATTTCCCAAAACAATCTAAATCATGGACTCCATCTAAAAGAGAGGAAGTGTGCAGTAATAATTAAGAGTAAAAAGAACTTTCTTCTGTCTCTAACCTAATTTTACAACTGATGAGTCGACTTGTGGATGACTTAAAGGTGTTTTCATTACCTGGGAAAATCCCACAGTGCTGATATTTAAGAGATATGTCTGTTGACTTGCATCTCACTGGAACATAATATGAAAATGGTGTGAAACTAGATCATAATCATCAAAAATGCTTTGTGGAAAAACACAACTCTAAATTTTTATCTTAAGGTAGGAAATGTATTGAACTATACTTGTGACTCATTTATCAATCTATCAAATGTTATTTATTAGACACAATATGAAGAAATCACATTATGTTTGAAAAGAGGAATGATGATTAATAAGCTGAAAAAAAGTGAAATAAGCCTACCCGAAAGTGCTTGAACATGATAGGAGGACATAGTGTAGCAAGCAAGGATCAGACCTAAAATGTGAACAACAGCAGAATAGCTTTAGGCAAAATCTGGTTTGTAAACTACAAGAGTTGTTTGACTAATATAGAAGATGACAGAAAAATCCTCCTTAGCCTTCAAAACTGATGAATTTCATAGTGGATTTAGTTCATTACAAAGAAAAATAAATGGGCTACAAAAGATCTACAAAAAAACAAAATAATCATTTTATAGTAACAGGAAATAAAGATAACAAAAGCAAAAACTGTAGACCGCTTACCAAGGATGAAAAGGTGTGAATGGCTTGCACAGGAGGAACACTTTGGGTCTAAGAAATCAAACTGAAAACCACGGCCAAACATGTCGCCTGGGACCTACTGAAACCAACAAAGTGGGTTTGAGGCAATCTCACACGCACAATTAGCTCCCATTCACAGTAGCATACAGTTGCTGCTCACTGAAAGTGAATGAGAAGGAAATATTTTGGGGACTTATACACTCAGTGTGAAAGGGGCGGGGACACATTCGTGACACAGTTCAGAGGATTCATAGACTGACAAGAATGTGACGACACGACACACCCCAGGAGTTTGCAGGAAAACTGTCAAATTCGTTGTACTTCTTCTTTTCACAAATAGAGCTGCTCTGTATGGAAGCCCTGAGATGCAAGTGAGAAAGAAAATTTGGGCGATCCCTTATCTAAGTCTGATCTAAATTAGTTTCTCTCTTGTGTTCATGCTTTTTTCAGGTGGCAAAAAAAGTTTTTGCCAAGATATTCTTTCTAAATTTCTTCTCTTTTTTTTAATCTTTAAAACTAAAGAAGTCTAAATCAGACTAAAAGCTTTCATGCTTTCCTCCAAAGGAGATAGTGAGGTATGTTGAGCACAAAGCCACAGTTGTCAATGTCACAAAGGGAAGGGGGGTCTCTCTTAACCTGGCCAGATCACCATGGTAACTGAGCTCTGCAATGTGCAGTTGTAATTTAAGAAATAAACGGGACATTTAGAGTGCATTTAGTGGTAAAAATAAATATATTAACTTACAAATTATTTACACGATCCAATTTCCTGCCAGCATTCAGCTCTTACCTTATTTGCAGCAACAGTGTTGCGTTTTGCTGTAATAATTGTTTATTTCTTCACAGCTCTCCGTTATAAATTGTTCCTCTTGACTGAAGTAGGCATGATCGTTCCATCTGCTCCTTTTTATGGGAATGTGCACAAAGCTTCGGTTAACAAAGAAAGTTGATAATCACCGTCGTGATACTCATCATCTCTGACTGGCATTTTAGTTTTTGTCAAGCAAGCTCACACAAAGAAAACCAGCATTGTCTAACTTGCCTCGTTAGACTAACCTCGTCTAACCTCTCATAGAATTTTTATTTCTCCATGCACTCTAAACACAAGGTACTTGTTGGTAGGTTGTTGTTTTTTTTTAATTTAAATATATATATATATCTATATATATATATAGATATATATATATAGATAGATAGATATATTAAAGTCATAAACACAGGAGAGAAAACGATTTGGAAAATCACCAGAATTTTTTTCTCATTTGCCTCTAAGGGCTTCCGTAGATCAGCATAAATCCACTTTGACATGCAGGGGCTGCCTCACAAACCAAGAGACATGACTACAAAGTAACTTTGCGCATGATTGTGTCACTGAATGAATTTCTCTTTTCTTTGAGCAGTTACTGAAAACAAGATGTTACAGGTTAACTGTGAGTCATAAAGCAAACGTACTTTTTGTCCTGTGATTTCAGAAACTCTTCACACTTACTTGATTTTTAAAAAAACTGAGTGATTTTTTTTTTTAAGTAAAAAATTACGCTATTTTACTGACAGACATGTTTTGCAAAATGTTTCATTTTGAATCAGAGAATTTTGTTTCAGAGAACACACTTGCTCCCACTAGTTTCTTGGTTTAAGGGAAGTAGAAAATGTAGTGAGAGCACACGCTCTCGATGTTTCCTCAGTTAGAGATATTTTAAATGTTTGTAAATAATATGATTCACTGCACACACATTACCTGAAAAATACGATAATTAGTAGCCTGCTGTTCAAGAGAGGCAAGTATTTTAGTGTTTTGTACTAATATTTTACTCTATTTTTAATTATATTACCTTACAGATCATATCTTGAGGAGGTAAAATATATATTATTCTGTTTTTCAAAAATCCAACACATTAAAGTTCAAGATCCCTTCCAGACATGTTTACATTAATATGAAATATGCAAATATTTTTCATTTAAAAAAAAATTGAACTACATCGTTCAGGACGGTGAAGTTAAACATCCAAGTAAAGAAACAACAAGCAAAATACAGTTTTGAGTGGAGGGGGATTTTAAATTTGTTGAAGTGATATGCTCCCCTTATTTAAAAAAAAAAAAAAAAATACACAAGTGAACAGTACTCAAACAATACTCAAAGAAAAGAAAGAGAAAAGAAACCTAATCCTAAGAGAGTTTGACTTTGACTGACTTCAATAAATAACCTACGAATGTCTTTGACAGCATCAGAAAATATGAATAACTGTGATGTGGCCGCCAAAAAAAAAAGAACTCTGACACCTCAGCTATAAATAACTTAGTCGCTGTCTAGTTCCTTTATTATAAACCCTCGGTCAATTTAGGAGTGAAGACATTCCCTATTTAACATGAGCTTCAAATAATAATATTACATTTATGCAATGTTTTTTTTTCTCAGAAATCTACTTCCTGTAATCACAAATGACTGTTATATTTGATATATAGATCAGGCCACCCCCTCGCTTAAAAGTGCATTTATGTGTTGTCATATAGAGATTTAAGACAGAGAAACACTGTACTTTTAGCTGCACGTTCCTCCCTCTGTGAACACACAGGAAGCTCACTTCTCACCTCACTGACTTCTGTTAGGCCTAAAGACATCACTAATGCTGTTTTTTTGTCATCTGTATCTGAATGCTTCACTTGAACACTTTACCAGCTATAGCAAGGCAATAGCACATTTCAACAACGAGGCAATTCAAAGGGCTTCACATAAAACAGAAGGCATATCAATATCAATATAGAGCAAACTTTGAACCATCATCCTGCCCGTGTTTTTAACTTGACGTGAACTGATGATTAAAAGGTCAGCTGATTAGATGTGAAGAAGAAAAATATGTTTATTGCAGACGACAAATACGCCTCAAATGTTTTGCTGGAGGAGATTGCGGTAGACTATAAAGTGATACTGCGAAAGGGTGAGATGTTTGTTTGTTTTTTAACAATATGTTTATTAACATTTTACATAATTAAACCACATGTATATACAGTAACAATTCCATACATACAGATGTGCGCTTCGACAATCCAGGTCAACACTAAGGCACAGGCGATAGAAACACACAATCAAACAGATAAACAAAACAAACAAAAATAATAAAATAAATAAGCAAATGAATAAAAGAAAGACAAAAACAAACAAAAAATAAATTGGATTTATAGCTTTCAAAATCATTTCATCGTTTTGTAATTTGAACTCATATTAGCCACGTTGCGAGGTTTACATCAGTACTCAATTTTCTTCATCCACTAGCTCCATATCTTTCACAAACAAATTAAATGGTCCCCAAACCTTCTCAAATAAGTCTTGCCTCCCTCTTTGCATATATGTTATTCTTTCCAGAGGAAAAGTTATTTGCATTTGCCGAACCCAGTATGTGACACTTGGTCTACTAGTCTTTTTCCAAAATTTTTTTAGCGTGCAAAAGGCACATATCTATCATTATTTGTTCACTCTTGGTGTACCTGTGACCTTTTGGGTAGAATCCTAAAATGAAAAAAACAGGGTTCATTAATTGTTTGTTTTTTTAACTTCCTCCCAGAAAGCTTTGACCTTACATTATTACATTGCCACATACAGTGAAATAGTGTCCCCCTTTCCTTCATAATTTTGTGCATACATCTGGGAAATTACTATTATATTTATTTAATTTAACTGGTGTGATATATGTTCTCATTGTCCATTTATATTGTAACAGTCTTAATCTTGTGTTGGATTAGATGTTTTAGATGTAAAGGCACTTATTAAACTTAGGGAAGAGCATCTCACAGGAAATTAATTTCCGCTAAACAAGTAAATGCCTGCCTACTCATGTTTTTCTCATATATAAATTTCCCCACCTTTGCTCTTATCATCCTCAAGATCAGTGATGTGCTGTTTGTGGGCTATGAGAGCTGAAAGATCACGTGAGTTCCTCTCATGGTGTTTTTGCTTTGATCAGAATCCTTTAGTGTTGTCTTAGTTTGACACTGAGAGCCCTGCAAGAGACCACATGACTTAATCATTTCTACAGTAAACTGGCATTCATCATTTCTTCTGCGTTTACTGCGACATGATTAAAGAAACATTCTGCTATGGAAATGGTCAACTAAATAAAACACTGATTTTAACATTTCTGAACCTGAAAAAGTTCAAAGCAAGCGTTTTGAAAGTTATTAAATGTCATCATTACCACGTACAGCACTTTTGTACTGTTTTTGTTGAATACTTACTCCTAAAAGAAGACAGCTGCAGAAATGATCATGACTAAGATCAATTCTTTAACAAGTGGTATTCCCAAAACTCTGATCTTAAGTGATTTCCTCATGGTGCGTAAAAGTGACATCATCATTTGCAACAGCTTTTCTATAATCACTTTAATTTTAACAGCACATATAGTCTGTTTTATAGATGTGTGTTCCCTTATTTGGGACGGCATCCAGTTGAATCCCCATTCAACCTTGTAAAACTATACATTGTTCAAAAGCATAAAGCCTTGTGATTCTATCTGTGTGGCCATTTTAAGATCCCAGAATCACTGCGACACAACTTGGTTGTTTTGTAACGGGGCTGCTTAAAAAACAAAAATACAACCGACAGGAAATTATTAAATTGTTTTTAAAAAATAGTCAAGTGAAGGCCTTACATTTTTGCCATGTATGTGCCTCTTGGAATTTGTACAAATACTGACCTTTTGATAGGAAACTGCAGAAGTCCCCTCCTAGAAGAGATGAAAAGGGTTCAAGAATAACATTATCTGCACAAAAACTGCATGCTTGCTAGGGTGTTAAAATGATAACATGAGCAGCTGAGGAGAGTTTTTTTCCCCCAACATCCACAACACACAATGAGGAGAGCACTAGGCCATCTGTAACCTCTGTTCCTCAACATCGGCAAACAGTACCCTCATGTGGTGAGTAAACTAACTCGAATGAGACACTGTGAGAGGGACTGCTGCATGTTAACACAATGAATACCAAGAAAAGCATTGTAATTTCAACATAAGCATTGGAATCCATAAAGACATGCAAAACATTTAGTAAGAAACGATAGCATTTTCATAACGGAAACGCAACCAAAACAGTCATACTAGGAACAACAGTTCATATCTGCAGTTCACTGGTGTTTTTCTTTTGCACATATTTTCCTTAAAGCCTTTGTGACTAATAGCTGCAGTCGAGAACCAAAACAAAACTGTTGCTGTTTGTTTGTAAAAAACCAAAACAAACTTTATGACAAGGATAATTAAAAGTGCAGTAAGTAAGATAGTTGATTGTCGAGTCTTACTTTGCACCTTTAAGCAGTATAGGCCTAGATAATTAGTAGAACTAAAAATAATGGTTTAAAATTAAACCACATTACAGTCTGAATTGTACAAGTACTTACATTTGGGTACTTGCTGATATTGAGTACCGATACGAGCACTTAATAATATCATTATTTTTCTAACAATGACTGTGAAAACATGTGTTTTTTTATTTTCATCAGATGTTCCTCACATTGGCTGTAACTATACACAGTAACTAAATACACAGTACAACCTGACACTGTTACTGACATTTTAAGATTCAACTGTATTTTCTAAAAGTAAATTAAAAGTACATTTAACCCCTTATCGGTATTGGACCGATACCCGATACCAATATTGGGTACATACCCGGTGCATCCCTACCCAAAACCAGCAAAAACTTCAGAATCTAAGAGGTGAAAACAACAATTATCTCATATTCTTCATGTGATAGACCTGGATGTGGTGGCTCACACCTGATCTGAGGCTCTCTGATGATAAGTGGCACTTGGGACACCATGATGCCACTCTTTATATTTACATTTTGTCTTGACAGAAACAGTCTGTTATGTACATTATAACATTATATATTATAATCCTTATGTGGTAGATAAGGATTATAAAAGAAGGAAATTTTGTTAGGTTCAATGCATGTGGAGTTATGGCTTAACAGTGGGGCTAGAGGGCAGTAGTGCTGTTGACAGTAAGCTTGTTCTGGATATATATACAGTTCACAGTTGTGTTTAAAAAAAATCAATTTAAACTGTGTATTTAGAGTTTGTGTGTATAACTTACATTCTGTTTGCTAAAGAAAGATAGTGTAGGTTTATTTTCAGAGGTAAGAGGGACACAAAGACAAAAACACAAAAAAGATTCAATTAGTTATTGTGCTTTCCATAATAATGGTAGAACATAAAAACAAATGCTGTCTTACTACAAAAAGAAGTGTCCTGTAGGTTCCCACCTAATATTCTGTTTTTAGAATAACTCTGTAACATCTGTCCAGATGCCTCTTGGATAACTGTGGCTGGGTGTAGCCACTGACATCACCAACTGAAGTCAGTAATAATACATTCACTGGCCTGGCAATGAAAATGATTGAGGGGATGAAAGCCCCTATTTCTTCATAAACCATGATGAAATGGCCAGCTATGTTTACCATGAATAACCTGCAGATTAAGTGCATGTTGAAAACAAAAACAGGTAAATTACCATCATTAAAGTACAAACTCCATTTTCTCCTGCTGCTTCATGTGGGATGATAATGCTATAGCACACCAGGCATGCAGTATACACAGAAATGGAGTTGCTTACCTGGAAAGCACAACCATGTAAAGGAATATTTCCAGATTACACAAAACTGTGTAATCTGTGTAACCGGTGATTGCTATCCTGGGAATTTTGCAGTTTTCATAGTTGGAGGGAGGAAACAATTATTTGAGAAACAAAACCATAGATTGCTTTTTCAACAGGCTGCCTCTGTAAGTTCCTCCATCTAGGCTTTAAACTAAAGGAGACTGTGCTTTTGAGGTTGTGGCTCCTAAACTTTGGAACTCTCTTCCATTGGACTTAAGATCTGTGAACACTGTGGGCACCTTTAAAAAGCAGCTCAAGACCCATTTGTTTAGACTTGCCTTTGTGTGATTTTTCCTATTTCTGCTTTATTGTGTTTATGTCTACATGCATTTTTATGCTTTATTGCCTCTGTGAAGCACTTTGTGACGTCTCTGCTCTTGAAAGGTGCTATATAAATAAAGTTACTTACTTACTTATGAATGAACAGATGTTGTCCATTAAAACATAAACAAGCCATCCCATACAAACACACATCTCGCATTCTGGACCCTTAACAAATTTTACATACAGTATCAAAGGCAAAAGTACTTGGTGTGCTGTAAAATGGTCCCTGACAGTTTTTTACTATATGCTGCAATAATGTGTTTGAGTTGAGCTCATTTTAACGATACAGTATATACTGCTGGCTAGTGTATCATGTTCTATAAGATCATTATACATCATTTCAGCTCATTTTCCAGCCAATCCAAGAGGGTTTTTTTTTTATTTTTTATTGTTGTTCTAGTTTAAGAAGTAGGAGAATTTAGTCAACACACAAAGGAACACAAACATCCAAAATCACCAAATTTGGAGATTACATGATTTTTTATGAAAGTGACTAAAGCTGTGAGACAAATAAAGTAAAAAAATGACCGAACATCTAAAATGTGGTTGAAACTGTCTCTGTTTGGTTTGGCAGGAGCTGTGATGTGATTGGTCCTCCTCCGCACGTTGTGGGCGGGGTTTATTTCGGGCTGCAGGTTGCACACTCCTTGAGCGTTATGAAGTTAGTGACAGCATGGACGCACGCTGTTTGGGGAGCAATGAGCGACGAAATCCAAACAGAGGCAACTTTTTTTTTTACTGAAGAGGAGACCTCTGCCTGACACTGAACAGGGTCGCTAAATATTTAATTATCACAGACGTCGTGACTTTGTTTCTTTTTAATCGTTCCCAATGTGGTAGGCTAGATATCCTTTTAAGGGCTTGCGACTCAAACCGAAAATGAGCTCACCGGACAGGTGCGTTGACAGGTTAATTAACAGCTACGTTTTGTTTTGACGTCGCGCCTTGAATGGGGTCGTCTTGTACACATTAGTGGCTGATAAAAAAAAAATGGAGCAGAAGCATATTTTGGCGTGTGGAAGCGGCGAAAGTGAGTCGTCGTCAGGTTCGCACACCTTGTCCGAGGGGGAAGAGATAAAAACGAGAGCCATGCTGGACAGTAAAGTTTCTGGAGATGGAGATGACTGTCACAACTCGGACCGTGCAAGTGTTAACCAAGTGGAAGGCGATAGAAATGCAGAGTGCTACGACAAGGGGACACCAGGGGATGAAGAAAGTGAAGAAGATGAAGACGAGAAGGTTTGAACAAATTTGAGTTGATTTAGCCAGGGGGAGATTAAAGTCTATAATTGGCTCGACGTGTGCGTTCATGTTGAATACAAACTATACTCTGGTGGTTACAGTTACATTGAGGCGTTACAGCAATCCCCTTTAGTGCCATTAATTTCGCCCCTGCTGTCATAATATTTGCAAACACTTGTGTAAGCTCTTTTCCTCTTACGTTTGGTTGGTTGCACATGCCATGAAGTCAGTGCAACACAGTCTAATTCACGCAGTGTGCTTCTTTGACTTCACTCCTCTTACAAATTAAACTCATCACGCAGTCGTTCAGTGCACCATGAGAACTGCTGCACTACTTTCTGCTTTGAATCCTGTCTTTGCGTGGTTCTTGATTCTCTACCTCTACATTTGACTCACAGAGCCAAGCATCATATTGTCTGAAAAATAAATTCCTGGCGAGCTTTAAAAACCCCAGAAAGTAAATTAACAACTCTTACAGCTGTATTTCTGCAATCTGAAAAGATTATTCTAACCATCTGGACGTATGGAAAATATTTCATTTGCTGTCTTAACCTGTTTCCCAAGTTGTTCCTCTTTTTCCGAATCCAAACAAAAATGGCTGCTGGAAATAACGTGAATAAACAAACACGAAAACCTAGATTCGCAGTCTAATACAACAGTCCAGCAATAAATCATAAAGGTTGTAAAGTTAAATTTTCGTGTCAGTGAGGTGTTGATTCAACTGTACGGAAGGTTTTGAGGCTGCAGTTTGTGTTGTTGAATTTTATTGAGGTTAGAGGAAAAAATAGAAACAAAAACAAACAAACCAGAAAGTTGAATCAACACCTCGCTGAAACTGAACAGATCTGAACATTACAACCTTTATGAAGGCAGAATTTATTGCAGGGTTTTTGTATTGGACTGCATTACTCTAACCTACCTAATAAATTGGCAATTATGTGTGATTTTTCTTTCCAAAATTGTGTATCTATATACGGAATAACATGTTAATATTTTGCTTGTGTTTTACAAAAAGAGCAAGGATACATTAATAAGTTCTGCAAATTGTATGTTCAACTCTTCTAACACATGAAAGGCACAAACTGAGGCCAGCTCCAGCTCAAACTCTAATCTTTTAGAAGAGCATGCACTTACTGTGGTGTTTATTCAGGAAACAGATGGGGAAAATGAGGAAGACAAAATTCATGTCTCAGACTTTTAATTTAAAACACTTAACATGGATGCGTCTGCAGACTGGTTTGACTGGCCCTGATGAGCACACCGTAACTTGGCACTGTATGTTCAAGGGTGTGTTTGAGATTTTAAGCGCTTGCCTGACGTGTAAACCTTTTCTAAATCACTATCATGCAACATGACTTCAGGCTGTACGTGTGGCTGACTGCCATCCCTTATAAAGTCAAATACAAGCAATGGGAGAATACAGATATTGTGCAACATTATCCATGTATTACTCCACACTTTTTGCCTTGGATGCAATGCCCAAAAGGCACTAGAGTTTTAGTTGGCCAATCTGTACTTTTTGGTCATGATCCGATTTGTGAGCATATCAGACTTGTGCACTCAGGCACCAAGATCCCCTGGAAGATAACCCCAGCGTGGTGTCATGTTTGCTAACACTGGTGCTTCACTAATTTGGTCAGGCTGAATAACAGTCTGACAATCCATTAGCTTAATAGAGCTGAGATATCACAGACGAAAGGCAAGGACTAAGATCTGTCTCTTATTTCATTCTCTAAGTGACTTATTCTACACCATTAAAATACAGACTGTATATTTGACTGAAATATGTTTTCCCCCTTTAGGATGAATATATATAACATCCCAAAAAATATTTTTACTAAATTTCAACTTTAAAAGCTGGAAAACCAAATGTTGAATGAACCCTTTTCTCCTGATCCCTTTGAAATGTCAGGTTGAAGTTCATACAACCAGAGACCTCTCTTACACCGGCCACTGCAGCAGAGATGTAACTTGACCTGTTATACTGAACTAAATAGACATGTAACTGAACAAAACACTGCAAAGCAGGTCAGATGACCTGCTAGTGTAGAGCAGCCTTCCAGTGGTAATACTACTGGGTTAATTCGGGAACCCTGACCTTTGACTTATGTCTTGCTGCCGTGGAGTTAAAGAAGGAAAGTCTTCTGAGAACTCCCATGACATCACCTTTCCATACTTAGCCCCGTGCAGTGTTTCAAGGAGTGAGATACTCACTACTGTGGTGCTTCATCTAGTTTTCCATAATGTTTATTTGGTGCATAAATTTTCACAAAGTATCAGTGCTGACCAGACATCTAAATCCGTCCAGTGTTGTGGGCAGTGACAGAGAACATTCTCTCAGAATGAGATTTTCCCACGCATTATCTTTACTTGCATACACAAGATAAACTAACAGAAATGGAGTAAAATAGGTTGCATACAGTCCAGATTTACAAACAAATTTTGGTCAAATAACTCTGAATGTGAACTGCTACTATCCATTACAAGTTTGAGATCACTGTCGTTGTCCAAATATGTGAATAATGACATATTTAAAGGAGCGGAAGCAGTTAACTGAATAATTGCTCAATGCCAAACATTCTTTGGTTCTAGTTTCTCAACTGTGATGATTTCCTGCTTTTTGTCTAATTTGAATATTTTTGGGTTTCAGACTATTGTTCAGACAAAACAAGCAATTTAAGATGTCACCTTGGCATTTATGAAAGGACGACAAGTACTTTCACTGTTTTCTGATATTTTTTCGTATGAATCTCACGATTGTTTTTCATTATTGATGAATCTGTAAACAAAGGAAGAATTAATGTCAGAAAAAGTCATCCTTTTTCCAGTTTCCTGGAATTCAAGGTAATGTCTTTAGATGTTTGCCGACCAACAGTCCAAAACCCAAAGATATTTAGTTTATAATCATTGAAGACGACAGTAAGGAAACAAGCAAATATTCATATTGCAAAAGCCGGAACCAACAAATGCTTAAAAATGACAAGATAATAATCTCTTAATAATCCATTATGAAAATCACAACCTCACAGAGGTTATGTCCTTAAATCTCTTAATAATCCATTATGACCATCACAACCTCACAGAGGTTATGTCCTTAAATTGCTTGTTTTGTCAGACTAGCAGTCTGAAACAGAAATGTATTTAATTCACTCTCTTGTGACAAAAATTTTTTTGGCTGAAACAATTAATCAACTATCAAAACATTTTGATTCGGTCAACTTATCGTTGCAGCTCTACTCTGATTATGTAAATCTAAATTTACCTGAGAAGAATTTAATCAAAGTGCTTAAATATGAATTTTGGAATAATAAACATTTTGAGAAAAACATTGTTTTGGTCCACCCTTGATACATAGGTTTTATTTAGTGCTTTAACTGCATGTATAGGACAATACACACAGTGAGTCTCACACACTGCTTGCCAAGGTACACAGTCTGTCTGTGTGTTAATCATTGTATTCTTTCTCTATATGTTCTGCTGCTTTTATATCTGTCACCATAAATCCTGTGTTCCATACTTTCTCATCTCTATATTTCATGTTGTGTATACAGAGTATGGGAATTGCCAGTGTTGTTATTCCTAAGTCCCCCATTTCCTATTTGGTTTTCTTGCATTTATTTTTGCTGCTGCTGCTGCAACAACAAGGGATCTCTAAAGGTTTGTCTTATCCTGTGTATTAAAGCCTTAAAGCTCATACTTTCAGCAGTGTATGATATTTGAAATGAATTTTCCCACTACATTATGATGAGTGCTAAAAAAAAGTGGGCAAGTCATTTTGGCATCAGTGATCATCTTGCAACAGAAATGATTATTCCCAAGTGAACACCTTTTCCTATTCTTCCCACATGTCACTCCTTCAGTTTTGCTAATGACTGCAGATGTTTGTGTAGCACTTGCTTGACAATCAGGTGGATTATCTTCTGTACACTGAGTGAGCACCAACATAAACTGAATGGTTTCCTCAGTGGGAAGGGAATGAAGGGAAAATGCATGGCGTCATGCACAGTCCAGGACATCGCTATTAAAGAACAGTTATAGTTGGTCTCAAAGCGCCCATACTTGATGTTTATTATAAGAAAGCTGCGTCAAACAACAATGTAAAAAAAAATGGGACAGTGGGGTTGTCTGTAGTGATGAACCTACAGAGAGTTATCACCTGAATCTGCAGCTCCCCTCAGCTTTATAGTAAGTTTCAGCCCATTGTGTAGCCGTTGTCCGAGGAAAAACTGTAAAAATCCACTGCACACTACAGCAGACAGACACACTTAGAGACTGGCTAGTGAACATTTTGGAGATGCACAATATGTTTTGTTTTTTTCTCAACTGATATGGATAATTACCCGCTTCTCATGGCCAATACCAATAAGATAACTGATAATTTCATTTGTATTTTAAAAATAAGTTCATAACCTGTAGTTTATGCACACCTGAGGATAAGACAGGCAAAAATATGGTAAACATGGTAAATGGCCTGCATTTAAATAGCGCTTTTCTAGTCAGCTTGACCACTCAAAACGCTTTACACTATAAGTCAACATTCACCCATTCACACGCACATTCATACACTGGTGGCACCTGCTCATTGGAAGCGATAACCATTCACACATGCACTCACACACTGATGGCGCAGCATCAGGGGCAAATTGGGGTTCAGTATCTTGCCCAAGGACACTTCGACCACCGACCTTCCGATCGCTGGATGACCGCTCTACCACCTGAGCCACATAGCTCTAATAAGATTTGCTAATACTCGTAGACTTTTTCTCTCCCCTCTGAACCCTTGTGGAACATGTATTACAAATTATGTTATCTGTAAAACAAAAAATGTCCCCATCGGTGATGACATGTTTGGCTCTCTAGTCTCACTGTTTGGCTCCACCCAGGTGCACAAGTTTGACGTCATGAGAGCGACAACAGTATGCTCCACTTCTTTTTGTCTGTGTTTATTAGCAGATCACAAATCATCTTTAAAGATGCATACTGCCAGCTACTGTATCGTAGTGTGTAGATGCTTTAAGTCAGTGAAAGCATTTTGGCTTTGTATTGGCGGAACTATTTATTGTCTATAATTTTATTATCGACCAATAACCGATAATATAAAATTCCCCATTATCAGATTGATAATTTATCGGTCCGATAAATATCGTGCATACCTACCTCAATTCATCAGGTGGACACAGATAAATGAATGATAATGTTGTTCTTTGTTTATTGAAAGTGTAAATAAACAATTTGTGCTCACA
Organism: Hollardia meadi; assembly: GCA_037974645.1. Lineage (NCBI taxonomy): Eukaryota > Metazoa > Chordata > Actinopteri > Tetraodontiformes > Triacanthodidae > Hollardia > Hollardia meadi. Next base: position 430,370 of record JBBPCS010000101.1, on the reverse strand, counting down.
AATTCAACAGTTAAATCTGTTTCTTGTGCCTTGAAGAAGGTGTCTTTCCTCTCCTTTAGTTTCTGTGAATTTGAATTTGTTAGACTTACATCAATTCATCTATATCTGTCACCCAGCAGACAGCTGCTGTCAACTGATAGATTCAACCCCATGTTTGTCCATGGATGTGTATTACACTGAATGACGTACAGTATGGAACACTCAGATAATTTACAACAGGATTGCACCTAATTACTTCCCTAAAAGCAAAATCAATTATGTTGAGGAGTGTTAAAAACAAACAAAAGAGTCACACACCAAGATAAACAGAAATGCTTTTCTGAAATGAAATATTTTTCTTAGCCCTTCCCTGGTGAGCAGTTTGGTTTGAACAAACTGGCACACTCCTCCTCAGTGAGTAATGAGTTTGTTCAAATGGGAGCTAACCATGTGTGACATTTGGCACTCAGCAAACTGCATTAACTGGATCATTACAACAACTAGACTAGGAAGGTTTGTTGAATCAGAGCTGCTCTGTTTAAGTTAGAGGGACACTCATTTATAACATGAAAGACACATATAATTGGTCTGGCTATGTTAAGCATACAAGCAAAGCTTAGGGAGACACATTTGCTTGTTTTAAAATGTCCATATGATAAAGATAAATTGTTGGGTAATATTTGTCCACTAAAAGATGTGAGTAAGATGTTAAAGAATAACGTTTGTGTGTTGCTCTGCCGAGCATGTGTGATTGTCAGTAGAGATTTGTGATTGATTGTCCACTAGTTAATCGATCGCGAATGCCGTTCTCACGACATTTTTTTTTTTTTTTAAAGATACAAAATGTGAAATGGGTCACTAAATATACTTTAGCAGATGTAAATATACCAGGACGGCACACCAAAGTAACTCCTATGTGTGGGAAACACATGATGTGTTTGTGTGTGAGAGAAAGCAAGAGCAAGCTGCATATCCAAAAACAGAAATTTAATATGTGGCGGGCAGTGCTGGTATTGTGGTGGGCTGCCACAAATATATGAACGTTGAATGATAGTTTTGCAGCATATTTGGGTTGTTGCATAAGTCCCCCATCTATATAGAAGAACAATCCAAAATTACTGTAGGATCAGTCCAGTTTTACTCTGTACCAAAGTACCTTGCTAAAAATCTTATACAGTTTTAGGGTCAGGCGTAGCCACTGATCTTGGCTTTGTTTGATCATATTATGCAATGAATTGACTAATTACACTTATACTGTTTGGGGCTGTGCCAGGCGCAGAAAGCCATTCATTGTGCTATTGATAAAGTAGTTTTCCTACAATTCATTCCCTGTTCTCAGTTTTATTATCCTGCAACAAGTTAAGTATCTTTGACAAGCAGCAGGTTTTAAGGCTCCTTGTATTGTATGATGATGTATTCCTCTGGTAAAATGTTTCTATGAGTTGTGATACTGATGCTTAGAGTGCATTCAAACTACAGACTTTTTTGATAAGAGTATTGTGGGAAAAGAATATACAAATATAATTTTATTGCCTAAAGCAAACTTCTGTCTTTGCTCAAACCTGCTGCTGAGTGGAGTGTTGCTACTCTTAGTATAAGAAACCAATGACTCAGGTGGCTCACAATGATGTCAGTGCTCAAATTATGTTTATGTAGGGGCAATGGAAAATCTTTTTTGAACAATTTCTTAATTTAATCCCTAATTTTACTAAATCAAGCTGTTGACAGTATCTGTCTCCTTTTTTACAATCCGTCTCAATCTGACATAATACTTTGGTTTATTCTAGGAAGACTTGTTCCCTAAAGTTGGTAGAGCAAATATCACACATTGCATCAGGGCTTACTTGTGTAAAAATATTTGCTTCTGTTTGACAATGTTTAACTCTATGCAATGGTTCTGTTCCTGTGGTCTGACCCTAAATAAGCAGCCATTTATTTAAGCAGGCAACCAGTCAGGGTGATTAGATGGCATACAGTGACACATCCAGTGTCACTGTATGCTTTGTAGCAAAGAGGATTAACACAATCTGGTTAAGACTCTTTTCACTCCTACATTGGACTGTGTCTTTGCAGGATCCATCTTTGATTTTTGACTCTTCTTCCCTGTCCTTTGTTAGTGCCTAAGCAAAATGTCTTTAGGTCGGAATTTACCTGTAGGTCAGTACACATCATCGGAGGGAAGCAAGGTAAGAGTTCATGCTGCAGATAGCATTAGGAAGAAGTGTGACTCTTTTATATGTGTTTGTATGTAAAGTGATATTCATATGTCTTTTGTGTTTTAATGCCTTCTGAATTAATTTGGTTTTGCTGTGACAACAGTAAGTTTATATCCTCATTTGGAGCGTGCAAGGAGACCAAAAGAAACAATTCTTAAAGGGCTTTTTGGCTTTTTACACCCACCCGCACTAGTTTGAACCAAATTGGTATATAATAAATAGTTCATAGGATAATGTAGTTGTAAGCAGGTATAAGTGTTTGTTGATGTGTTGTCATGTGTCAACAACTACAACTCCTATAAACAAGTAATAAATATAGTAAAACACTGTTAATATAATGTTTTGCACATTAATAAAAACTTCTTTTTTTTAATTCTAACAGCTCAAAATACAATTGTAGTGTAGTATAATTAATTTATCCAATGTTTATTGCCTATGAATGTTGAATAGGGGATGTATAAAGCGGAGTGTTAATCTCTACAGTTAGAACTGTAGGCTGAAATTAAAATACAGCCTGCAGTGAAGAAGTAGTAAGAAGGTCATTTGCCAAATCAAACTTTCACCACAAGTGTGGAAGTATTTCATACCAGTAAGAAGATTATTAAGTCAAACAAACTGTAATAATAAAACAAACACCAGCAAAACTGCAAAATAATTCACTCAATGACTGTAAAAATCGTTATCGTGTCTCAGTATCAGAGACAACCCTAGTGGTTATACAGTCACAGAGCTCTTAAGAGGCTTGCTTTGTTCACTTATTACTTGACTTCTTTGAGTATTTTTCATGGCGGATATCCCAGATGCATGTCATTACCAAACTGTAATCAGTTGTTCCCTGGCCTAAGGTCTATCAGTACAGCAGGTTAAACCTGTGGGGCACTCTGTTAAAACACAGGGAAACATGACTTCCTTGGTGGAAGAAATATTGCATGGTTTAATTCTTTACATGCTGAAGATATTGAAACTTAACATGGAAAATCATATGGTATTGGAGAAGGAAAGAACTGCTGTATTTTCTTTAGCTCGTATCAACACAGGAAACTGAATTCCCATGTGATGGCACACAGAGTTCAAATACGCAAAGCAGAAGATTTCCTTTAGGTAATGAAGAGACGTGTCGGAGTAAGGAAAAAAATGAAGTGTCATTAAGTTATTTGGATTTGAACTGTGAGACTTAAGTGTTCCGTTTTGCTCCTGAGTAAACACTAATATCCTCAGTGCAGAGAGAGGGGAAGAGAGATTCAGGCCAGACTGGAATTCGGGGAGAGTTGGAGAAGACAGATGTTGGGTGACAAGGTCGGCTAGAACATAGTTTGCTCTACTGCAGTTAACCCTGAGAAAAAGGGTGAACTTGTTCCATATCTCAAGAGTTCATTGAGCGCAGTTCATAAAGACGTAAGCATTGCATGAAATAACCATTGCATTATATAATCACACCGAGTGTTTGTTTAAGGAGTCATGTAGGCTACACTGTAAAAAAAAAAAGGGAAAAAAAGCTAGTTTTAACTTAAAAAACTTAAACTTAGTTGAGATAACTACAAAGTTACCTCAACTTGTCTTGTCCTCAAGAATAATGCTTTTATTTCCATGTCATCTACATGGATCATCAACTGGTGAGGGTACTGGTAATCTTTTAGCACAATATCATATATTTAGCATCCAGTGCACAAGACAGTTTTCAACTACTCATTGAGCTAGCTGATTACGGGTTGGGGTATGCCCAAGAAGAAGTAGTGTGTGGGATGTGCTTTCCAACTATGTTGGGAAGAAAAATGTTTGTGCCTGAACCAAACAGCCACACTTGAAGTGAGAGGGGAAAAATGTGTTATTATTTAAAATATGAGAATAATGATAGACATTTTCAGATAGTCTGTCTTTGAAGGTAAGGAAGGTAAGGAAAAACAAAAACTGAGGTTGAAATGTCTGGTTGGTCAATGATCAGTTGGATGGCAAAATACCAATTATGATGAAGTGAGATTATGTAACCAGCAGACCACTGTGCTGTCTGTGGTGTACTCTTAAATGCAACAACTTGGAAAGCTACAGATTTTGTCTTTAAAAGCTGCATTTTGTCATGTCTTTGTTATTCAGTGCAGAGACTTTCTCATCAAAACCAAACCTAAATGATTGAGGGGAATTCTTGAAGCTGTTTTACTGTAATAGTGCTCAGTTGAGTTTATGATTTACACATTAATGTGTAAAAGACATGATTTTAATATTGCCAATCCATGTTAATCTCGGTTGTTGTTTTAAAAAAAAAGGCTGTAAAAGAGAAACAATGGCAGAGCGATGAGTGAAACAAAGTACAGTGATGACTGGAAAGAGGTAAGGTGTAATGCCTCTTGATGTATGGGGTCTCTCTTGTTTTACTGTAAATACCTACTCATTGTGTCTTAGCAACCAATGAAACGGTAATAGCTGTGTGCTCCCACTTATAAAAGGTTCCTTTCATCCATCTCAGTGAAATGATAAACAACACTACCTCACAAATCCTTCAAAGAGAATTAATATCCTGAGGTGTGAATGCGTTTGCTAATTCTCCCTTTGTGCAAATGGTTCAGTTTTATTTTTGTAATGTGGAAATCCTGACTCAACTCTCCTCAGCTTTTGTAATGCAAAACTACGCTTGTTAGTGAAGTGTACAATAATGTGCTCAACACATTGTTGACAAAAGTATCAGGAAAAATGCTGATGTTGTTTTTTATATGCTTGAGTTGTTTTCATAAATGAGCCTAGTGGTCAATGGTGTAGACCACATGCATGTGTGAATAACAGAGTTTTCTTTGAACTTGTTTAGTATTTATCACTTGACTTTGGGGACAATGTCCCTGTGTGCTGCCTTGCTTTTTGGCCCTTTCATCCTTGCATTTGGCTATGTAGGATATACAACTCTTCCTGCTGCTCTTTTCTTTTGTGTGTCAGTTTGTTTGGGTTGCTGTGTATGCTTGTGTATATACCGGTATAGAAAAAGCGTCTCTTCTTTGTAGATGAGCGTCTTTCCCCTACCTCCAGTGTATTCAGCCTTTGTAGTCTTGGCTGGTAAAGGTCGACAGTAGGAGAAAAACCTCAGTCTTGTCCACAGTATGCTGGAACTGTTCCTTCTGTGCTTTATAGCATTGATGGTGTGTCTCAGCTATTTTTTTGTAATTAATTTGTTTTTTCATACCTTCTCTTGCACATTGTCTCGCTTAATCCACTTTTTTGTGCTTGGCACTTTCCTTTTCCTTATTTCAGCCTTTCATTGTATTGTTGCAACATTTTGTGGTTCATTTGCACATTAAAGTTATCTGGAGTCAGTTACTGAAAAGTTACTTTAATCAATATATAATTGATTCTGCAGCTCCCCTCAGGTTTACAGAGCTTTGTTTTGACTTTTAGCTCATTATTTATCTGTCTGTTCTTTAACTTATCTGTATTGGTTCACTCTCACCTAGTTTCATAGTTTTGTTTTTCAACCACATCAGGCTGCTGTTTTAAGCCAAAAAGACCCCACTGTACACTACCTAATCAGCACCAGCAGACAGACACAGTTAAGAGACTATTTGGTGAACATAGTGAAGCATTTAGCACCTAGTGTGACAGGTATTTCTCTCAGGAGTCGGGAAAGACCTTAAACAGCTAAAAGAAGGTGAACATTGGAATTGCATTACAGGTAGCCAGAAACATGACTCCAATTTATTGCTAATGTTGCTCCTGTAATTGCTGTCTTTGCTCCTAAGTTTGCCATTTCATGTCAGGATTTTCAAGTTTTGAGTATTGCATGGTTGGTGTATAGTGTGATTAGTATAATGCACTATGTTAATTTTTTTTTAAAGGAAATATTAAAGGAGGGTAGGGTGTTTAGTTTCAACCTAAATGTATATTGTGGTTAATTTGGTATTGGAGACCACGGTGGTATCAGGATGCAATCTTATGTCAACGTGACAGAATTGTTTTGTCAACATTAGACTCGGTATGTTGGTGTAACAGCAAATAAACAAAAACAGAAATAAAGACTCTGATTGACACACATTCCATACAGGTTAAGATTGCCTTATCTCTGAGTCGGTAAACACAACCGTGTTGTGCAGTCCACCTTCTTTGTTTCACGTTGCCTTGTGTTCTTTGATTTGACAACAAATGATTGTTGGTACTGTCCACTGTGTGGGAAGCTGAGGGTGGAAAAGAGGATGGAGAAAGGAGGGGCAGGTCAGGTTTGATCTTGCTCTCAGGAGCTCTCTGCTGCAGAGAGAGAGAGCAATGGTAGGTGAAAGGCCACTGACTGCTGCCAAAACTGCAACATGTGTGCTACCTGCTGTTTGCACAGTGAGCTCACTAAGATTGGCTTACTGCAGTGCTCTACGTGTAGTCAAATAGGCATTTAAAGGGCTGACACCCACTCTTAAAATCAATGCAGATCAGCAGAAATTTGACTTATTTCCTCTTATCCAACTTATAGGTTCCTTATATTCGGACATGCGGGAACAGGAAATATGGGTTTACTGAAAACCTGGATGATAATTTTTAATTGGTTCATATGTTCAGACGACCAAAGGTCTGATGAAACTCTGGCCAGCTTTGGCAGCCATCCACACTTAGCTCAAATTTCTGTTTTACTGTGCCACCGAGTCAGGAGGATGAAGGCAGAAGGTTGGAAGGATTACAAGGTTTATACAGTTGAGTTTGTGTGTTGGGTTTAACATCAGATTGTACTTTGCTTATTCTAAGCAGGCAGTAAGAATATGCTCAATAGTCTCAGCCAGTGGATGGAAAAACATTTTCTAAAAATATTGATTAATTGATATTTCATGTTTGCATAGTTAAGTGAAAAACAAATGTCAGACCAAAATATATTGCCCGCCCCTAAACTTCAGACTTTGATCGAGTACACAAGTAGCAAAATACTAATCACTGATTATCCTACTTCATCTGCCAGTGATGGATCAAATTATTTGATCTGATCTGCTTTTAAACAACCAACCAAACAAAACAGAAACATTAGATTACTATTCTTGTCTAGTGTCATTGTTACAGGTATGCAATAATCACAAAGGCCTTAATGTAAAACAGCCTTGAAGCAAAGATGATGAAAGGCAACAGAAGCTGAACTATATTAATAAATACAGTACTTAAAACTGTGCAGTGCTAGAAAAGGAATCTGTAACTTCTTTTGTGATATAGAAATCTTTCAGACGTGGCAGCCATTTAATAGAGCTCTAAACAGACCTCCATCAGGTCATCGTACATGCACCACGCATCATTATGTCCCATGGTGGCGAAGCGTTAGGGTCATAATAACCTGTCCTGAGAATGTTGCCAGAGGCTCTAAACAATGCGGTAGGATGATGTGGGAGTTTACCACTGATCGTTTCACCGTGTATTTCTAAGCTGCTTATAAAGGCATTGCTTGGTTATCTGTTTGCTTTAAAATTACATAACAATCTGTCCATTCCTTATTTCTTTGTGATTGTGTGAATGTATTTGCCTTTAAACACCTGGAGACAGTTTCACCAGCTGTTCAGGAGTTTAAACTTAAAACTGTAAATCAATATATAGAAATATTACTACTGTTAATAATAGTAGTAGCTTTAGTAACTATTACTTTGTAATATAATAAGAGACAACGACGATGATGATAATAGAGATATGACTGATAATAATTAAAGCAGTGGGCGTCGAGCAGGACGACCGCAGTTGGTCCAACCACGATCCATGTGAACCTGCGAGAGGAGAAGGCACACAGCACAAACCAGTTCCTGCATAGATCTTACTAAATATTTACATACACTAAGAGCCAGGTGTAACTGTTGTGTAGCTAACTGAACCAACTGACAAAGCTAATGTTGACCTGTTCAGACTGAAGGGTAAAAGAAAGTCGTGAGAAATGATTGACCTGCTGTTTTATCAAGCAATTTACCTCAAACTATGAATTGTTATGCTGATAACATTAACAATTAGCTGCAGCTGAAACAATTGGTCTATTATTCGATTACATGATTGACAAACAAATATTGGGCAACTATTTTGATGATCGATTTAAGGAATTTTTAAGCAGAATTGCTTAAAATTGACGGGTACCAGCTTTTCCAATGTGAATACATGCTGATTTTTTTTGTTATTCTATGATATTAAACCACATTTCTTTGGGTTTTGTCATGGTTGAACAAAACAAGACATCTAATTATGTTAGCTTAAGCTCTGAGACACTGTAATGGGGATTTTAAAAAAATCTGTCTTTGCATTTCTGCTTTATTTAGATAGTGACAGCTGGTTAGAGGCAGGGAAAGCAGGGGAGAGAGAGGGGGGATGATATACAGCAAAGGGCCCGGGCTGGAAGACTTAATACATGGTACATGCGCTCTAGCTGGTGAGCTACCGGGGCGCCAGTGATGGCCATTTTTGAATATCATTAATAGACCAAATGATAAATCATTTAATTAAGGAAATAATCAACGGATTAATTAATAATGAAAATGTTGCAGCCATATTATTAGTATAACGCTGTTTTTTCCTACTCGTTCTAAACAACATGCATACTACTAATTCTGAAATAAATTAACTTCTCTGTTTATACATATATAAATAAACCTGTTTTGATTTAGCTAGTGCTTTCTGAGAATCTGCAAACAAATCTAGTCATTTATTTACGTGCAGCTGGTGCAGCACAATTTTGAGCTCATGATATGACTGAACCTCTGCTGTCCCTTGAGAGAGCATTAAGACAGGAAGTCGGTAATTACACAACAGGTCAGCAAGCGTTTGCACAACATGACAGTCATTGTATTCCATAGGATGATATTCAGTAGAAAATCAGTAATTTTTCATGAGTCATGCAGCTGCACCTTTGGTTAAAAAAGATGGATTTGGTTCCCTGTCAAGGGGGCTTGTTGAGTTGTATATTTTTTATTTCTGAAAACTGCAATTGAAATGAAAGTGGAAACATTTGGTTATCACAGCTTTTCATCTCATCCACAACTGTGGTGATTGGCGAAATATTAGGTGGTGGGTATGTGACTCAGTTTGTTTTTCTCAAGCATAACTATACTGGTTAGTGTTCAAGAAAGGCTGGACTGAGGTTAGACAATGAATTAATTGTAATAAAATACAGTTTTAACCAATTCAGGTGCAGGGGAGTCTTGTAATCTTATAAAAGCTGCTACTTAGGAAATGACATGTTTGAAAAGTTCATTCAACTTTGGCCTGATTGTGTCTTACAATGTTCTGCACAGATGGCAAGTTTTCATTCAGTCTTTTTCACCTCTTCTGTGAACACATGCTGTACATATGAACAGGCCGTTCTACATGAAATGTGACCATGTATGTGCTACCTCAGTATAAATAGAGTTGATGGCTGTGTTTAGACACAGCTGAGAGATAATGCATTCTCCAACAGGCTCCCTGTTTCTTTTCCTCTCTTCTCAGTACAACTGCTAGTTCTGGCAAATGAATGTAGATATGCACATTAGTATCTCTTCTCACAGTTAATGGTATTGTATGTTTCACACAAACAATGAACAGTACTGTTGCAGAGCTCTGGCATGTCAGTGTCATGAGATCTTGTATGTATTTGTGTTTAAGGCAGAGCTGCAGACAATCATTTGTCCCATGACTATGAGATCTTAAGTAATTGTTGTTAGAACTGATGACTGAATATGAACTTCATTGCATAAAATTCTGTTTCTGCAGAAAAGCATTACTTTCATTTGTTTGAGTCTGTGCTATCACTCTTGCTCTACATTTCTGCATTCATTGAGAGGTCAAGCCACCCTCCAAAGAGTTGGTCTGAGTTGTCCGTAATAGTACTGGGATCATGAATCATCCTATAGAGAAGCAGAGGGTATTTCCTTCCACAGAATGCTCTGAGCCATTCTGTCTCTTTGTATTCTCAGGGAGGGCCCCTTCCTCACCACCGGGCATTGTTATGTGGTCTGAAGTTTTTGCAAGGTCATTATCTCCTGAGAATACAATAGTCTGGTGCAACCTCTTTGGCTGTGTAATTTAGTATATTTGCAATGTATTTCTAACCATCCATATTCCTTGATGTAGACAGTTACAAACTTCAATTATTTTTCTCACTAAAATTGTATGGTAAAATATTTTGCTACTGCTCTCTCTGACTCTGTTATATTATTCTGAGTACTGTGATGGAAGTTTGGCATGCTTGCCTTTTGCTTAGATTGTCCTGTTTTTGATTGAAAAGACAAAAAAAAACAGCCATGGGAGTGGCAACTTTACAAGTCTTGGTTTAAGAAACTGAATCATAAATTTAATGTTGTGCTAAGCTATGAGCTGATTATTATTTGGAGAACACCCTGGGGATTTGAGACGTGAAGCCCCTTAGCCTGAGGTTTATAGCAGCTTTATTTCTTCTGTACATCATTCCGCCTTCATGAAATACTTTCTACAGATTGATTGACTTTGACTATTGCTTAGATCATACCAGTAGTCAGACTTCAGATCAACGTCTAATTTCATATGTTGCTCTAACCAAGCTCCTACGTAGGACTTATTTATTATGAACTATGAGCATATTAAGGCTCTTTTCAAAACAAAAAATCACTCAACTCCCGTCATTCCATCAAAAAAATTGTATTTTTGAAGAATTCAACGACTACCATGCTGGGACAGTTTGAGTGTTTATCTGCTGCACCACACAGCAAGGGACAGTTATTTACAAATAATGTGTTTACTTATTGATAATTGTAACCACAATGTATACTATAGGCCAACTGATATTCCTGTATATTGTTTAGCAGCATACAATTTTCCACAAGCTAATGTAAGTAACACACTGATGGGCCTTACAAGCGGAAGTTTTGGACTTCTTATTTCGTTTTGTTTTTCTTTCTTTTAATGAAGCAAAGAAGAAACATTTCTCATCCTTTATATGGTTATAACAACCTCTAGTAATGTTCAATGCTTTTCTAACCAACTGATTTTTTTCTGTCTTTTCCTTTAGTTGGACAACATCCTCTACCCTCCTTCCACATGCCTCCGGAAGTCCAGTAACCCTGAGTTGACTCATGGATTAAGTCCTGCTCTCAAATTTAGGCCACATCTCAGTGACGATGGAAAATACGTTCGGAGACGAAGCCTGGGGGGTGGTCTCACAGGTAACAATTTTATATGTGGGCTTCTCATTTGAGGTTTTCATAAGTATTTGGGCTGGTTTTGCCAAATTGATGCATTTACTGTGCAAGTAGTGACTATAACGGCTGCATTCCATGAAATTTTAAATCATAGGCTTCGTCAGAAATTCCATACTAACATGCTATTTAGTAGGCTAAAAGAGTATGTGAGATTTTTTTTTTTGTATGTCTGAAACCATACAGTACCATAAGTTAATATAGCATCCAGTAACCAAACATTTAAGTCCCTCATCAAACCACTTATCCATCTCCACTCCCTCACCTTCACACATTGTTTCCACTGTTTGCAACAGCTTGAAGATTAATTTGCACTGGTCAACGCCAGAGGGAGAAAAATGGGAGAAACAATTTTTGTTGATCTTTATCACATTAATGGACACAAACAAGTGATCATCTATCTCTTTTTGAATACATGGATACTCCTTAATGGGAAATTAATTCCCTGTTGATGGCTCTAAATAGTAATTTCACCCAAATCAAAAAGATGTTACTTCTTACGTTTCGTGACATCCATCCATGGAGATGCATTTATTTTTTAGTTGCTGTGGTTTTAACATCTCAAAGGCTTATTTCGCCATTCCAGTAAATGGAGGGGAGGGATTTTCATTTCATTTGTGAAGTTCAAAGCAATGAAAAAGTTACTGAAAATTGCATTTCCAGCCACTGCCTTAGTTACTCTGAATAATCAGGATAATCCACATACCCTGCTGTGAACAGTTTTCAGTGTTTCCTACCTTTGTGGAACAGTTTCCAAGGACATACTTTGAAGTAAAAACTCCACTTTAAATGCACGGCTTTTTTTCATTTGCAGCAAATGGTGATAAACACACACCATCTGTCACCTAAAACTGACTGTGAACAGGATTGTTCAAGGAATGCAATACAATGACAGTGTCACACTTGGCAGGACATTTTTCTTACATCATCATCTGCAATCAGCGGTGATGTCACTCAAATGTCACCAACTGGATGCTCCTCATACCTGTAAAACATCAAGGTATAATTTCAAGATCTTTTTTTTTTCATCCAATATTTGATATTTTGTGGCCCTGAAAACATATTTTCAGCTTCTCAATTTCAGCTTCTCACTACAAACAATTGGATACTACAGAAGTGCATGCCTTTCTTCCAAAGCCATAACAGTTTTGGTTATTTCAGAGAAGAGATTTCTCATCTTCTCATGCTGTTTGTTCTGTGCTCCTCTTGCTGAAGAGGTTTAGGGGTATAGTTGGTAAAAGATGTCACATGCTTCAGAGCACCAATCAGGATTTGGCTAAATTTGAACAGTTGTGTGGTTTGAGCTTGGAAATTGTTGAACTTGTGGCTTTTTTCTGACCTTTATTATTTATTTAGCAATGAACATTTAATGTTGTGAAAAATACTTGAAATTTGAAACCATGTGTTCAGGGGATTTAAGCCAAAACTGCAATCATCCAAGTTGTTCAAGGAAATTCCCTCAGCACCTCTTGGTAAAACAGACCTACGTGTCACTAGTTTGTGTTAACCTGTGCCACTAAGTGTTCTTTGGTATTTACTGTTGTCAAAGAATGGCTGAAGTGTGGACTGTGCTGGAAATGTGGGTTGAAAATGTTGATTACCGAATTAGGCCAATATAATAACGATACTTATTATAAAGATACTTAAGAGGCGATTAATTGGCCAATATCGTCCAAAAAAATCTAAATTCAACACTGCCGGAAATGAATAATATTTGACTTTATTGGAAACTGGTTAACTGTTGAACTGAACATCCAAGTCAAAGTAATAAATAAATAAATATTGAACTGATCAACCTAACCACACAAAATACAGATGGGAGCGATTATGTATTTTTTGAGCTCTAATTTTCCCTCAAAGTCAGTAATTCCAGGTGAGTAATGGATTGATGGAGGCTGCGCAGCCATCGGCCACTAGTGGAGCCAAGTTCCACTGATACTGATCATTTGTAAAACGTCCTATCAGGGCAATTAATCGGCCGAATCGATTGATTGGTCCACCTCGAGTCTACAGCCTCACGTAGTGTGTAAAGTCAGCAGACAGTGATCCCCTTGGAATTGTAAAATTAATTGTGTGAGGATTTGTGATTTAAGTTTGTAGTTTGGTAGCAAATCCTGCAGTGTATACTTGGAGAATACAAGCTACCGAACCAGATTTAGTAGTTCTAGTTGTAATTACTATATGGCACACATGCATACAATTAAATTAAATTAATATCCATTTTCCAGGAACAAGGGATCTCTAACAGTTGGACAGATTAAATGGAGAAGAACCTTGCTGATTTGAAAATATAACAAACAGTTCAGTGTATGGTTTCATTCTGCCTCTGGATTTAGGAGTGGGTGTCGGGCTCACATGAGCACAAATAAATTCCTCTCTCTGGACAATGACAGATATACGGATCTTCGACGATGACTGCAGCCTTGTTTTCCTCCATTGAGTTGGTTGTCTGTTTTATGCCTTTGAAAGGCTTATTTTTTTCCCTTTTTGTTGTACACGGAAACCCCTCACCCCACTAATTAAAATGTTGACCTTTTCACAGTCAATGGAAGATCAGCCGCAGCTTTGAATCAATGCATTACCCTGGTCTACAAAAAAACAAGATGGATAAGCAAACATTAACCTGACGCAAGTCAACTTCCATTGATTTGATCGTGCTATTTATGTCTTTGTTTCTAATTTGAGATTTTAACATAACTTAATTTTTATTACAGTATAGCTAGTTTGGACTTGTACAGTACCTAAAGGAACATACTGTTGAATGGTTTAGACATGCTTTTAACATTAAATGAAAGCTCCTTCACTCCTGTACCATGAAAATAAGACACAAGACAACCTTTACAGGATGGGTTTAGGACCTCAAACATTCATCAGTTTGTTCAAAATTGTAACTAAATCTTTATGTTGGAATAAAGAAACTTCAGTCGGCTCATAATAAATGTATACAGGAGTGCTCATATTTCCTGAGGAATAAGTTGTTTTTATCTCTGTGAGTCTGGCAGGTTGGGTGGTGTGCATGACCTTGGCTGAGATACTTTACTTTTATATAAAATGTCCAACTGAATGAAACCCAGTAGAACAGTGACAGTGTGTAGAGATTTTGGTTTTGTTCGTTTCTTTCACCTCATTATTCATGCAGGAGAGGTGTATTTGAAACGGGGCATCTGCACAAGGTTGAGAACGGACTAGTAGGACCCTGCTAATACCTGCATTGAATGTGAAATGAAAAACAAAAAATACCCCTCTAGCTATTTCTCCTGATACCTCCTTTTCTAAAAGTGTTGATTAGTGCATGAAGACAGATTTCCTTTATGCTGGGATGTGATGGACTCTAGTGATGAAAACATTTGCTGGTAAGGAAGGAAGGACCTCAATTTTCCCTCCTCATCCTGTTTGGTCACCTTTCAGTTCTCTTGATTTTACTACAATGATCACAGTCTAACTATAAGGGTTACTTTACTGATAATGCACTATATTTATTTTACGAGGTCTTCTTGCTCACAATAATAAAGGAGCTTTATTATTTTGCCCTCAGTGCAAAAAAAGCAATCTACTGCAGCATTTCATGCCTTTAGTTGAGAGTCGACAGTAGAGAGTTGACAGGAAATGAGGGAAGAGTGAGAGATTTAGGGAAAGAAATGCAAGACGGGTCTCCTGCTGGACAAACCATGGCTGTTGCCACCAAAGCATCCCTAAACTGTGTGTTTGTAAGGCAAGACATGTTGAAAAATGTATTTGTATTGCATTTTCAAAACTCACATAATTGTATAATATATATTAGAGAGAAATGTCAGTCTGATACCATCTGAATTGCCACCAACTGATTCAAAGTCTGGTACTGTGCCCCTTGATGGCTCTTTATGTCAGTTAGAGACATATGACCAATCAGAGTGATGGAATTGGGATTCAGAATGACATTTTGTTCCTGTAACATCTAACGGCAGAAAAGTAGCCACAATAATGAGTGACAGGAGATTAACATGGGTGCAGAGGTTATTCTAAGTCAACTTACAGAAACTCTAAAGCAGGGCTCAACACTAAGTTTTAAAAGCAGGCACTGAAAATATGGCTGCTATTTTTAGTCACCTTTATATTTGGAGTAATGATTGATTCATGCTTCGCCATTGTCCTTAAAACAGACAACCTGTGTGCATGTGAGTAAACGTACCAACTCACATGCAGCGTTATTTGATTCCAGTACAGACTAACAGTAATGTTTTAATATCACTAATGCAACAAGTATTAAACATTTATTTATTTTGGTGTGCATGTTTTGCTGTTTGTGGTCCTTGGTTTTTATATATTAAAAAGTGGTTACCTCTGATGGCAACCAAAGGCTAAGAGTTGGGTGCCAATTTCTCAAAGTGGTTGCCAATGGCAAGCTGATCACCATTACTGTCAAAGACAACTGTACAAGAAATTGGTCTCTGAAGAGAAACAAAATGTCAATTTAATCTGATTATCAGGACAGAGCTACACACAGAAGAAATCAAATTAAAACACATTCTTCAATCACTGCAGAAAATCTCTGATACAACTAATCACAATATGTTAAACCACCCAAACCATCTGCTGACTGTTTGTTTTCTGTTAATGACCCAAAATAAAATTAATAATTAATTAATGCATGATCATCACTTATTGAACTATTCACATCTGAACTAGAATATGCTAAAACACTAAAAGGCACCCTTTAAGTAGCCTATTTGTGCATTTTTAAAATGTCCAAAGTACAAAATGGGTGGTACTGTTGTTCATTTGCAGTCTGACTTCATTAGCTTTGTTACCACCATGCTAGGGCTGACCTGAATGCTTCGAAGTTGCGTTGGCTGTACAGAAAAAGCTTCTGAAATATTGTTTTAGACATCTTCGAAGGAGCTCAGGAGGACGGCTACTGTACCTGGACTGTGTTTGTGACCTTTTGGACGTGTAGAACAGAGAGCTAACTGCTGTGGGTCGTGCCAGCTGTTTCCAGATTTTACCCTGTTTCACAAAGCTATAAGTGCGATCCACGCACTTTCATCAGGTGCAACTCTTGTTCTCTTGCAAAGTGTTTGAAATCTGTCATTTGCAATTCATGTTTTGCTTGTAGCAAGACAGTGAATGTACAAACCTCCCTTCTCCAGTTTATAAAAGCTTGATACAAATGATGAAAAGATACCTGCTTTTTCAACCTCTCTCCTTCCTCCACTCTGCTAAGGTTTGTTAATCCTCTCCTGTGTCTCCTCGAGTGTTTACTTTAACAGGAAATGGAAATATACACATGCGGATCAAGGATGAAACCACTTGCATGAATTATTTTTCAATTCATGGAGTGTCAGTAGTACAAGAAGATCTGCTCACTGAAATGCTGAGGCTGTTTATGTTATGTTTTGATCTTTGACTCTTTGCCTTGGTGGACTGAGGTTTTAGGATTAATGAGGCCAGATGAAAGTGGATAAATGATAGAAAGCAGCATTTAGTGCCATCTAGCTGCCAGTCCTGGGAGCTGAAAATGGAGATTCTGTTTTTCAGTTTTAGAAGAGAAAGAAAAATCTTATACAGAACTCCTGTTATTAAAAGTACCTACATTTACATATCTTCATCAGGCTTTGTGGGGTGCTGGTGCTTATGTAATGTTGGGATTGTCAGTGATCCCTTAATGGGCTTTCTTCTCCCTCTGGCCTAATTTAACCCTTTGACATCCTGCCTGGCTGCACAGGGTCAGAGGCTTCATCTTTCTACTGCTAATAAGAGCAGACAGCTAGGATTATCTTATGTTACTGGTATGACATTTGAGCTGTACTGTTTCCCCATTTACTACCTCTGAATATGGGTAGGGGTCAGTAGTACGGCAAAGCTTGGAGACAACTGCACAATGCTGAAAACAGTATTAAGAGGGGCAGCACGTTACTGCGAAGAGTGGCCGAAATTTTTATCAAATGTCTATCAAGATCTTTTTATCGCCCAGCCCTAACTTAAAGTATCAAAAGTAAAAAATATTCAGTATGAAGAAACATCATGTTATTAGATTGTTAATACTGGTGCATGAATGTGTAAGCAGCTTTTTACTGTTGTAGCTTTAAGGTGGAGCTAGTTTCAACTACTTTATACAGTTAGCTTGTTTAGTCCAGTGTTTCTCAACATAGGGCTCCAAAGGGTCACAAAATAAATCTGAGGGCTCATACACAAATGTGGATTTTTTTTTTTTTAAATTACAGCTTCTTTGTGACTCCACTAATTTTACCTTGAAAAGTTGTATTTAAATTAAACCACTTGAGAAGTTTGGGGCAGGGATTGCTGTTTGGAGAAACTGCCAAGTGTGAAACGTTAACTGAATCTCCTCCTGCTGTTGCTTTGCAGGAAAGTATCTTATGCTACCCACCAACCCCCAGCAGACACAGACCGCATGGCAGCCGTCTTCTGAGATCTCTAACCTGGTCCGTATGCGTTCGCTGAACCTCGGAAAGTCAGACCCCTCCCTCACCTCCAGTCTGGTGAGTACTTCCTAAATCATGACCCCATGACAATGTTCTGCATCCTGACCCAAGCTGAACATTCCCAACATCTTATCCTTTGAACAGAGTTTGGTCAAAACACATTTATAATTTTACATATGATTTGTGGCTGACGGCTAGTTTAATGAATGACCTGTATGTTTTGTTAATGGCTGTTATCTGACAGTGCTGCAGGTTTACAAAGCACTTTGCAGCATTTCTTTGAAAACTGTTTTACAAATGCATTTATTACTATGGAGACACAACATGACAAGCCACACAACATCAGTCGTCACTTCATTTATCATAAATTAAATACTTCCAGAAAAACAAACACTGGAGATTGTTGTATGCCTCTTTAAGTTACAGTAATGCGTGCATTGTAAGTCTAAATATGTGAAATGTAAACACATGATTAGGAAAAAAATGAATAAACAAGAATAAAAACACATTTTGAAGAGGCGAACCTCATCCCTAGTCAGAAGCGAATGAAGTCATGCAGGGAGAGGTGACCTTCAGCTCTGCTCTTTGAGATGACACTGACAGATACTCTGCTTTTGATTGTATCTCATTCCTGAGACAACACGATCACGTTATACCCCACCAGAGGCTAATCCAATGCTGTTAAACTATGAGTCATTCCCAGTGTGTGCTCAGTATCAGTTAGATAAAAGGTTAATATAATAAAAAAGCATGTATGTGAAAAAACATGCGTATTCGTGCTTGTGTGTGGGTGCTTCTAGAGTAGCTGTGACCGAATATTTTGGTAACTGACACTTGGGTGGTCTAAATGGCTTGACTCAGAATGGAAATGTAACCTGAAGAGGTCTAACTATTTCTCCGATGACATCATGGTGACCCTGTTTACACTATTAACATCATCATAAAATCAGAATTTATTGCAGAAGATATCATATAGCATTGCAATTACTTAGCTTTAAATACACAAATTGAATTACTTAAATAATAATTGGAGGCATCTCAGGTGATTTTAAAGATTTTATCTTTATCTGGTTTAAGTACAAAATATCTGAACTAATGGCATACACTGGGGGGCGCTGGTGCATTTTCAGTATTTAGAAGTAAAAGACATGTATCCTTGTGCTTCTAAAAGCCACAACTTAATTCCTTTGGTTATTGTCCCCTGCAGAGTGAATGAAAACATGATTTCCTGCAACATAATTATCCTCCAGTTGATGTGCTGATTCAATTTAAGTTTGACCACTTTGTGGCCTGAAAGAGACTTTAATTTCTTTGACTTTGACAGTATTTGTGTTTAAGAATAATGCTCCATTGATCCCCATAGGCATGTATTTTACTTGACACCATCATAGGAAGGTTAGAGCATGAGATCAGCGACACAGCAGCACTCCATGAGCTGGTAGGGAGTATTTTACAAGAACACTTCAGCAGGAAAGATGGAGGGTCTCCTGCCACATGCAAGTCCTCCATCTACCCAGGAATAAATAAAGACAAAAATGACTTAATTCTGTTTGTCTGGACAGCTCTGCATGGATCTACTAAGGTAGCTCGTATTGAGCATAAGGAATATTTAATATATGAGTGCACTTGGTAAAAGTTAAAGAAATGGCTTTTTAAATTAATGGGGAAGATTCTGCACTCCCCTTCTAGGTAAGGCTGTAAGGTCATGGAGACCCAGAAGCCTCTCACACAATTTTTTCATCAGACTCCATTCAGCAAACGGGGCCACAAAGAAATGATTGAAATTGGGCCTATTGCTCAGGAAGAGCACTGGGGTGCAATACACGGCCATGGTGCATCATGTGCCCCCTCCACTATGTGCCATGCTGCACTTCTTCCACCTCCAAAAATGAATGTTAATGGAGAAAGAAAAAAATGAGACAATTTAATCGGTGCATCCACTGTGATGTGAGAGAATTCATTGAGTATTTAGAAACTGTTGATCGATGGGACATGCCATCTTCGAAGAGTCTTGAGTCTGCTAGTTGTCCACACAAGACTTTTGTGATAACATTATGGAAGTCTTTTGTTCAAAACTAACTAAGTGCTGCTGTAATGCTCTGATGTTATTGGATAAATTGCAACTGTGTTGCATGCATGAATTGGTTTAGCAAGAAATTCACATTTAAAGAATGATTATGAAACAGAAGCAGCAGCCTCTCACAAAATTTTAATTTTAAATAAAAATAAATAATATTAATAAAATCAAAAAAATATATAATTTTAAATTTATATTATTTAAGAAAATTGTATTAATATAAATAATGTTTATCTAATAAAATTATTTATTTGTTATTTAAGAAAATTATTAAATTTTAAATAAATAAATCCTTGCATTTATTCCTGATTTCTGTTAAATGGTATTGTTAAAATTTGATTTTAATATTTGATGCCTTTAAAGCTAAAATAAATAAGTTTATTATTTTCATAATGGGCCTGATAAGTTTCCTCTGGTGACAGGAAGTTGAAACGAGTGATTGCCAAAGTCATAGTGTTTTTGTAACTGAGAATTTTTTATTCTATACATATTTTCTGCTTTAAGATCACCCCTGCACTAATTTGATTGCATGCAGTACACACTCCAATGTATTAGTTGATCATCTGTAGTCTGCATCTCAAATGTTGTCTCATCCTTATTCATAGCACTGTTTGCATGCCGCCAGGGAAACCGTGGTTGGCACCATAAGAAAATTTGATGCTGGTGACCGCTGCTCAGATATTGTCATGTGTAGACACAAGCTGAATAGCTGATGTGTTGCTACATCTAAACAGTATCTTTTTGAGCCGGCTGCACTGACACCCCAGGGCTCCTTCTACAGCCACTGTAGCATCTTGCCTTCAGAACAAGCTTAGAAAAGATGGTGAATTGGTTGACCTTGGGAGAGGAGCTAAAGAGACATCACCTCAGCTTCCAGACTCTGGATGGAAGGGACTGTTTGTTTGTGTGTTGTTTGCTTAAAATTTGATTCAAACAACATTGTCAGTGTACCTGAAAGTAGCAAACATTATGCCTGTCAGTTACACTGGTATTTGTCATAATGATGGTTAGATGACTGGTATGTACTTAGTCCCTGGCCTTAGTGACAATGAATGGAGGACTGCCAACATGCACACTGTGATGATGCATCTAATGTGCTGAGCATGAGATTGTTGTCAATTCTATCCGCAGTCAGATTCGGCAGATATATACATGTCTGAAGAAATTTAATTGGCTGTTGGATTTGTTAGTTTTCCATTGAATTTGAAATGGGCAAATTTGAAAGGTGGTGGGTTCAAGGTCAGACTGTTATTACTGTTTTCTTTACCAGAAATATTAGAAAAGTGGTATTTTTTACATTTCCATAACATTTTAAGAGCTTCCAGGAAATGTGGAGATTTTGTTCTTCATTATGTAACGGGGTATAATTCACATTATATTGCTTCACAGTTCTCTAGAGTTACTAAAGAAGAGTTGAAGCAGTTGAAATCACTATAGAGAAGGTACTGTACCTCACTCAAATATTTTTATTCCGGACTTGAATAAGATGATGACTACATAAGCTTCCTTTAACATGACCATAACTGTAGATGGCCTCAATGCTGCTTTGTTATGAGTTGGTGCATTTTCTATGGCTGCGACTACCAATTATTCCGAGTTGTTATGAAATGGCAACAGTTTCCAAGAGTCCAAACTGATGTCTTTGAATGTCTTGTTTTGTCCAATTAACAATCCAAAACCACGAAATACTTAGTTTACTGTCAGGTCAAGGAAGGTGGCAAATTCTCAAATTTGCAGAACCTGGAATCAGAAAAAAAATGTTTAGCATTGTTGCTTGAAAATGACAATTAATGGATTAGCAGTTCTCTAAATTTCTACTGGGCTCCCACTGCTCTTGTAATCCACAGATGTGACATTAGTTTTGTTCAGTCCTTGTAGTTTCAGATGTTGATGTTAGCACTTGGTGTATAATAATACTGGAACTACAGGTTTAAGACTCCATTGGTTTTTCAGGCATGTTTTGTCCCCCTTAGCTTTACAGGACTCCTGTTATTGCTTTCTGCCTTTTCCCCTCCTTTATGCTCTCCCATCATGCCCCTGGGTGTGCATGGCTCTTTGACAAGCGTGGCACATCTCTCTTGACTGTGATGCTCTTTGGCAGAAAATCAATACTTCACCTCTGGTGTGATATGGAGATAAGACCGTCATAATCCTGATGTTGTGCCTTTGTGGACCCTCATTCTCCCTCATAATTGTAGTCAGTGATGTCCTTTACTGATATCATTGTTGATGGAACATTTTGTAAAGGAAGGAACTACAGTTTATTTGTACAAAACGAAAGGTGTTGTGGTGTCTGGTCAGAAAAACCATAAAGTTTATTAATGAATACAATAGATTTTTTCTGTCAAAACTGAATAGCCTGTCTTGTTTTTTTAATCAGCCCACTTTTAATATAAAAATACTATACCTAAAAAGACAAGAGTGGAAAATACGTCACCTAGAAGCACCTTATTGATCTGTTGTCTGTGGTCTCTCTTTGTTTTGTGGTCCATGATTTTAAATTCAGTTTGTTTTTTGTAATGTTTCAACTTGACCCATAATTTGTGACATATTGTGTGTGTATATATATATACAATATATATTATGCTGTTGTATACATGTTTTAATTACTCAATCAGCAGATGTCTCCATGGTTTGCACAAAGGTACAGGTACTGGAAAAAGAAAAGATTAAAGCTGAATGAACCCTCCAAATATATAACAAAACTACATATAATTACACATTATTATTAAGAGAGTTTTTTGGTATTTCAGCAACATTAAGGAACAGTAATACTACCTTACTGCATGAAAACATTTAGCGTCATGTTCATGAGGTGCTTTCAGCTTTGATTTTGTTTTCACCTTCCCTGTTATGTTCAAACCATGTGGTATGTTAGTGTATATGGGCTGGATATAAATAAAACTGTCGCTCTAAATAGAGTAGTTGCAGTTGAGACATTCAACCCCTGTCATCCGCTCTGTTTGAGATAGAATTTTCTCTGAGATTCAAATGTTACCATGTTTTTTTATGCACAGTGTGACTTTGTGCTTCTTTGAAACTGAGGGAAATGAATTGATAAGGAAGCCTGGTTGATTTTCTAATTGGACTCAAGCTGAAACCATTTAGATCTGATGAATGCATTCATTTAAATTGCTATTCCAATTTGTTAACTGAAAAAACAGAGAGGAAGTGAGAGTGATGCATTGCAACTGTTGTTCTCGGTTACTATCTTTGTGCTTGTTGTCAAGGTTAAAGACTTGCCTCGTCCATTGGGAGGTTGGCTCTGCAGGGTTTTTTTTCATTGCTGGATATTCTAACTCCTTTGCCTTTGGACGGATGTATTCTTCACACTGCTATGTAAGGAGGGAATTGTCTTTTTGTTTCTTTACCACTCTTTTCACAGGCCAATGTCTTTTCCTGTGCTTGCCTGACATTGCAGGTTACTTCTTGGTCTGATAAGCTCAGGCAGGGCAAAGGCTGTGGGTCACTCAATCAGCACTCTCTGCATGCTTTCAGTGCCAGCTCTCTTTTTTCTCCAAAGGCAGAGGAAACGGCCTCAGCTGCCCACCTGCCAGGAAGAAATGAGTCACAGACAACCCCTGGACTTTTCCCAGAGGCTATTCTGTGGCTGTGTTTTCAAGGCCACTGGCACAAAACTGCCTGGCCCCTTAACTGCCCTGAAACCCGACTCAAAGAAGCTTTACTTTGTGTCTTTTTTTTCTTCTTCTAAAAACGTCTATAAGTATTAGTATTAAGTCACAAAGGGACTAGAGGTACAAATGATTAATTATTGTTTATATTATATTTTATTCAGTCTATAAAATGTTTTTGAAAAATAATGAAAAATGACCAGTACAGCTTTTATATAGCTCGTATAGCATGTTTTGAATGCTGTTTTGTCCAATAATGCAATGTATAAGAATATATAACAGAGGAAAACAGCAAATCATCTTATTGAGAAGCATGAGGCAGCAAATATTTGATATTTTTTAGCTACACTAGTGGGTCTAGGGATGACGGTGTTGATCCATTAATTTGGTCAAGACTGAAATATCTCAAAAACTATGTGATGGATTGCCATAAGATTTTGTACACATCAAGTCACCAGATGATGTATCCTAGTGTCATCTCATGACCCTTTCTGTGGCGCCTCAGATATACTTTTCATTTATTCCTAATCAGCAAATGTCAACATGCTAATATGCTAAACAATTATTGTGAACATAGTACACAATAAACCAGCTTAACATGAGCATATTAGCATGCTGATATTAGCATTTAGCTCAAAGCACTGCTTTGCCAGTGTCACTAGCATGGCTGTAGACATAAATGATAAATGACTTGCATCATTATTTGATGATCAAGAATGGTTGCCACTTAAATTTCAGTCAATTAATTGAATTGTTTCAACACCAGTATAATGGCTGTACTGCTTGTCAAATTCATTATGTACAAGAGAGACATTGGGACTTCCTGTACTGAATAAGACAAATGAACCCTCCACTGTGTTCCTGCAGCTTCTCATCTTCATTCTTAGTCCAATGTGGAATTTTCACAAAGCAGCCACAAACTGATCAGTGATTCGAGACTAGTCTGTTGAACTGCAGGATTCTTTAATTCCCTCAGGTAATTTCGGAGGCATTGTTCAAGCTAAAAAAGTTGACTACTGTAATTCTTGTCTTGTGAGGTTTTAAGGGCTTTATTCAAAAACAGCCTGATTACCCGAGCGCAGACCTGGGCTTTCTACTCTCTTATCAGCACAGAAGCACAAATGACTGTCACTCCAGCCTCCGCAACACGTAATCAGCTTTCTGTTGCACAGGCTTCAAAATGGGAAAAAGTTGATGTAGTGGTCACCTGTCTGATAGTCCTGTGCACCTCCTCCACCAGCCATAGTGGTGAGTGGCTGTCATTCCAGGCCATATTTTCCAGGAGAAATCATTTGAGCTTGGCTGGAGATGAGGAGAATGGAAGGGGCCCACTTAATATTCACAGAGCAGTAGCACAGTGAATGGAAATGAGTAAGAGCGGTTGAAAAAAGAGAAGGGGAGGGGGCACAAAGAAAAACACAGGCTGAAACAGAATGCCAAATTGCAGGATAGAATTGGCAGTGTGGCATTGGAAACAACTTATTTTCCAAATGCTAATAATTCAGGAGAGTGTGGGAACATTCAGTTAGTGAGTCTGAAAGTCTGTGGTCACTTGCCGACACCCTCAAAACTCGTCTGTGTAGAGCTCGAGGAGCATGTGAGATGGAAATTGACACAGGATATGTAGGTGTACACATAACAGGTTGTGCAGGAAAGTGATAATGATTCAGGATTTGGTTCTTTGGAATGAAAGCAAGCATCTCCGTTGTACAAATTGGCCCACAGCAGTTTGTGAGACATTTTCACAGGTTTGAAAGGTCTTGGGCAGCAACATTTGATACTTAGTGTGCCAGGCTGTTATTTTCCTCATCTTCCATATAATTTTTCTACTCCACTTCTCTTTCTACATAATGGTAGCTGTAGTCTCAGCAGTGATGTTTCTTTCACGGATCTCAGACCAGTGAGGTAGTGAGCCCGTCTGCTGCAGACAGGATGCCAGATTCATTGTTGAGGTTGGAGCAGAGCATTACTGGGAAGGATATCCTCTCATTTTCATGGTCACCTGGGGTGCCCAAAAAGCATGACTGCTTGGAGAAATGACTGTTGGGGCTCCCACTTGTCTCTGATACCCCCCTCACCCACTCATCTCCGCCCGTTGCTGCGCTAAATTAGAACTGCCTTTCTTCTCCCTCGTTCTCCCCCTCTCCCTCTCTCGCTCCATCTCTCCTTCACTCCTGAAGTTACACAGGAGAGGAACAAGAGGTGTGTCAGCTGACTACCCCCCTCCAATCAGATAAGTTCTGATGGAAGTGTTTAGCAGCTGCTAAGATCAGATTTAGCCTGAGGGAGGGAGGGAGCAGGAGGCTGGAGCCAGGCAGTGCAGCGTGGCTTCACACCGGTAGAGAGGCATGATAAGTCGGGGCTCTGTATCATGGACGAGTCCAGCATTCTGAGGAGGCGAGGGCTACAGGTAGGCAAGCAAATGGAGGTCTGCGTGGGTTTGAGCTGCAGGGTGACTTTGTACTGTATGCATGCGTGGCTTGTGAGACTCCTGTATTGCTCTTTAGACAGAACACAGGACTTTGAGACCTTTTTGTGTGAACACTTGGCAGTACAGAGCGGGCAGCATTTTGCTTCTGCTTGTGATGAGAGCTTGTGTCCTGCATGGAAGATCTGTGAATCCATTTTTGAAAATAATTAGGATTTTCATTTAGAGTTGACTCTAAACAGGGTGTTTTTTTGGAAGTTTAAATGTTTAATATTTTGATTCTTTGAACAGATTTGGGAATATAATAATAGAAATAGATTTGTGTCCTTTGTTTTTACTTTGTAAACAGCCTTGCATTTAATTTGTGATGTCTGTCGGCAGGGGGAATGAGAGATGTGTACTCATGGAGCTGGATTGGATTATGTTGTGTGAAGGGCTTTCATTAGTTTTTTATGATAATGGGGTGAACATTGAGGCTTTTCCTTTCTGTCAAAAATCCTAATTGAGGTGTAAGCTTAGTTCAGGACAACAGTCCTAATAAATGATGTACTTAATCACGTTTTTGCTGCCGTCACTCTGCCATGACAGAAGAGATATGCAGGCGGAAAGGAAGGACACAGTGCTTGTATTTTATACTACATGTCATACATTTAATACAGGACCTTTTCATTTAGCCAAGCAGACAAAAGCTTAATCTAGTTTGGACCACTTACAGTGATTGATAAACATGTTTGAAGTGTTTCTTAAATGCAGCTCAAACTGCTGCATATGTTTTGAATTACAAACTCCCTGTGATCTATTGAATGAGTCATTTGTTTTAATTATGCTGCACTATGGCTGATCAATCAATGTTCCAACATTAATTTCATAATAAAGGGGTTAAGGTAAGCCCTTCTTCTTTAAGAGCAATTTTTTCCTCTGTAATGATTTAATAATTTAGCTGTCAAGCAAATCTTTAGAATGAAGCTGGCAACAATTGACTGTTCACAAATTTAGTGTCGATGTTATTGTGTTTTTATGAATCTTTCTGAAAATGACAGCTGAAATGCCGGCATTTAATTTATGCTCTTTGAATTTTTTTTAATGGGCTTAATGGATTTCTGTGAAAAAACAATATTTTTTTTGTAATTGCATTTAACAAGAGATTTCAAACTGTTGTTTTCCTCACAGTTGCCCTAATCTCTCTATTCCTTTGTTAGACACCACCTCCTCCCTTGCTCTCTTTCTTCCACACAAGACTTCTTTTAACACGCGTCAGCTACACCAAACACAATGGTTGTCTCTGTGGCTCTGACTTTCACATTCAAAAGGAAACACGGAAGTTAGTTTGTCAGGCAAACGAATAAAGCTGTTTCAGCTCCAAAATTTCCCATTCAGCCTCAGGCCAGAAAGGGATGACATCATTCCAGTAAGACCTTGCTTATGTCAAGTGGAGTAAGAACTATTTACAGTAAAGAGGGTGTCGGTGCTTTTGGCCTCAAGTGAAGAATCTTGATATATTTCAACATTACATTATTCTTGACCTTGTTGCTTCCCTTTTGTTATTATAATGTAAAATTAATATGCTTATAAAAGTTGTATTTAATTCAAATTCTCTAAATCTTATAGGTTTGGCTCTTTTAACAACTTCGCCTCAGTCAAGCTTGATGGTTCAATTCATTAAGAATGAATCAGAACTGTGTGTTAAATTAAAGTCTTAATGTTTTTAGGACCTTACTGTTTATTTATCTGTTGAAACAATAGTTTGATATTTTGGGAAATTCAATTTCTTGCAGAGAGTTGGATGAAAAGGTCTGTTAAATATGAAGCTACCATCAGCAGCTGGTTAGCTTAGCTTAGCATAAAGGCTGGAAGCAGGGGGAAACAAACAATAAAAAGTACATGTGGTGGAATGTCTAAAGCTCACTTAATAACATGTTTAATCATGTTTATGTAATCCATATAAAACCCAAATTTATTTTAAAAAAGTTTGGTTTTTACAGAAGGTCATATGCTGGACTATTTCCAGTATTCATGCCAAGATAAAGTAATTAACGGCTGGCTGTTATTTAACTAGCAGACACAAGAGTGCCCCTCTATCTGCAAGAAAGCAAATAAGTCTGTTTCCCACAATGTCAAACTATTCCTTAAATGGCATATCATGAAATCTTCAAATATTTATCTTCAGTGTGTTTTACTTTTCTGCAGTATCAATTTATGTTCCATCTTGTTATGAGATCACAAGCTAAGCAGCAACATTTACAAAAATATCCAATAGGTAGAAAAAGTATCCAAAACAACTAACAGCAATTAATTTTGTTTACTTGCACATTTATGTTCTTGGAAAAGTGCTGTGTGTGCAAAATGTATTTTTAGACTTGTTGAAAACAACCACAGATTAACCAACAATACGCAGGAGAATTATTGCTTCCCAATATTAGCACA